>CM060396.1:182070814-182611450 GCA_030545235.1 Helianthus tuberosus | reverse complement strand
ATCAAAAATCCATTCTTAAAAATAGCCAAAAATGAATTTTTCATTAAATCCTTAAAAGTCTACCATGACCATTGCTTTGTTCAAAAGTCTGTTCTACTTAAAAGTTTGTCCACTGCTGAAAGTCAACCCCTGCTCTTTCATTTCCTTGATAAGCATTGTTGTTCAAAATCAGTGTTTTATCCACTGATAGTGAAAATCACCCACTGCTCTCATTGACACAGTCATACCACTGATCTTGTTCCATCAGTGGTCTTCATAAAGGAGTTGTCATTTTCTTCATCAGGGGTTGGCACGTGGACAGTACATAGTGGTCAGACCTTTTGTAACCACTGCCACGTCAGCATTCACTTTTTCTCTATAAAACCCCCCATTCAAAACCCCAAACAGGGTTTTACTGTCGATTTGAATTCTTAAAAATTCCTTTCTCAAAGCAGTTCTCATCTCCTTTCCTCAAATTCCTTCACAACCTTCTTCGATCATCATCTCCAAAATGACAAAATCGAAGTCATCCGCTACACCCACTTCAAAATCTTCTCGCAAAAAGGCTGTCCAAAGGCTACTCCCATCGAAATTCCATACAAAGCACCACACAATTATCTGGGTCTTTTGACAAAACCAGGTACCACCGATGCTTTGGACTCCATCATTGAAATCATGTCTGCATCAAAGTACAAAACTTTGTTAACAACAGATGCTCCAATTTACTTGGACACCCAAAGAGAGTTCTGGAAGAATATTACCCTTGACAAACAAGGAAAAGATGCCATAGCCATTAACTCCTCTCTAATGGGTAAAGTTGTCCAAATCACACCACAATCCATCTCAGAAGTCTTTGAACTCAATGATCAGCAAGGTAAAACTTCTTTTCCCAAAAATGAGTTAAAAACTGATTTCCTTGAAAGGGGTTATGCAGAGCAAATAAAAAAGGATACCTTACAAAAAGGTAATTTTCCACCTGCAACGTGATTTTTGTTCCATACTCTGTTAATGTGTGTTTCAAACAAAACCACCTCTTTTAATGAGATGCCATTAAAGATTCAAAATCTGGGATATGCTATTCTTCAAGATGAAAATTTCAATTACTCCCAGGAAATCTTTAATGATTTGGTTAAAAATGTTGATAACAAGCCATTCTTACTTTTTCCAAGATTTCTAAGCTATTATTTTGAAAAGAAATTTGGTAAGGATGATGCTTCTGCAATAAAACAAGGGGTATCTTTTCAAATAAACAGTTTAACTGCTGAAACTTTTACAAGAATGTCAACTCCTTGCAAAACACAAGCAGAGGTGCCTGAGCAGACTTTAGCAGCTACCACTGCTCCTCAGGTATCTGCTGCTGAGCCCACTGCTCAAGGTGATCAAAGTAGCCAAACAACTGCTTTGAAACCCACACCTAAAATACCAAAAAGCCAAAGCAAAAGAAAACTCAAAAACCCCCCCAAACCCGTAAAAAAGGCAACTCTGGAGGATGAGATACCAGAGCAACTGCCAGTGACAGCACAAAAGTCACAAGAAACCACTGCTGCTACTTCCTCACAGCAGTTGGTACAAATATCTCAACCCATGACTGAAACTCCTCCTGTTTCTTCTCAAAAAGAACAGGTTGTACATATAGGGACACCACAATATGATGCTCTGGAATCACTTGATTCCATCATCCACAGCCCAATGCCAGGGGCCAATTCTCTTTCTACACCCAACCTCACCTCCACAATTCCCCACCAACAAAATTATTGTTGGATGCTATTGATTTGAACCAGGCACAAACCAGTCCTTCTCACTCACCTATCAATGAGAATATACTTCAACAAACGACTGGGTCTGATGTATCAGTCATAGCTAACCCACCAACAAGACCTGAGGAGGTTACACCCCTTGAGTTACAAGTAACTCTTGGTGGTAATCCAAGTGAAGCAGCCACTACAAGTGCTGAACCCACTGGTTTGCATTTGGACAGTGGTTACATCAATAAGACTTCCTTGGAGGCAATTCCTTCTATAGCACCTCTGATAACCACTAGTGAGTTTGTTTTAACCACTGGTATCATCAAAAGGTTATCAAGTGTTGAGGGAAGAAGTCCCCAGTACCAAGAAAAAGGGGCAGCAGTGGATGACTATTGGAATACATTCCCTAAGTCAACCAATGTTCAAACCACTGTTAGTGGGAAATCAGATGATCGCATTAAGTTGGGTGATGGTTTAAAGTACCAAAAATTGACGGAGAGAATCGATAAACTGGATACCTCTGTTGCAGAAATCAAAACAATGCTGCAACAGTTGTTGAAAGTACAAAAGGTGCAACCCACTGTTGTTCCAGCTCAAGCACTTGCTCCATCACAAGCACCTGCTACAAATGAGTTTTGGACTCTATTTCAACCTCTGCTCCAACAACAATGACAAAAAGCTGACCAGCAACATGCCATACATGTTCAAGAGCTGAGAAACTTAATGGAGTCAAGGTTTAGAAACACCTAAGCAGACATCAAGGCTATAAAGGCCCACATCCTGAGCACCACTGGCACTGCTCCTCCAACTGTTCTCTTCATTGATCAACTTCCTCCAGATAATGCCAAAAAGGGGGAGAAAATTAAAGAATGGAAGAAGAAGGGAATAGATGATGGTCTCTACATAGAACCAGAAAAGGAGAATATGACCAAGAAGATCCCTTTGCCAGATGGGAGCAAAAAGATTGATGTTACCACTAATGCACTTGCTGAAGCAAAAGCTAGTGTAAAAAGGGACAGAGAGGCAAAGGACTTGTCCAGGTGGAATGAGGAGAAAAGAGCTTATATGGAGCTGAATGCGCAGGGTTGTTCTAAGCCAAAGGATGTTAAAAATCCTGAGCTAAAAAGAAAGAATCCCACTAGAAAAGTGAGGGAACCCAAATCCATACCATCCAGACCCACAAAGCTTACTTCCAAAACACCTTCCAAAAGCCCCCAACATCAATCTTCCACTCAAACAGCTGTTGTAACTCCTGCTGTATCAACAACTGCTGATACTTCAGTAGTTTCAACATCTGTTATCACTTCAACACACACCACAACCACTGCCTTACCACCACCACCAAAATTCATTTCACCACCAAATCCACTATCACCACTAAAAACAATCTCACCACCATCACCTCCTGCCAAAAAGCAGAAGACACCAGATGTTACAACATCTGTTGTAATGGCAACAGTGGTTGAAACACCAGTTGTTTCAACAACTGTTAGTCAGCCACCTTCTACCACTCAAACCACCACTACTAATCCACCCAAAACATCATCAGCCTCTCCTATAATAAAAAAGGAGAAGGATTTTCATACCTGATGATGATTCTCCATCACCACCACCAACTTCTTCACAATCCCTTGCATTTATTCCAAACCCTGTTCCTCTCTCATCAGCTCAAGTACAACAACCAATCATGGCCATCACTCCTGCGGGATTCCAATATCCTCTTGAACTCATTGCAGTCAGAGAAGAGATCAAATCCTTCTACTATGAAGATGATCCTGCTAAAAGGAAGTTGCCATCTATTGAAGGATATCCCAGGCCCAATAACATTGAAGAGTACTTGAAAATTAAGGCTCAACAGGCATAGGATATTTCCAAAAGAAACTCTCAAGGAAAAACTGACAAAGAAATTCAAAGGCATTATCAGTTTCTATTTACTCAAGTCAGATCCTTAGAGCAATTTGCAAAAATGTTTGTCAGCAAATCTCAGGGAGAGCGGATGAAACTTTGAGAAAAGACTACATTGAAAGCATCATTGCTACCAAGAAGTATAAGGGAGAAAAGAATATGTACAAGGAGTGGACCATTCCTGAGCTTGAAAAAGAAGCAGCCAGGATTCAAGAAATGATAAAGAACAAGGTCAAACACACTCCTCCAGATTGGTCAAAGTACAAAAAGAATGAGCCTGAAAAGACATTAGAACTGAAGAGAATGAAAGAGGAATTAGTTGCTGCTGACTATGGGTCTAAAAATCAAGTGGCAAGATGGAAAGAAGACAAAGTCAGGACCACCTACAAAAGGTTGGAGGAATTAAGGAAGAAAGATCCCACAGTTCCACAAAAACCTGACTACCCTGAAGCAGAGGTTTCAACAAGACCACCAAAGCTACAAATCAGGAGAGCCACTGCTCCAGCTGGTGCTGCCATCTATAAAAGAAGACAACAACAGTTGGATACTGAAACAGTGACAGAATTAATGGCAGGAGATGAGCTTGTAAAAGAAGGCATTAAGATAATGATAGCTGAAACTCTTGGCCTAAACCAACCTGCAAGCACTGCTCAAACAGTCATCACAAGGCCTGCATCACCAAACTCCTCATCTAATAAAAATCTCCCAAGAAACCCACCAGACTCAAAAGTACTAAAGTGGAAAACTGACAAACAGACCCATGTACTGACAGTGTTCAAGTCTAGTGGAGAAGTGAAGAAAATAACAAGGGAACAAGCACTTGGCCTAAGTCTTGAAGATTTGCATGATCTCCTTGATCTTCCACTGTGCAGGGATGATGATGACACAGATGCCTTAGCCTTTGAGTTACAACTCAAAGGGCAAATAAGGGAACTGCTGATGAGGCAATAAAGATCTACCAATAATGAAGGGTTTTGGCATTATCTGTTCTATGGGGAGATTGTTGGGATTGAACCCTATCAGAGGAACAGATAATTAAAGCCAAAACTGGATCAGAGCAGTGGATCCAGAATAAGCAGATGTTATGTTAACAAGTCTCTCCCCTTGAAAGTGGTTTCAACATCTGCTGACCTCCTATCTACTGATCTGCACAACTGCTGACCTACAACTGCTGATCAAGTCAAAGGTTGATGAAGACTAAAGCCCTGCTGTTCAATCTACTGCCTTGAGTCAAGCACTGCTGGGTTACATCAAGTGCTGCTGGGTTCACATCAGTGGAAGGCTTCAGCAGTAGTTTAGTTCATTTTTATGTAATGAATTGTAATAACAGTTGTTAGGAGAGCAGTACTTGTATAGATCAAAGGTTAGAGTTTGTTAGGAGGTTAGATGTCACTTTCATGGTGACGTCAGCAAAGATGCTCAGTGGTTTGTCCGTGCCTATAAATAGAACAGTACCCTATACTGTTCTATTAGCTCTTCACCATCTTCTTCCTGCACGAACAAATCACAGTGAGCTTAGGCTGAGGGGGAGTTTGTTACATACTTGCAATTGTAATTGAATCTTGTAATAAATTCAAGCATTCGGTTCAATGTTAAACTTGTATGTTAAAAGCAATTCTCCTGTTTGATTGTGAAAAGTTTGCTTCCATTATATTCCGCTGCACTACTCATTCATTGATCATTTTAATTCAAACGTAAAAAACAATCAAAACCAAACTCAGATCCTATCACACCCGTCCCGTTATCTAAACACCAACCAAAAACCAATCGTTTACCCAATTCGTTTAACTCGTTAAAACCGCTTTAGTCGTTTAAATCATTCTCGTTTTAATTTGTGAAAACTACTTTTGGTCGCCTCGCTAATAACATCCAAACCTTCGCAACTCGACTATCTCGAAACTTGCATTAATAAACCACCAAAGGGTAAATTAACAATAACAGATTCAGTCGTTACCCACCTAACCCACACATAACCATGGGTGCAGTCTGATAACGGGATTTGTCAGATCCTATGGTACCATAACCTAATACTGGTCGGTTTGGCCAAAACTAATGAATGTTATTCGTTATGTAATTACAACCAACAAGTTTATCCACATTATGGAAATCGTTATTAATTTAATATAAACCATTTTATTCATTTTCGAAACGATCGTTAAAAACATCGAAATCATTTAACACATATGAATCACCCCAAAACAATCGAAAATAGTAAAATAGGGGAACTATGTACTCACTTGAGAATGCTTAGAAGTCTTGAATAATAACCAAGCAAAGCTAGAGGGATCACGGAAATCAATCGGCACCTAATATAAGTAACTATGTAAATAAACCGGACCTAAATCGGAAGATCAGATAGGATGAGGTTTCGTAAACCAAATGAGTATTGGAACTCATATGATATGGTTTAAAAAATCCTACATACTAAATCGAAACCTAAACTAAGTGCTTATGACCCATTACGACTCGTTTTAGGTAGCTTACGCTACTTTAACGCGTCGTTCGCGTAAAATGTGTTCGGACCGCCTTACTAGTCCATTGACAAGTATTATAGGCCTTAACATGTCTAATAATGTTACCTAATCAGTTTAGATATAAAAATTTAGGTTACATATGCTTAAAATGAATTTATGCGTAAAAAGGGCATTTTGGTCATTTTCCTAAGGCATATAAACTACCTATCATACAACTAACTAAACGAAGTGACCATAAGGTATAACCTTGGAAGTTTATTCCCTATACAACTATGGTCACAAAATATGTTTGGTCGGATCCTAATGATCGATCAAATGGGTCGAGTTCGAAAGTCTAAGCGATTGTCAAGACCGCTTGACTTACGACTCTATACAAGCACTAGACTAAAAGTGACGAACTAAACTTGTTAAGACATGTTTAACGAAGTTAGAAAACAAGTTTGATATCAAAACAAAAGGTTTTGATACCCAAGAATAGTTTGGTTGCAAAATACGCATGAATACGCATTTTGACCGAAACTATGACTCGTCACTACACCTAATCAATGTGGTAATCAGTATGTATAGTCACAAGGGACTATAACCATCGTGATTACGCTCACGTTGCGAAGTTCAAACGAACTTCGTGTTGACCAAAGACTGGTCAAAGCAGAAAGTCAAACATAGTTTGACTTTCGTGCTTAAAAACGCATAAAAGCATGAAATAATACTTACAAAGGGTCCAAGCTAGGAAGATCTTGATCAAATTACTCAGGTATGAAGTTCTTGAACTCCAACTTAGAGTAATTCAACCAGATTTGTGACGAATGAGGATGAAGGTGATGGGTATTTATAGAAAACCCACAACCGTTAGGATCATTCCTCACAAAACGTGCTTCGATCTTGACCCTCCATGTGGGTACATGGTATTATAATACAAGGGGCATACTAAAAACCATCAAATCTAGCCTAAAGTATGCAAAACCTTGGGTTAAAACCATCAAAAACAGGCTGGAAGTCCAAATTCAATGTTTCTGATCTGGGCAGCTCTCGCGGGCCGTGAAAGAATCGGCTTAGGCTTACGCCCCAGGCCTAAGAAGTTTGGCAGAATTACAATTTTCGTCCCTGCAGGCCTAAAACTTGGTATTTGATGCATTTTTGACACGTTTAAGCCTCGTTAACCTCATTTCAAGGTTCTAAAATGAAGTTAAAGTATAGGGAACATGAAACATGCTCAAAAACATCTCGGATGTCGGTTCGTTTGGCCGTACGGTTGCGTTGTTCGGTTTATTACGACGGAAGTCATAACGAACGCAAAAACGATCCAAATTAAGCGACGAATGGAATTTTATCATGCCAATCGCTAAAATAAAGTATTTTAATGATTACATAAATTTTTGGATGTCCGGATATATTCAGAACGTAAGATATGCATGAAAATGGAAACTTATGCACTTTCTGACGCTTTTAGTCCCTGTTGATCAAATAAGTTTATTTTTGCGCACCAAACACCTCAAAGCCTATTTCTAAGCTATGTAAAGGATATTTAGGGCATGTTCAATTTATGATCATATTCCGGAATGTTCGTTACAGTACGAATCGGCATACTTTCATAGTTTGTCGAAATTAGTCCCTGTAAGTGAATAAACTTGATTTCGACACACCAAACCATCTAAAACTTATTTCTAAGTTATGTAAAGGTTATTTAAGGTATGTTAAGCCTATGTAAATGTCCCGGAGGGTTTGTCACGTTAAACTGGTTACGTTTACGCATCAGTTCGCGTATAACTTTCCAGAAAGTGATTTAGAGCTCGAAATCAAACGAGAATTGATATGTGCAAATGATACACATATTTATACAAATCCCAAGTATGAAACACAATATTTCATTGATTTGGTATTTTTTTGATGGCCGTGCAGGCACAGATGTCACAGTCTCCCCTACTTCAGGAAATTTCATCCCGAAATTTATTTAGAGGAAACTTGTGAAAGCTCGAAACATGAAGTCGAAAAGATAAAACAACACTGCTTAGGGTTCTAAACTTCTAGTAACTTTAAATAACATCATGCTTGCAATGTAAGAGGGACACTTATATACAAGTATATGAAGCGCCATTGGTGCGTCCACCGTACCTCCATTACATTGTTCACGTTTCGTTATTGTTGCCACTATAGGTTCTTACACATGATAAATCTTACTAGGGTTCCTGTGCACTGAATTTCATAATTATGTACGCGTCCATAGTTACGTAATTCCTTGCATAGTCGGCACAATGCATTTTATAATGTGTAGAGGAAAACCAAATGAACGAACCTGTGATGAGTGTGACTAGACCACCAAATGGTCCTTTTAATTAAATCAACAAATGATCTCTTAAAATAGACCACCAAGGAGTCTTTTCAGCTATATCATCACGGGTCATTTTTTACCAGATTCTGAATCACTCTTTTTAACTAGACCACTCAAAGGGTCTCTTTCGAATCATGGAATGGTACTATATAATCCAAGGGTCTTAACTATTACATAGAAGCCCATTAAGGATTTGAGGTAGTACCTTTGGATATCCTACTATGAATCCCTCATATGAAGATATGGAAGATTCTACGAGGATTTGGATAACAAAAAATCGGAACACACATAAACATAAAAGAAAACACATAAACACATAATCACATAATAGTTTAACTTGACCTATAATTTGTTATCTTTGGACACGGGTATTTAAAGCACACCAGGAATCTAATCCGTGGATTTCATTTGGCACTTTAAACATATCAAGAATCTAACTATGAAGATAGGAAGATCTTAATAGGAATTCGGCTTTGTCCTTATTGGATCGCAATGTACATATTAAAACGTACAAAGAATCCAATCAAGGGCTCCGATTTGAGCGATAATCATACTTAAGGAACTAGTTGTGAAGAAAAGAAGATCCTATATGGATTTTGGAATTCGAAGAGCGAGAGACGCTTCGAAACCTTGCACTAGACGTGCTTAAGTCGATACATGAGGTAGAATGCTCATGAAGTTGAGGTGCTAGATATGCCAAGGCGACATATAAAGCAGAATTTGAAGGTTGGGTAATATGAGCCGAATGCTTTTCGAAAGCTATGCGTGGGGTTCTTTAGAAATATGTTTAATGTTTTTGAAATCCTACATAATACTTTGAAATCATAAAGTAGGTGTATTAGGTAAGTATATTTATAAAAATGTTTTAAAATCATGCGAGATAAATTTTGAAATTACGTATAAGGATTTTGAAAATATGGATAATGCTTTTGAAATCATGCACTTGATACATTAAGTAATTATACTGTGTTAAAATCGTTTTCAAACTATATGAAATATTTTGAAACCATGAAGGTTGTTTTGAAAACCTTACTATGTATGTTGTTATGAAAACCAGAATGAAATGATATGAGATTGAAGAAAGGTATCCTTAGTTATCTAACCAAGGATTTAAAGTGATTACTCAAAATGTTACTTATTTTATGTACTTCGTTTCTTAGAATGAAACGAGCACTTAGAATTTTCGAGGAAATCATGAGCGATCATATGAACGAGAGAACTACAAATATGGTTCTTTGGTGTAGGTATCGTAGGGGCATGCCATACACATATGCAACTATATTTGTACATCAGAATTATGAACAACGATTTATTTATAAACAAAACCGATTGTTTCAAAGTTCAAAAGAAAAACACAAGAAACATAAGCATAAGATTCAGATTATTCAAAGCAGCAGCTTCTTCTAATCAGCCAAATGCTCATCCGTGGGTCAGATTTGCATTGACAATCTTTGGGTATTTGTCCCTGACATAACCCGTCTAGCCATAGGTGTAGCAAGTACCAGGAGGAAAATGAGCTCGTGCTGGATCTGCTTGTGCAGTAGTAGGATCTGCAACAGTTTTGCTTTGAATAGCAAAGTGGCACACATTAACCAGATGTCCCCATCGTCCACAGTGGGTACATTTGAAGCAGGGTATGTGATTCAGATGATGACGGTTGCATCGATTGCACCATGGAGCAGCTCGGCAAACCCTAGCTGTATGACCTATAACTCCACAAATTAGGCATTTGCGGCACTTGACACTGGCATGATGATGGAGGTTACAATGATTGCACGGAGGAGCAGTTCCCAAGTACGGCTTCTTGGCTGGTGGTGCTGCCACCTGGCTAGGTTCTGCTTGATTTGGTGCAACAGCTACGTGATCCTTTGGAGCTTTACGCTTCTTTGACTTTTTCGAAGGCTCGGCTTCTGCTTCTTTGATGTTTCTTTGGTAGCTTAATTATTGAGACGAGACATGGCGACAGCTAATTCAGCAGTCTTCAGGATTACTTCGCCTATTCGCTGGGCAAATTTGGTAGTCTGCTCGGACATTTTAGTGTCGCTGCGATGAAGAGACATTCTGGAGGAAATGAAAGACATGGGAGAAACAAGTGAAATGTTATCAGATAATGAAAATAGAATGACAACGCATAGATATTGCGATCATTTGTTTGTTACCTAAGGCAAACAAATGAGACGGTGACTAATCAAAGTAAGCGGGTCATATTAATGTATCGCGAAGACATGCTTTTGCCTATAAGTGGACACTCACCCTAAGAGTTCCTAGGTAAGAGTGACTGGTCCGATTATGTGGATTTGTACGAACACTCTAGCCTTAGACAGAAAACTCAGAGTACAGGCATCCACCCTTCCAGATTGCACGTGTTCACATTATAAGACCCGAACTTTGACGGGATTTTGAAAACTTTGAAGGATCAAAACCTTATAATAAATCATCGTAGAACAGATGATTGGTTTTCAAAGCAGATTTGAAATTTTGTGTTCTTGTTGTGGTTGTCACCTAATTATAACTGACGGTATTGTTTTTAAGATCTAAACACAAGAACCTTGTGTTAGGGTCCTAGGAAGGTTATAGACTAGGTCAAAGCATTACTAATAACCTAATTCCCTATAACCATGAGCTCTGATACCAACTTTTCTGTCACACCCCGACCGCGTAAAACAACAAATCGCGGCGGAAACGTCGGGGAGTGTTGTAACAGAATCATTGTTTCATAACACACGGAAATTTGAAGTTTTGTTTTATTTAAAGATTAACCATTTACATTGTCTTGAAATCTAAACAAACAAGTTAAACATAGTCTATCATTGTTATTAAGTCACTAAGGCCATCATCCAGTCCTATGTGAGCATGCATCCTAGCAATCAACATCATTCAACAACACCTGAAACATATGTAAAAACAAAGTCAGCAAAGAAATGATGGCGAGCACATAGGTTTATGAGAGTGTCGGATTCATGGCTAGTTTATATGTTGCAATACCTAATTAAAAACCCTGTTTTGAAAAAGTGTATAGTATTGCAACATAATTAACCAACTCAAATCAAGTTGGTTATAATTTTTAAAATCTCGTAGCCATGCTTCTTAACCCCAAAACATTTGTTTAATTAAATCAAATTGTAAAACATCTCGTAAAAATTTGTTAATAAAACTCGTATGGTTTATATTATTTAGAAAACATCGTTGTGTGACATCGTTTCAAAATCGTTTACCCAAGTGAACTAAATAACGCAATGGTATGTAATATGATGAAAACACTTATATATAAGAAGTACCAGTGGCGTATCTACCATGTTTTCATCACATTACACCCGTCCCGTTATCTAAACACCAACCAAAAACCAATCGTTTACCCAAATCGTTTAACTCGTTAAAATCGCTTTAGTCGTTAAAATCATTCTCGTTTTAATTTGTGAAAACTACTTTTGGTCGCCTCGCTAATAACATCCAAACCTTCGCAACTCGACTATCTCGAAACTCGCATTAATAAACCACCAAAGGGTAAATTAACAATAACAGATTCAGTCGTTACCCACCTAACCCACACTTAACCATGGGTGCAGTCTAATAACGGGATTTGTCAGATCCTATGGTACCATAACCTAATACCGGTCGGTTTGGCCAAAACTAATGAATGTTATTCGTTATGTAATTACAACCAACAAGTTTATCCACATTATCGAAATCGTTATTAATTTAATATAAACCATTTTATTCATTTTCGAAACGATCGTTAAAAACATCGAAATCATTTAACACATATGAATCACCCCAAAACAATCGAAAATAGTAAAATAGGGGAACTATGTACTCACTTGAGAATGCTTAGAAGTCTTGAATAACAACCAAGCAAAGCTAGAGGGATCACGGAAATCAATCGGCACCTAATATAAGTAACTATGTAAATAAACCGGACCTAAATCGGAAGATCAGATAGGATGAGGTTTCGTAAACCAAATGAGTATTGGAACTCATATGACATGGTTTAACAAAGCCTACATACTAAATCGAAACCTAACCTAAGTGCTTAGGACCCATTACGACTCGTTTTAGGTAGCTTACGCTACTTTAACGCGTCGTTCGCGTAAAATGCCTTCGGACCGCCTAACTAGTCCTATGACAAGTATTATATGCCTTAACATATCTAATAATGTTACCTAATCAGTTTAGATATAAAAATTTAGGTTACATATGCTTAAAATGAATTTATGCGTAAAAAGGGCATTTTGGTCATTTTCCTAAGGCATATAAACTACCTATCATACAACTAAGTAAACGAAGTGACCATAAGGTATAAACTCGGAAGGTTATTCCCTATACAACTATGGTCACAAAATATGTTTGGTCGGATCCTAATGATCGATCAAATGGGTCGAGTTCGAAAGTCTAAGCGATTGTCAAGACCGCTTGACTTACGACTCTATACAAGCACTAGACTAAAAGTGACGAGCTAAACATGTTAAGACATGTTTAACGAAGTTAGAAAACAAGTTTGATATCAAAACAAAAGGTTTTGATACCCAAGAATAGTTTGGTTGCAAAATACGCATGAATACGCATTTTGAGCGAAACTATGACTCGTCACTACACCTAATCAACGTGGTAATCAGTATGTATAGTCACAAGGGACTATAACCATCGTGATTACGCTCACGTTGCGAAGTTCAAACGAACTTCGTGTTGACCAAAGACTGGTCAAAGCAGAAAGTCAAACATAGTTTGACTTTCGTGCTTAAAAACGCATAAAAGCACGAAAGAATACTTACAAAGGGTCCAAGCTAGGAAGATCTTGATCAAATTACTCAGGTATGAAGTTCTTGAACTCCAACTTAGAGTAATTCAACCAGATTTGTGAGGAATGAGGATGAAGGTGATGGGTATTTATAGAAAACCCACAACCTTTAGGATCATTCCTCACAAAACGTGCTTCGATCTTGACCCTCCATGTGGGTACATGGTATTATAATACAAGGGGCATACTAAAAACCATCAAATCTAGCCTAAAGTATGCAAAACCTTGGGTTAAAACCATCAAAAACAGGCTGGAAGTCCAAATTCAATGTTTCTGATCTGGGCAGCTCTCGCGGGCCGCGAAAGAATCAGCTTAGGCTTACGCCCCAGGCCTAAGAAGTTTGGCAGAATTACAATTTTCGTCCCTGCAGGCCTAAAACTTGGTATTTGATGCATTTTTGACACGTTTAAGCCTCGTTAACCTCATTTCAAGCCTCTAAAATGAAGTTAATGTATAGGGAACATGAAACATGCTCAAAAACATCTCGGATGTCGGTTCGTTTGGCCGTACGGCTGCGTTGTTCTGTTTATTACGACGGAAGTCGTAACGAACGCAAAAACGATCCAAATTAAACGACGAATGGAATTTTATCATGCCAATCACTAAAATAAAGTATTTTAATGATTAAATAAATTTTTGGATGTCCGAATATATTCAGAACGTAAGATATGCGCAAAAATGCAAACCTATGCACTTTCTGACGCTTTTAGTCCCTGTTGATCAAATAAGTTTATTTTTGCGCACCAAACACCTCAAAGCCTATTTCTAAGCTATGTAAAGGATATTTAGGGCATGTTCAACTTATGATCATATTCCGGAATGTTCGTTATAGTACGAATCGGCATACTTTCATAGTTTGTCGAAATTAGTCCCTGTAAGCGAATAAACTTGATTTCGACACACCAAACCATCTAAAACTTATTTCTAAGTTATGTAAAGGTTATTTAAGGTATGTTAAGCCTGTGTCACTGTCCCGGTGTGTTTTTCGCGTTAAACTGGTTACGTTTACGCATCAGTTCGCGTATAACTTTCCAGAAAGTGATTTAGAGCTCGAAATCGAACGAGAATTGATATGTGCAAATGATACACATATTTATACAAATCCCAAGTATGAAACACAATATTTCATTGATTTGGTATTTGTTTTATGGCCGTGGAGGCACAGATGTCACAGTCTCCCTACTTTAGGAAATTTCATCCCGAAATTTATTTAGAGGAAACTTGTGAGAGCTCGAAACATGAAGTCGAAAAGATAAAACAACACTGCTTAGGGTTCTGAACTTCTAGTAACTTTAAATAACATCATGCTTGCAATGTAAGAGGGACACTTATATACAAGTATATGAAGCGCCATTGGTGCGTCCACCGTACCTTCATTACATTGTTCACGTTTCGTTATTGTTGCCACTATAGGTTCTTACACATGATAAATCTTACTAGGGTTCCTGTGCACTGAATTTCATAATTATGTACGCGTCCATAGTTACGTAATTTCTTGCATAGTCCGCACAGTGCATTTTATAATGTGTAGAGGAAAACCAAATGAACGAACCTGTGATGAGTGTGACTAGACCACCATAGGGTCCTTTTAATTAAATCAACAAATGATCTCTTAAAATAGACCACCAAGGAGTCTTTTCAGCTATATCATCACGGGTCATTTTTGACCAGATTCTGAATCACTCTTTTTAACTAGACCACTCAAAGGGTCTCTTTCGAATCATTGAATGGTACTATATAATCCAAGGGTCTTAACTATTACGTAGAAGCCCATTAAGGATTTGAGGTAGTACCTTTGGATATCCTACTATGAATCCCTCATACGAAGATATGGAAGATTCTACGAGGATTTGGATAACGAAAAATAGGAACACACATAAACATAAAAGAAAACACATAAACACATAATCACATAATAGTTTAACTTGACCTATAATTTGTTATCTTTGGACACGGGTATTTAAAGCACACCAGGAATCCAATTCGTGGATTTCATTTGGCACTTTAAACATATCAAGAATCTAACTATGAAGATAGGAAGATCTTAATAGGAATTCAGCTTTGTCCTTATTGGATCGCAATGTACATATTAAAACGTACAAAGAATCCAATCAAGGGCTCCGATTTGAGCGATAATCATCCTTAAGGATCTAATTGTGAAGAAAAGAATATCCTACTTGGATTTTGGAATTCGAAGAGCGGGAGACGCTTCGAAACCTTGCACTAGACGTGTCACACCCCGAAATTATCAGAGCATTGGCGTGACTGGACTGGTATCTTCATTGCACAGCGGAAGCAAATAAGCATAGACTTCTAGAAACTGAACGCCTGCTAAGTACTCGAGTCTCCAATGGTTCTCCTATTCCAACCGTGCCTTGTATTAGTAATGCAACCTGAGAAAGAACATGCGAGAAAAATCAACATAATGTTGAGCGAGTTCATAGTTTGTTCGTAAAAGATTTGAGATAAATCTTTTGAGTTGTGAAAGGTCTGAGATAAATCCTTTGAGTTGTGAAAGATTTGAAATAAATCTTTGGAATAACCGGTTTTTGAAGTAGTATTGAGAAAATGAATTTAAAAACCATTTTCTTGCAAAGTTATATGGAAACGTTGTGTTTGCAACACGTTATGTTCATAAAACCATGTTTTTGTAATGTTCGTATAATCATCAATGCCCACCCTGACTTTGACCCGCATAATCTTATGCCTTAAATTTTGTAGAAAACATGGTATTTAATTTGTATGAACAAGTATGTTTCGTACGAATAAAATTCCTGGTATGTAGCAGTGTAAGAGGACTTGTGATCACCAATGGTTTGCAAGGCCATTAGTATGTTGTGAAATGCAAATAGTAAGATACAACCTAGCCGATTTCTGCGTTGGGCAACCAAGTCACTCCAGGTCCGTTGTGGTTAGCCTCCGAGAGGTCCGTTTGGCCTAGAGCTGGGCTCGCTACACCCAGATAGATCTACCGCTCGAGTCCCTCGGTGTTCTAACTACCCATTCACATGATCTAAAACCTCCTTACGTTAACATACCGTGTATAAAATAAATCCCTAGTCACCCTGACCAGGCTCCTAGTCACCCTGACCAGATTTCCTGGTTACCCTAACCAAATCCCCGGTCACCCTGGCCGAACATCATTTACATTTCGAAAGTAAGCATTTGTTTTTGTAAAAACCGGTATGTTTAGTATAAACCTTTCGTAAATCATTTGTGTTCCTCGAAATCCCTTCGTAATATGATTTAGAAATACGAGTTTTGCGTTAGTTCAAAACTTTGTATGTTTTTGCAAAATGTGCATGTCTTTCCACCCCGAAAACATTTACAAAAATGTAAAGCAGTAAAAAGTAGGGGTTATGAACTCGCCTGAATATTCCTGTGCAAAGCTAGCTAATTTACGACTTCGTGAAGTCGTTTCCAAGAGTTGACTTGCTAGCGTGCATTCTACAATATTCCTAACACGGAATATCTAATAAGTTTCTAAATAAACGCAGTATTTAAACTACGTGCCATCGAGCTCTACCGAATCGTTAATCGGACGATTCAACGGTAAATTGTTAACTTAATAAAAAAAATGATTAAGTTAAACTTGTTAAGTCTCGTTTAATGTCAGTAGCAATTTAATAAGTCTTGAAAAAGACTTAGTTTCCGGGAGACTTAAAAATGAATAAATATTTATATAAAAATATATAAATATATCGTTGTAGGTGTGTTAGCCGTCTCGAGTAGTCATATGTGTATAAAAGAATATTTCTATGAAAATATCATATAACAAACTCGTATCGTATATTGCGTTTCGTATGAAAATAATATATAATAACTTGTATTATATATATCACGTCTTGTGTATATTTGCCGAAAATACACGTATATGCCGTCTAGGCGTATAAAATAAATATGAAGAGTTATATTTATTTTATAAAGAAATCGTCGAGTTGTTATGTTTGAAAATAAATATAAACCATATTTATTTTTGTAAAAGATTTCGCGTTGTACGACATCTAGAATAAATATATAACTATATTTATTTTGTAAAAGTATACGAGTTGACGACGTTCGAAATAAATATAACATTATATTTATTTGTAACAGCGTTTGGGATTATCATGGTTTGAAATATTATGGACTCGAATTCCATTAAGCGTTGTTATTGAAAAATAATACATGTCGTGTTTAAGGGTGTTTCTCGAAAAACGGGCAGAGTTTCCTCTATTTTTGGACGGCCCCGACAACACAAGTTGTCGTTTTATTTCAAAACTCAATCAATATTCTATCAACATTTACGTATAATCAAATTTATATAAACCAAATAATAAATCAATGTATACTTTAACTATCGGTTCACCATTTTGTTTCGGTTCGAGCTCGTTTTTACGTAATGGGTTAAAAGTATTAAACACGAAATAGTAACGCCGTAAAATCTTTACCCCTTATTCGAGTCGATATGTCGAGCTGACCGAGTCAACTCGCTGTGTTGACTGAGTTTGACTGAGTTGACTCGGTTTGACCGAGTCAACTGAAACCGAAACTGAGCCGTCTGAACGAACCGCTTGACCCGAACCGAACCATCTGAGCTGACTCACTGCTGTTGACCGAGTTGACTCGGTTGAGTTGACCGAGTCAACTTGCTGAGTTAACCGAGTCAACTGAGTTGACTCGCTGAGTTGACTGAATCGTATACAAAACTGACCCGAACCTTCCTGTTGACTGAGCCGGATGAGCTGAACCAAAACTCGAACCCGCTGACCCGGAACCCGAACCGAAGCAGCTTGACTGCTTTGACTGTGTTGACCTGCTGTTGACCCGAGTTGACTCGGGTGTTGACCGAGTCAACTGGGTTTAACCCGTACACGAACTGTCTGACCCGCTTGAACCAAAACTGAGATGAAGGAGCCTGCACCCCTGCTGACCCGAGCCCAGCTGTGACCCGAGACCCGAACCACAACGTCACCCGACAGACTCGTCACAAATCCGACCCAACCCGGGACTCCCAAACAGAAAACCCATCGGACCAAAGCAAGGACCGCCGGAAAACTAGTGAAATTTGTTGGTTACAGACATGAACCACCGGATAACAGAACCGACTGTCGGTCCGCCGCTCACCACCACCACCTCCGGTCCTCTCTCTCTCCTCGCCGTTTCTCTCTCTCTCTCCTCGGTGCCTCTCTCTTTCTGTCTCTATTGCACCGCCGCACACCACCACCAGACGGTGGTGGTGGTCCGGTATGTCATCGAGATGAGGGGGGGGTATGTGTCGGTTGGGTGTGGGGGTGATGAGTTGTTGGTTTGTGTCATGAAGAAGAAGAAATATCCTTTTCTTGTGTATGTATGAATGTGCAGCCAAAAGATGAGGGTGTTTGGCTATTTTGTTGTTGCCTGCAACTATATTCGAGAGAGAGGAAGAGACACAGACATATGTCTGTGTTTGTGTGTGCAATGTATGAAGTGTGTATGTGTATAAATAGAGATAGAGAGTTTTATTACCTTTCATGTATATAACTTACATTCAGGTCACTTGCATTTTCTTTAGGGTTAAAATCTCTTAAGATTTTATGGTTTCAAATCTTGGAGGCACAAATCTCTTGTAGAGATTTTGGAAGATTTGGCTGAGATTTTTAGATCTAATATAGATCTTGTTGAGATTTCCAAATCTTTAATAGATTTTGTAGGATTTTTATAAGATTTTGATAGCCAAAAATCTTTATGTGTAGGTTTAGGCTGTGGGTGTTGGGCTTGGGCCCAGGGCCCACAAGCTCAATCCCCGTGTGTAAGTGGCCCGTAAATCCTACGAGACCCGTTGTCAAAACCGAAATCACCGTAGCCTAGTAAAATAATATTTCGAGCAAAATAATGTTGGTATCCGTTGTAGTCGCATTCGCGCGTTGCTAATGGTAAAAATCTCGCGTAAAAGGCGCCGTTCGCCGTCTCCTACCATCGCGTTTTTAAATCCACGTTTGCATTTGTGTCGCACGGAAGCCCAATAAATTCAGAAAATTAATTTTGTACACATAAAATATTCGTGTAACATCCATACTTGTCGGCGTCGTCAGTATTTTGTATGGCAGCAGTCCGTTGTCGCGTAGTATTCAGCCGACTCCCCGTCAATCATCATACGCGCACTGTAAAGTCGGATAGACGTTCCCAGGCACTCCAAAGGCCTAATTAAGTTAATCCGTGCTGTAAACACCATTATTTGTTGCGTTAATTACTTGTAAATTACGTAATTAGGAGCCGTAAATTACGGGTTGTCACATTCTCCCCCTGTTACAGGAATTTCGTCCTCGAAATTTAGACTATGTCATCCCCTCAGAATTGTGTTATTCGCAGGTAAGTCCGAATAATAACAAAGTGAATGACCGCGTAGTCGAACAAGACTTATTCGAATCATGTGAATTCAAGGGCATTCCTTCACAATAGGAATCCCAACAGTTTAAAAGAATTTGTGTCTCAGTAATTGATGTCAAAAGGAAACGAGACGTAATGATACAGTCACCAGTGTGACTAAGTTAACAAGGATCCAACAATGAACAGGAACTTCGACCAATCGAATTCCATATGAACGTTTATAACATGTAAATGAGTTCTAGAAGCCAAGCTGCAAGTTATACCGACGCCACAAGGTGTCGCAATGAATGAAACAATTCAATCAATAGTGGTGATCGAACAAGAATCACCTGTGTTTTGCATGAAACGCTCAATCATGATTAGCTCAAGCTATAAGTTTGTACTGACACCACAAGGTGTCGTAGTGTTTCAAATAAGTCAATAATAGCGGTGATCAAACAAATCCACCGTGTTTGAAGTCAATTGAAAGCGTAGTAAAGTAAATATGAATGTTTGTTCCAAACAAACATCAAAGAATTTTCAATTGAAGATGGAACGTCAATGAGACAATGTTTTCGATCGAAGGTGAAGAAGCAATGAATGTCGCAAGGCATTCAATCGATGTTGAAAGAACTGTTATGAGGTACACCGGAATATGAAATTAATTGGTGTACCATTGTCTTAACACACTATTGTATCAAGACTGCTTTGATAAAATAAACCGGATTGGAAAACAATCAATAAATAAATATTTAGATCCGTGCATAAGATGCGTAAACGAGTTCAGTGCAAGCTTCAAATTAATGAAAATCACCATCACATGGTGTCGGAATCAACAAACAATTTAATGGAGTCGAATATCAAACAAGTTTACCACGACTCGGAACAAATGAAGTGTTCGTTAAAAATTGATTTGAATATGATGCTCCCAATACATCACATGGTGTCTCGAATCGAATAAGTGTGATGAGCAAGTTCAAACAATTGAACTTGGTTTTAGCGCAATCCGACAATAGATATATGTATCGACAAGAAAACTTTCGGCATGGTCACAACGAAAAAAAACCATGTATGTAACTTGTAAAGAAATGATCGTAATACAATGACCATTAAGAGGAGTAGAGATACGAAAATCTACTCAGTAAGTCTGAAATTCGAAATTTCAATAAAAGAAATTTGAGGACTTTACCTGGGGTTTCGTGTGACGACCAATTGTTAGGTGACATTACCATGGAATGTCGAACATAGCGTATTCGTCGTTAGTTAGGTAGGGGAGGGGGAAATACGGAGACATTCGTCTTCTCCCTGGCGTGACTCGTGTCGTTGCAGGATCGCGTGACAAGTTGTCGTTTCCTGATCGTTAGTTCTCCTGCTGACAGGAATCTAGTGTCGTCGTTAAATTGCGTCATCGTTCCTTCTCAAAGGCCTCGCCTCGATAATCGTGTGTGTCATACTTCAACCCCCGTTGGTGTATAGCTTAAGTTTCACATATACGTGTGCACTAGCGTTGTGTGCCGCGTAGAAGGTGATGTACCCCGACATCCGTTGACGTAGAAATTGAGCTCCATGTATTCTCATGCGCTAGCGTTTTGTTATGCGTAGGCTGCCTGCTCGGGAAGTTAAATACAATATGGATAACAGCGTGTGCCCGAGCTGATATTCGCGGTTCATACGTGGTGACCTTTAATAAACACACACATGCACAAATAACCAATAAGCAATCAAATAGTCCTAGTCCCACTAGCCTCCCAGCCTCCCAGACTGACTCCCTAGTCCTACTAGAAAATTTTCCCAGCCTCCCAGACTGACTCCCTAGTCCCACTAGACTATCCTCCCAGCCTCTCAGACTGAATCTCCTAGTCTCTCAGACTACCTTCCCAGCCTCTCAGACTGAATCTCCTAGTCTCTCAGACTACCTTCCCAGCCTCTCAGACTGAATCTCCTAGTCTCTCAGACTACCTTCCCAGCCTCTCAGACTGAATCTCCTAGTCTCTCAGACTACCTTCCCAGCCTCTCAGACTGAATCTCCTAAACTCTCAGAGTGTTGTGTACTGTATGCAATCGTTTCGTGTACCGTGTATAAAACATCATAATAGCGTATGTTTGAAAACAAAATTTTGACTGTTTGTTTTTCGGCAACAGTTGGAGACCATATTCGAGTACTAGGCGTTCTGTATGTATTCAACGTATTAATAGTCTAAGTTCCCAGAGGAAAGTGAGGTTAGAGCCTAGGTATCACAACAGAAACCTAATTCGCTGTAACCTATAGCTCTGATACCAATCTGTCACACCCCGAAATTATCAGAGCATTGGCGTGACTGGACTGGTATCTTCATTGCACAGCGGAAGCAAATAAGCATAGACTTCTAGAAACTGAACGCCTGCTAAGTACTCGAGTCTCCAATGGTTCTCCTATTCCAACCGTGCCTTGTATTAGTAATGCAACCTGAGAAAGAACATGCGAGAAAAATCAACATAATGTTGAGCGAGTTCATAGTTTGTTCGTAAAAGATTTGAGATAAATCTTTTGAGTTGTGAAAGGTCTGAGATAAATCCTTTGAGTTGTGAAAGATTTGAAATAAATCTTTGGAATAACCGGTTTTTGAAGTAGTATTGAGAAAATGAATTTAAAAACCATTTTCTTGCAAAGTTATATGGAAACGTTGTGTTTGCAACACGTTATGTTCATAAAACCATGTTTTTGTAATGTTCGTATAATCATCAATGCCCACCCTGACTTTGACCCGCATAATCTTATGCCTTAAATTTTGTAGAAAACATGGTATTTAATTTGTATGAACAAGTATGTTTCGTACGAATAAAATTCCTGGTATGTAGCAGTGTAAGAGGACTTGTGATCACCAATGGTTTGCAAGGCCATTAGTATGTTGTGAAATGCAAATAGTAAGATACAACCTAGCCGATTTCTGCGTTGGGCAACCAAGTCACTCCAGGTCCGTTGTGGTTAGCCTCCGAGAGGTCCGTTTGGCCTAGAGCTGGGCTCGCTACACCCAGATAGATCTACCGCTCGAGTCCCTCGGTGTTCTAACTACCCATTCACATGATCTAAAACCTCCTTACGTTAACATACCGTGTATAAAATAAATCCCTAGTCACCCTGACCAGGCTCCTAGTCACCCTGACCAGATTTCCTGGTTACCCTAACCAAATCCCCGGTCACCCTGGCCGAACATCATTTACATTTCGAAAGTAAGCATTTGTTTTTGTAAAAACCGGTATGTTTAGTATAAACCTTTCGTAAATCATTTGTGTTCCTCGAAATCCCTTCGTAATATGATTTAGAAATACGAGTTTTGCGTTAGTTCAAAACTTTGTATGTTTTTGCAAAATGTGCATGTCTTTCCACCCCGAAAACATTTACAAAAATGTAAAGCAGTAAAAAGTAGGGGTTATGAACTCGCCTGAATATTCCTGTGCAAAGCTAGCTAATTTACGACTTCGTGAAGTCGTTTCCAAGAGTTGACTTGCTAGCGTGCATTCTACAATATTCCTAACACGGAATATCTAATAAGTTTCTAAATAAACGCAGTATTTAAACTACGTGCCATCGAGCTCTACCGAATCGTTAATCGGACGATTCAACGGTAAATTGTTAACTTAATAAAAAAAATGATTAAGTTAAACTTGTTAAGTCTCGTTTAATGTCAGTAGCAATTTAATAAGTCTTGAAAAAGACTTAGTTTCCGGGAGACTTAAAAATGAATAAATATTTATATAAAAATATATAAATATATCGTTGTAGGTGTGTTAGCCGTCTCGAGTAGTCATATGTGTATAAAAGAATATTTCTATGAAAATATCATATAACAAACTCGTATCGTATATTGCGTTTCGTATGAAAATAATATATAATAACTTGTATTATATATATCACGTCTTGTGTATATTTGCCGAAAATACACGTATATGCCGTCTAGGCGTATAAAATAAATATGAAGAGTTATATTTATTTTATAAAGAAATCGTCGAGTTGTTATGTTTGAAAATAAATATAAACCATATTTATTTTTGTAAAAGATTTCGCGTTGTACGACATCTAGAATAAATATATAACTATATTTATTTTGTAAAAGTATACGAGTTGACGACGTTCGAAATAAATATAACATTATATTTATTTGTAACAGCGTTTGGGATTATCATGGTTTGAAATATTATGGACTCGAATTCCATTAAGCGTTGTTATTGAAAAATAATACATGTCGTGTTTAAGGGTGTTTCTCGAAAAACGGGCAGAGTTTCCTCTATTTTTGGACGGCCCCGACAACACAAGTTGTCGTTTTATTTCAAAACTCAATCAATATTCTATCAACATTTACGTATAATCAAATTTATATAAACCAAATAATAAATCAATGTATACTTTAACTATCGGTTCACCATTTTGTTTCGGTTCGAGCTCGTTTTTACGTAATGGGTTAAAAGTATTAAACACGAAATAGTAACGCCGTAAAATCTTTACCCCTTATTCGAGTCGATATGTCGAGCTGACCGAGTCAACTCGCTGTGTTGACTGAGTTTGACTGAGTTGACTCGGTTTGACCGAGTCAACTGAAACCGAAACTGAGCCGTCTGAACGAACCGCTTGACCCGAACCGAACCATCTGAGCTGACTCACTGCTGTTGACCGAGTTGACTCGGTTGAGTTGACCGAGTCAACTTGCTGAGTTAACCGAGTCAACTGAGTTGACTCGCTGAGTTGACTGAATCGTATACAAAACTGACCCGAACCTTCCTGTTGACTGAGCCGGATGAGCTGAACCAAAACTCGAACCCGCTGACCCGGAACCCGAACCGAAGCAGCTTGACTGCTTTGACTGTGTTGACCTGCTGTTGACCCGAGTTGACTCGGGTGTTGACCGAGTCAACTGGGTTTAACCCGTACACGAACTGTCTGACCCGCTTGAACCAAAACTGAGATGAAGGAGCCTGCACCCCTGCTGACCCGAGCCCAGCTGTGACCCGAGACCCGAACCACAACGTCACCCGACAGACTCGTCACAAATCCGACCCAACCCGGGACTCCCAAACAGAAAACCCATCGGACCAAAGCAAGGACCGCCGGAAAACTAGTGAAATTTGTTGGTTACAGACATGAACCACCGGATAACAGAACCGACTGTCGGTCCGCCGCTCACCACCACCACCTCCGGTCCTCTCTCTCTCCTCGCCGTTTCTCTCTCTCTCTCCTCGGTGCCTCTCTCTTTCTGTCTCTATTGCACCGCCGCACACCACCACCAGACGGTGGTGGTGGTCCGGTATGTCATCGAGATGAGGGGGGGGTATGTGTCGGTTGGGTGTGGGGGTGATGAGTTGTTGGTTTGTGTCATGAAGAAGAAGAAATATCCTTTTCTTGTGTATGTATGAATGTGCAGCCAAAAGATGAGGGTGTTTGGCTATTTTGTTGTTGCCTGCAACTATATTCGAGAGAGAGGAAGAGACACAGACATATGTCTGTGTTTGTGTGTGCAATGTATGAAGTGTGTATGTGTATAAATAGAGATAGAGAGTTTTATTACCTTTCATGTATATAACTTACATTCAGGTCACTTGCATTTTCTTTAGGGTTAAAATCTCTTAAGATTTTATGGTTTCAAATCTTGGAGGCACAAATCTCTTGTAGAGATTTTGGAAGATTTGGCTGAGATTTTTAGATCTAATATAGATCTTGTTGAGATTTCCAAATCTTTAATAGATTTTGTAGGATTTTTATAAGATTTTGATAGCCAAAAATCTTTATGTGTAGGTTTAGGCTGTGGGTGTTGGGCTTGGGCCCAGGGCCCACAAGCTCAATCCCCGTGTGTAAGTGGCCCGTAAATCCTACGAGACCCGTTGTCAAAACCGAAATCACCGTAGCCTAGTAAAATAATATTTCGAGCAAAATAATGTTGGTATCCGTTGTAGTCGCATTCGCGCGTTGCTAATGGTAAAAATCTCGCGTAAAAGGCGCCGTTCGCCGTCTCCTACCATCGCGTTTTTAAATCCACGTTTGCATTTGTGTCGCACGGAAGCCCAATAAATTCAGAAAATTAATTTTGTACACATAAAATATTCGTGTAACATCCATACTTGTCGGCGTCGTCAGTATTTTGTATGGCAGCAGTCCGTTGTCGCGTAGTATTCAGCCGACTCCCCGTCAATCATCATACGCGCACTGTAAAGTCGGATAGACGTTCCCAGGCACTCCAAAGGCCTAATTAAGTTAATCCGTGCTGTAAACACCATTATTTGTTGCGTTAATTACTTGTAAATTACGTAATTAGGAGCCGTAAATTACGGGTTGTCACATCAAACATGTTAACCTCCCTTTATTCTATTTGGGATAGGCTATTTTAACGCATTGGAATCTTGGGTTTGAACATATAAGTACACCGTTTCGGCATGCTAGTAAACTTGCTTAATATCATTCATGTTGGATATGAGCACTTTAAACTATTTTATGCTATATTATGCTATGTAACAAAAAAAAACCTGTATACTCGCCTTTGCTTTTGCATTGAACTCTATTTTAATACATGTTGCAGGTTGATTGATGAGTTGATGTTCAAGAAGAACTGCAATTTAGGTGGACATAGATACACACCTAGATTAATTTATCTTTTATTGTTATGTTACAATTTGAAACAATGTTATTTCTATTTGAAACTTGTATGACAATTAGTCTATTTATGAAATTTGAATTTTAATTATATTGTCACATAGTGTTATGAAGTCTCTTGCAATCTATTTCGTCTCATCCCGATGTTTCTGCCATCGGTTGGGGTGTGACATGCGTCGATTACAAAGACCTTAACAACGCCTGCCCCAAAGATTGTTACTCACTTCCAGAGATCGACGAAAAAGTCGACAATCTCGCACCGTTCCGATGGAAGTGTTTCCTCATTTGCTACAAAGGCTACCACCAGGTATAGATGGCAATCGAGGACGAAGACAAAACGGCATTCCGCACCCTACCAGAAATTACTGCTATACAAAAATGCCGTTTAGGTTGCGCAATGCAGGCGCAACCTACCATAAACTGATGAACGACACTTTTGGTGATCAGATCAGCAAGAGTGTCGAGATTTACATGGACGACCTAGTCGTCATGAGCATGGAGGAAGACACCATGCTCCAAGATATTGAAAGAACATTCCAAACTCTGCGAAGCGTTAACATGAAGCTCAATTTAGGGAAATGCTCATTTGGAATGGAAGAAGGAAAGTTCCTTGGATTCATCGTCACAAAAGATGGATTCAAGGTTAACCCGGAAAAGGTTCGGGTGATAGAGTGCATGCCATCGCCTTCAACAATAAAGGAGATGCAACGACTAGCTGGCCGGCTCACCTCATTAAACAGATTCCTAGCTAATCACGCGGCCAAATCTTACCCCTTTATATGTACCTTGCGCCACTGCCTAAAGAAAGAACAGTTTCAATGGACTGCGGAGGCAGAGAGCGCTTTTCGGGATGAAAGAGTGTTTGATTCAACTACCAACTCTCACCGCACCGCGCAGAAAAGAACCACTCATCATGTACTTGTCCGCCGCGGACAACGCGGTGATCACAGTACTTATAGTGGAAAGAGAGGGGGTCCAAACACCAATCTATTATGTCAGCAAAATGCTCAACGATCCACAGACAAGATACTCCATCATGGAGAAGTTGGTTTTCGCGCTGGTACATGCATCCAGACGGCTACGCCGATACTTTGCAGATCATGTCATCACTGTTCTAACCAACTACAGGATCGGGGAAATCCTCTCCAAGCCCGAAATCTCCGGACGACTTGCCAAGTGGGCTATCGAACTCGGCGGACACACTCTTGTTTATAAGCCGCGCCCAGCAATCAAAGGACAAGTTTTAGCTGACTTCGCGGCGGAAGTGCCAGCGAATCGCATCCAAGAATGCGAAGATGAACAAAATCTTACACCCCCACCGTACCCATCAGACATCTAGGCACTATACACTGATGGCGCATCCTATGAGGACGGCGTGGGTGCAGGTCTGCGACTCGTCAGCCCTGACGGCCAAGAATTTACTTACGCCATACGCCTCGACTTCAAAAGTACAAACAACGAGGCGGAATATAAAGCTTTACTCGCAGGACTATGCTTGACAGTCAAACTCGGCATGCAACATTTGGAAGCACACGTCGACTCATTACTAGTTGCGGGGCAAGTCCGTGGAGAGTATGCCGCAAAAGGGGACATCATGATCCTCTACCTCGAACAAGCCAAGCAACTGACATCATAATTCACCTCCTTCAACATTCGCCATATCAACAGGAGTGAAAACAAACCCGCGGATGCACTTTCAAAACTCGCATCCACCAGCTTCCAACACCTGGCAAAGTAAATACGTATTGAGATCCTACAAAATCCTTCAGTACCCCTGCGCCAAGTCAATGTCATCCAATAGGGTACAACATCTTGGATGACACCAATCATAAGATACCTACAGTCAGGTATTACCCCCGAGAATAAAGCAGAGGCACGCAAACTACAATACAAGGCGTGTCACTATCAAATGGGGGAAGGTATCGTATACCGCAAGTCATACCTGGGGCCACTCTTACGATGCGTTCACCCTCAAGATGCCACATATCTTATCAGAGAGACACACGAGGGAATATGTGGCATACATGCGGGCCCGCGCATGGTATTAGCCAAAATCATGAATGTTGGGTATTACTGGCCTGGCATGCAACTGGACGCGGTGAAGATCTTGCGCAAGTGTTTCAATTGTCAACGACATGCACCAAAAACATTGCGCCCAAAGAACAACCTGATCCCTGTAACCACCGCATGGCCTTTCCAAAAATGGCCAATCGACGTGGTGGGACCCTTTCCAGACGCACCAGGTGCGGTGAAATTTATCATAGTGGCCGTCGACTATTTCACCAAATGGGTAGAAGCAAAACCGCTAGCCTCTACCACCGCTATGATAACAAGAAAGTTTGTCTGGGAACATATCATCTGCCGTTTCGGTCTACCAATTTGCATCATAACCGATAACGGCACCAACTTCGCTGCCGATGACTTCCAAAACTGGTTGAAAGAACTAAACATTGAACACATCTTCTCTTCAGTGGCGCATCCGCAAGGGAATGGCCAGGTAGAGAGCATCAATAAAAGTTTAGTCGAAGGCATAAAGGCACGGTTGGGAACAGCCTGGCGTGGCTGGGTCGATGAACTCCCAAGTATCCTATGGGCACATAGGACCAACCCGAAGACAAGCCATGGCTAGACACCCTTCAGCCTAGTCTATGGCTCTGAAGTGGTGATCCCAGCCAAAATTGGTCTCCCTTCACCTAGAATGTTGGCCGTCAACAAAGTTGACAACGGTGACGAGCGCAGGCTTGACTTAGACCTCTTGGAAGAAAGGTGTAAAAACGCAGCAATCAACGAGGCTAAGTACAAAACAAAGCTCGAAAAATACTACAACGCGCGTATCCGCATTTGCACATTCAATCCGAGAGATTATGTCCTTCGCGATAACGAAGCTTCTAACGCAGAGCGCCCTGGAAAACTTGCCCCTAAATAGGAAGGCCCCTATCTCATCCAAGAGGTTTTGGGCAAAGGCACATACAAACTACAAACGTTAGAAGGAGACACTATCACAAGGACCTGGAACGCACAGCAGCTCCGATGCTGCTATATGTAAGCTGCAATTTACATTCTCTATGTAACCCAATGGCCCACATGCCATCTATGAATAAATAAACAGTTCAATACAATATTGTTTATCTTTTCTATTACAAATGAGTGTTCCACTTTGCGGTATCTACAAAAACAGATTGGCAAAATCTTCATTCGCGATACCCATACAAAATGGCAACCACACACAAATATTGTAATAGGTAAGCACGGGCAAACGTTGTGGTGTATCCGGCCGGATGCATACAACGGATTGCTCGCGGTTTTTTCAAACCAGAACACAATTCCTAGGCCCTAACGGGATAAAAACGGGAATTGACTACTACTTACACAATGGTGTATAATATACTCATTACTTCACGTATTCCCTAACCAGTGGAACGTGAAGGACGAAAGGTGTCGACTCACCCGCGCTCTACAACCAGCAGAGTCACACACTAACATACTTGCATTTCACCTAGACATGCAAATGGCAAACTATGACTTAATGTTACTTACATGCGCCTTAAACATTGGCCTTGGATAACATTAACTCACCCGCGCTCACACAAAGTCAAAATAAATACTTTTTACTTATATACTTCGAGCCGCACATACTTGCATGTCACCTAGACATGCAAATGGCAAACTCTGACTTAATGTTATTTACATGCGCCGTAAACACCGGCCTTAAATAATATTAATGCACACGAGTTCAAACAAAGGCGAGAAGTAAAAACACTTGCATACTTTGAGCCAAACGAAAATTTCATATCCAAAATACTTATGCACCTATCCGGTACATAAGGGACAACCTTTACATGATTCTCTGAAAATTTACATAAAAGCAAGCAAAAGAAGGCATGCAGGCCTAACCTATTATGCGTTTGCACCACTAGTGCCTCCATCCTCTTTCGCCGACTCGAACAGCATGCGCAAACGATCCACGTAATCTTCCGCTCCTAAACATTTCTCAATATGATCAAGGGCGGGAATGGAAAGTTTGTTGTACGCATCCACCGCAGCGTCATAAGCAGCCTCCGTATCTACACCATGGAACCCAGACCGCTTATCAGTGAATCTGCTAGTAAAGAATGGGTTCAAATCACTAAGGTATTTGTTATAACCAGCCTTGAACCCAGCCTGGCGCACATGCTCGTTCATTTCAGCAACCGCAATCGCATTCTCAGGGGCGTCAAGGATGGTCTCCACAATCTGATCACATAACAGTAGTGAGAATACTAAGGCAAACATAAGAATAAAGAAGGCACAGGGTACTTACATGCCAGATACCGTGCTGACGCATCCACGCATGATCCTCAGTAACTCGGCCCAAGGAGGTGGTCAACCCATCTCTGACTTCCTCAGCTTGCCTTGCCCGCACCTCAGCCTCAGTGGCACGGGAAGTCACCTCCTCAAGAATAGTTAGTCGGCTCTGCACTTCCGCCTGTTCGCTATAAGCACAAACAAGTATAAGCAGACAATCTATTACACTTATCAAAACAAGGAAACAACTCATGCATAGTCATAGTTCATACCTGGAGTTCCTCCACAACCTTGTTTAGCTTGGTGCGGTCAACATCCGCATCTGCAAGCACTTTGGCAGCATGCGCCTCCGCCTCCTTCAGCGCGGTTGCACCGCGTGTCTCCGCCTCTTTAACAATCGCTTCAGCTGTGGCCTTTTCCTTGACCAAAGCGGCGTTCGCGGCCTTGAGATTATTAAGCTCTTGACGAACACGGAAAAGCTTTTCACTCTCTCTAGCACAAGCTTCCTTCCAAAGCTTGCGCTCATCAGAAAGCAATTTGGAAAGAGAACGAACCTATTCAAGGCCTGCGGATGCGGCCCACCTCTCAGTCTGCTTTAGCTTCTCAAAAGCAGCTTTATCTTTCTCCAACTCCTCCACACCCTCTTGAGCAGCCTTCATCATCGTCTCAGCTTCAGCTTGTAGCCGAATGGTTTCCTCTTCCATGCGGGCTAAGGCATTATAGTCTTCCATAACCGCATTCGTGATTATGGAACCTCCAACAAGCATGGAGGCAAGCTGGCCCTGCAAATTTTGACGACTCAGGCCACGAGTCCGAGCAGTCTCAACAGGGGTCCCCAATCCCCTCAAAGTTTCCCTGCACGCAGAAGGATCATTCATCACATCATCCCTCTGCAAAATATTCCAAGGGGGATGGTGGAAATCAAAACTCCGCTCTGCCGCATAAGAACGGTCATAATACTCCAACCCCCGTACCCGCGGCAGTAGAACCAGATGCCTTTTCAAAAATAGGGGACTTTGGCTTCTCGCCTCCCTTATCACCATCACCGTGTGGATCGATTAAGTTGTCAGACGAATCCAACGTATCAAAAATCGTGTCACCACCGGTTTTCTTTGAAGCTTGCTCCGCATGCATAGTCGGAGGAGTACCCCCACTACTCACCACCTTAATGGAAGGGTTTTCTCCACCCTCCTTCTGCATTTCCACGTCCACCACTTTCGGTGAAGAGGGTGGTGTAGTAGTCACGGGAACTGTTTCCTCCAAGGTTTCAACACAAGCAGAAGACATCTGTCAGATAAAATGCGGCATAAACATTTGCAAAGTATTGTACTAACTTACCAGCAGAGACCGCAGGCTTTTGCTTTGGGACCGCAGTCGCCCGAGTCTTCCGAAACTTAGGAGCCTTCTCCCCACCAGCAAAAGACGCATCTCCCTTCCGTTTTTTATCATCAACGGGCTTAGTGCCCGCGGTCGCGCCACCCATAGACAGCAGTATAAACCGTCGTCACCTTTTGGGGTTTTGAAGACCCATCGCCGACGCCCAAAGGGCCCGTCGTCGACGCCACTTGCAAAGCTGGATCACAAATTTTTGTCTTGGGGGTTGTTGGAACGACTTAAAAGACTTTTTGGCCATTAATTTCGACAGTTACACTTGTTTTGAGTTTGAAAACTTGATCTTGGAGCCATAACACATTACCAATTCATCCTCTAACACAATTATCATCCATATTCAACCGAATCAATCATCAATTAGTCATCATCATTCTCATTCGCAACCCTAGTTCATCCATTTTCTCCATCCTCTCATCACCATCACTCATCAAAACCCTAACTATCATCCTTCCATCATTCTCCAAGTTCCAAGATGACCAATTTCAAGTTCTCATCATCCGGTGATCAACTCCTTTCGATCATGCATGGCTAATTTCTTGGAGGTTTCACCCCGGTGTAAACTTTTGTAAGATTTAGGTTTTGCTATGTGTTGATTCTTGGTTTGTGACAACTTGAATTACATTTGAAACTTTAGACAATTGTCCTACGTTTGTATTGCATTTATGAATTGTCGAATGAATGATTAAATTTGACTTTGTGAAACGAATACACGTATTTATGCCTTGTCTCTTGATAGGATTTGTTAGTCCAAGGTAACGAAGTGCATCATGGTCCTTTTTCTATGACGTTGATAGTGATTGGCACCTAAGCTTTGTGATTATTGACCCGTTAATGAATTAATTCGAGTAAATCAAATTAAAACACATAGTAATCCTAGGTCTTGCATTTGTTGAAACACTGTGTGAACCTTGTTATTCCATATTGTTTTATTAATCAAGTTTTCTTACAATTGTTAATTTCTAGTAGTTAATTAATTCAATCGATTCCGTTAGTTTAATTCACATCTTTTCAACCAAACAAAACTACAAAAAAATATTCTAGCAAGCTTCATAAGTTGTGACATTTGTTTAAATTCAATCAAGTCCATCTGCAAACCAGATACTCTTCGTGGTTCGACCCCTTACTACCACTAGCTATTTGTTAAGGGTAATTTGGGTTAATAAATATCATCTTTGACCAGAGCGCAACACTCCGATCAAATTTTGGCACCGTTGCCGGGGAGTCAGTGCGCTTTGTGTTTGGATTATTGTTTAAATTTCATGATTAACTGTTTAATTTGCATAGTTTTTTTTCTTGTACTTTGTCTTTTTCCTTGTTACGCGGGGGGTGTTACTTGTGCAGGTTACAGGTAGTGCATGCATACGCGGAACTCTGGGAGGACTTCACCGTTAGTCTACGAACCGGAAATTGAGAGAGTTGCAAGAAGGAATCTAGCAAGCCGGTTAGAGGCAACCGTTGTTTCTAACCAAGTCACCCAAATAACACAATCCACACCATCCATTGAAACAGATTCAATGGCAAATCAAAATTCAAACCAAAACCTCAATCAAAACCAAAACCAATTTCAGTACCGAGGAACCTTCCTTCCCGCTCAAAACGTCCAACATATACCTCAAGATCAACCGGGTGGTGGTAACAATTCAAGACCACCCACACCACCTTTCCAAAACCGAGGCCCGAACAATAACCAACGAACACCTGCCCAACAAAACCTTCACCGACACAATTCCTTACCCGCTAACCTTGATGACCGGAATGTTAATTCTGACCGAAGAGGCAACCGAGATCCTGGCAATCCCACGAACGAAGACCCATTCTTTAATATAGACGATTTGAGAAACGCTATCCCCGATGATGAGACGTTTAGTGTTCCCGGTTACCAATCGCCGGAGCACGTGAGTATTCACTCGGAATACTCGGATGACGGGGGTAACTATGATGAACGGGTAGATGATGACGGTTGGGGGTATGTGAACCGGGGAAATGTGTACAACGCAAGAGGTTTTGAAGACGATGAGTTTGGCTATCAAAATGCCAATTATGTGGGGAACGATAATTATGGTTACGGGAATCTGAGAAACGACGGCTATGGAAACAACCGAAACCCACGGAACAATTTAAGGAACCGGAATGATGGGTCCTACAACAATAATAACAATGCCAATCATAACCGGATTCCTCGTTTTGTGGAAGGTGGTAATCAAGGAGGTAACCAAGGTGGGAATAGAGGAGGTAATAGAAGAGATAACCGAAGACCAAGGGAGCAAGAAGTTGATGGTCCGCGTCGTCATCAACAACCTCCAAGGGGAGTAAGTGACCGTTTTAGGCCGGTGGTCACCGACAATGACTCACCGATTGTGTGTGAGAGAAGAATGTTCGACTGCAAGCCCCATTACATCAATATCCTTCCCCATTTCAATGGGAGGTCCAACGATGAACCATACACTCATTTGGCTGAGTTTTCGGCCATATGTAGTACTATTGGAGGGCATGATTTCGCATTGAAAGAGGTCAAGCTTCGGTTGTTTCAGTTTTCGCTAAAGCATAAGGCGAAACAATGGTTCCTTACACTTCCGGCGGGTAGTATTCGCACATGGGCCGAAATGCAACAGGTTTTTCTTGATGAGTATTACTCGATGGCGAAGACCGATGATGCTCAAGATGAAATTAGGTCTTTCCGCCAACTCTCAAGTGAACCATTACATGAAGCATTCACTCGGTACAAGGAATTGATTCGGAAGTGCCCACATCATCAAATAAAAAAAAGAAGTTGGTTAAGTGTTTTGTAAGAGGGTTGGATGATGAGACATGGAATCACCTCGAGTCAGGGAGCAACGGAACATTATTGAGTAACCATGAAGATGACGATTGGGAATTTCTTGAGCGGATGAGCAAGCGGTCAAAGTCAAAGGAGTCGACTGATAGAGCTAAAAAAACATCCTGTTTCCCGGTCACTTCCCGATCTTGACTCTAACTCTAAGGATCGGATTTCTACTCTAGAACGGGACTTAGCTCGTATGAAGAGGAAGGAGGTGAATGCGGTGCAATTTGCGGTTTGCGAAGATTGTGGGGAGATTGGTCATCGGACCGATCAATGTCAAACGGGACCGGGTGACTACATTAAAGAGGTAAATCAAGTGTTCGGTGATAGAAAGAATAATGATATGAATTTGAACACTTATCATCCCGGATTGAGAAATCATCCCAACTTCCGATATGGGACTGCTACGAATCAAATGAACCCGAACTTTCAACCGGGTAACCAAAGCTGGTCATCATATCAAAATCGCCAAGGTGGTTACCAACGTAATTATAACCAAGGGTTCCAAGGTCGGGACAATAATTACCAAGGTGGGTACCAAAGGAATTACAACCATCAAGGCGGTAATGGAAGCGGGTCGAACAACCAAGGGGGTGGTAATGATTTAAATGCAAAGATGGATGCGATGCTTTCGATGATGCAAGAGTCCAAGAAAGAGAATGAGATTCTGGACAAATCGCATGAAACATTGGCAAAGCAAGTGGGCCAACTTGCGGAGGAAATGGCTCAAATGAGGGGGAGCATGTGAAAGCTACCAAGTGACACCACGGTGAACCCTAAGCATCAAGGGTCAAGCTCGAAGAACATACTTGAGGTACCAATTAATAAAATAACTTTACGTAGTGGTCGAGTCGTAGATAATGGTGTCAAAACACCATCACCCCAGTTTATTGAAGGGGTGGTGGAAGATGCTAGTGATGAAGAGTGTGAGGATGGTCAAACGGGTCAAAACAAAAATGATTTAAAAATTAATAATAACACACCCGTTGTGACCATTCCCGTCCCTAAGGCTAAGGAAAAAGGGTGTGGAGGTTAATACCGCCCCTTATCCCAAAGCATTGAAGGGACCCGTGAAGAAGGTTGTAAACAAAAGGGGTCCACAACAAGAAGAGTTGTTGGAAGTTTCAAACAAGTAAAAATTAATTTACCACTTTTGGATGCAATCAAGCAAGTACCGTCTTATGCGAAGTACTTGAAAGAATTATGTACTAAAAAACAAACTCACAAATTTCCAAAAAAAAAAAAGATTTAACCAAAAATGTGAGTTCGATTCTCTCGGGTGCACTTCCACCTAAGCTCCAAGATCCGGGTGCGCCTATCATTTCAATTCAAATAGGCGATTTTAAAATCAACCGGGCACTTTTAGATCTTGGTGCTGGTGTGAGCATTCTACCTGGTAGTTTATATGACCAATACGAGTTTGGTCCACTTCAACCGTCAAACACCACCGTGGTGTTAGCCGATTTGACACCCAAACTACCCCGTGGAATTGTCTCGGATGTGATAGTAAAAAATTGAGGATTTTTACTATCCGGTGGACTTTTTAGTACTTGATTATGTGGCCAAGGACCCAACCAAACAACCTACGGATTTTGGGTCAACCGTTCCTAGCAACCGCAAATTCTCAAATTGATTGCAAAACGGGAACGGTTGACATGACATTTGGAAACCGAAGGTTGAGGTTGCATGTTTTTTCGGGATTGACGACTCCTTCAGTCGATGATGAATGCTATATGGCAGACATTGTTGACAGGTGTATACCTCTCTACGACACTGTTGTAGATGAGGAAAACACAATGGAGGATTGTTCTATGTTTAACGGGTCACAGGTGGAGATGAATCGGAGCATAGACGAGGAGGTGAAGAATTTGGAGGTGCTTGCGTTTAAAGAGGGAAAACCGATATGGACGCACCAGTTGGAGAGCTTACCGGAAACCATTGATATGAAGTTGAAACCGTCATTGGTGGAGCCACCGGAAGTGGAATTGAAGGTGTTGCCAAAGCATCTTAAGTATGCTTATGTTGGTGAAGGCAACACGCTCCCGTTCATTATTACATCAAATTTGACCGAGGAGCAAGAAGAGAGATTGATGAAGATATTGGTCACCAATAGGGCTGCTATTTGGTGGGCCATAGATGATTTGAAGGGTATTAGTCCTTCAATAGTGATGCACAAGATCATCACTGATGACACCATAACACCCGCCCGCGATGCACAAAGAAGGTTGAACCCGAACATGCAGGAAGTTGTCAAAAAGGAGGTGTTAAAGTGGCTTGATGTGGGTATTGTTTACCCCATATCTGATAGCCAATGGGTGAGTCCGACACAAACCGTCCCAAAGAAAGCAGGTATACAAGTCGTCAAAAATGACGCATGTGACGAGGTAGCTACCCGGCTGGTAACCGGGTGGCGTATTTGCATTGATTATAGGAAGTTGAATACCGAAACTTCCAAAGATCATTTTCCCTTACCATTCATTGACCAAATTGTGGAAAAATTAGCCGGAAAAAAATTTTATTGTTTCTTGGATGGATATTCCGGATACAATCAAATTGCTATTCATCTAGAAGATCAACAAAAGACTACTTTTACGTGTCCTTATGGCACCTTCGCATTTAGGCGAATGCCATTTGGATTATGTAATGCCCCCGCCACCTTTCAAAGGTGTATGATGAGTATTTTTTCGGATATGGTGGGGGAGTCTTTGGAAATCTTCATGGATGATTTTTCCATTTTTGGGTCATCATTTGAAACTTGCTTAAACCAATTAGAGAAAGTGTTAAAACGATGTGTGGAAACTAATTTTGTTTTGTGTTGGGAAAAGAGCCATTTTATGGTTCAAGAAGGGGTAGTGTTAGGACATGTGGTGTCGAGTCGTGGGATAGAGGTAGATCATGCAAAAATCAAAGTGATCTCTACACTACCATATCCCACGAGCGTCAAAGGTATTAGGTCATTCTTGGGACATGCGGGTTTTTATAGCAGGTTTATTAAGGGGTTTAGTGATATTTCGAAACCATTGTGTAACCTTTTGTTAAAAGATATTTCGTTTGTTTTTTATGAAAACTGTAAGAATGCCTTTGACGTTTTGAAACAAAAGTTGGTTAAGGCCCCAATCTTGCAATCACCGAATTGGTCATCACCATTCGAAATTATGTGTGATGCAAGTGATTATGCGGTGGGGGCCGTATTGGGTCAACGGGTAGACAAGAAACCAGTTGCCATATACTATGCATGTTAGACTCTCTCGGACGCACAATTAAATTATACAACTACCGAAAAAGAGCTACTTGCGGTGGTATATGCATTGGAAAAATTTCGTGCTTATATATGGGGTACTAAGGTCATTGTGTATTCTGACCATTCTGCAGTTAGGTATCTCATGGATAAAAAGGATGCAAAGCCGAGATTAATCCGATGGGTTCTCTTGCTACAAGAATTTGACTTGGAGATTCGAGACAAGAAAGGGAGTGAGAATGTGGTTGCGGACCATTTGTCTCGATTGATAGTGGAGGAGGATTCTTCTCGTGTGGAAATTAATAAGAATTTCCCAGATGAGAAAATTTTAAAGGTTTCAATATTACCATGGTATGCTAATATTGTTAATTATTTGGTTACAGTTGACTTGCCAACTCATTGAGATAGAAGAAAGAGGTTGCACTTCCTTTCTCAAATCAAGTACTACACATTGGAAGAACCGGACTTATTCAAGATATGTCCGGATCAAATCGTTCGAAGATGCATACCCGACGTGGAGATTCCTAGTATCTTGATGCACTTGCATTCATTTGCTTGTAGGGGCCATTTCAGTGCTCACAAAACAGGGCACAAAGTGCTCAATAGTGGTCTTTATTGGCCGACTATTTTTAAGGACGCATTTAATTTCGCTAAAAACTGTGTCGAGTGTAAAAAATTAGGGGGTATTTCTAAAAGGTATGAGACGCCCATGCAACCGATCCTTATTGTAGATATTTTTGATGTGTGGGGGATAGATTTCATGGGCCCATTCCCTAATTCGCATGGCAATTTATATATCTTGGTGGCGGTTGACTATGTGTCGAAGTGGGTCGAAGCGATTGCCACCAAGACAAACGACCATACCGTGGTTTGTAATTTTGTGCAAACCAATATTATTTCTCGATTTGGGATCCCTCGAGTAATCATTAGTGATGGGGGATCTCATTTTAAGAACTTTAACTTTGGTAAGCTATTGAAACGGTATGGCGTTGACCATCGAATTGCTACCCCCTATCACCCACAAACGAGTGGTCAAGTGGAAGTTTCCAATAGGCAAATAAAGGAAATTTTGCAAAAGACCGTTCGACCGGACTGAAAGGATTGGTCGACGAAGTTGAATGATGCTTTATGGGCTTATAGAACGGCTCATAAAACACCTATTGGAACTACACCATACCGTTTGGTTTATGGGAGAAATTGTCATTTACTAGTTGAGCTTGTACATCGTGCTTGGTGGGCCATTAAAGAGGTTAATATGAAATACGATGATGCAGGTAAGGAGCGAAAGTTAAAGCTTTGCGAGTCGGAGGAGCTTTGGGAAAAAGCGTATGAGTGTGCCTCAAAGTACAAGGATTATATGAAGAGAGCACATGATGCAAAGTTGAAGACAAAGGAGTTCGAAGTGGGTCAAAAAGTTTGGCTCTACAACTCACGGCTTAAATACTTTCCCGGAAAGCTCAAGAGCAAATGGATGGGCCCGTACATGATTACACGGGTTGGGAAACTTGGAGATGTTACCATTGAGGACCCGAAGGATGGGACAAAGCAAACGGTTAACGGTCACCGCCTAAAACCGTTCCTTGATGGTAACGAAAGAAAAAGGATGAGAATGTGGAGTTGGTAAACTTCGTGGTAAGTGTGCCAACTTATGAGGTCAACTGAAAGTACCGGTAATAAGTTTGTAGAGTTTTGTATAATTTATTTTGATTGTTTGAGAGTTTGGCGATAATCGCTATGTTTCATACTAACCTCCGTTGATTGTGTGAAGTCCGAACATTACAAACGGGTCATGAAGACAAAAGTTATGTTTTTAGACTTATTTTTGTGTATTAGGGACAATACACGGCTTTTCGGGGGGGGTGGTAGGACCGTTAAACGGTTTCGTAGTTTTTAAAATTTGAAAATTTTAACTTATAAAAATTTGCAAAAACATTTTTAATAATTTTTAGGAATTTTATTAGCATAGGGTCCTTTTACAAAAAGAACATAATTTTCCTCTTATTTTCTAAAAAAAATATATATATAAAAAATTTGAAAAAATAAAAAATTGAACTTACATAACCCGTCGCCGACGGGGATATTGGACGTCGGGGACGCCATTCCAAAAAGTGGCGTCGGCCACAACCTTCCGTATCCAGCAACATAAGTCGTCGCCCCACCCCTCTTATTTTGCGTTGCGTCGCCGACTGGGGAGTTACCCGTCGTCGACGGTGCCCCAAATGCCAACCGACGCAGATTTTTGTTATAAGTCCAGGTTCAAACCCAAAGGTCTTTAAACCCTTTCATACGTAAACAAAACGTGTTTTAAGCCACAAGTTTGATTTGTGGGACCACCATCTGACCCATAAACATCCTAATCCATCCATTCCTGCATTCATCACCACCCAACTCTTTCACTTCATCTTCTTCTTCTCAAACTCCTCTCAAGAACCCTAATCTTCAACTTCTCACAACTTCTTCAAATCTACACCAAATCACCTGATTCTTGAGCCTATTTTGTGTAATTTTTTGAGAGAAACAAAACCCCTATCACGGTTTTCATTAATTCTTGCTCGTTTGCAAGATTTCTGGGTGTGAATTTTCGGGTTTTTGAAGGGTGTTCATCAAGTTCTTGCTTTGCATCTTTTCTTAGTTTTTCTTGTTCTTCTACAACAAAGGTATGGAATTTCATTAAATTTAAGCATGACTCTCATATGGTTAGTTGATTTCTTTCGAAATTTTAAGCTTATTGTTTAAGAGTATGTTGTTTATCATAATGTATGATGTTTTAGCATAAATTTAAGGATGAATACTTGATTTGGGTGGGATTTGAACATGCTCTAGTCTTAGTGAGGTGATTACACTAGTTAGTTGCATGATTGAGCATAGTTGTGATGTTGTATATTGTTGAAACCATAAGAAACTGTGAATAAACATGTAAAACTGATATGTAGATGGTAAAATATGCGACTTTGGAAGTTTAAAAAGGCGATTTTACATCTAGTTATTAATTGAAATTCAACATCATATAGTATGTTCAAAGTTTGAGATTGTTTTAAAGATTGGGGTGTGCTAATTGTTCTTTTGTCTTTTTTATTGTAGCTATGATCGGAAGAAAGAGATCTAAAACTTCCAGAGAGGGTTCATTTGCTGGAGCCGGTTCAGGCTCGGGTTACTATCAGAGACGATGGGAGCAATTAAGTAATGTGGAAGAAGGTGACGGGCAATTATATAGATAGGATTGGGACTGGGAAGAGTTCAAAAACAGTCGATCAGCTTCAGCATGGAAAGACAACAAAAAGAAGGCTCTTTCCAGGTACAACAACAAGAGGTTAGAGGCGAAAATGTGGAAGTGGAAAATGGTTACGGGTGTATCAACTTCTGTACCTGAGAGGACAGTGTGTGAACGTGCGGTAAATGTTGAGGAGTTCCGCACGATTGGTATCACTCAACGGTTTGAAGAGCTTGGGTAGGAAAGAGTATTGGATTGGTGTGAGGATATCACCTCACGGGTCTATCTAGCAGTAGTATGTGAATGCTTGTCAACTCTGAGGTTTGAAAACTCTGACGGGCCGGCTCCTACATGGCAATTAATTGGCAACGTCGGGAAGAATCAAATGATTATGTATTTCGAACATATGAATGCCATTGCTAGGTTTGATTCATTGGGGGTCGAGGCGTACGATTATTATGATTATGATCGCTTCTTGGATAACAAGACCAACACTACTGACCTGGATCAGATGTTAGCAACTGTGTTGCTAGGTTCTGGAGGTACGGGGGAGTCAAGGAACAATTTGTCTTTAGAGGGAAGAAATTTGCAAGGCATCTCGTTAGAAAATATGATGGTGCGGTTCAGAGACCGCGGAAAAGTGAAGGCACCCGATTGCCAGGTTTTACATGCTTTGTTGTATGGGAAGCCAAGGTTGTCATGGCGGAAAATTATGATGATAAACACTTGGGATACAAGGGAGTCGTGCACATGGAAGTTGATCCCATATGTGCGGCTAATCAGTGCGATGATTCCACAATAGAATGCGTTGCCTCAAGAGTCATTGTGGGTTTCTAAACCCATTGATCAGTTTAACCTCGCTTCAATGAAGCGTCACTGGAAATTCACTGTTAAAGTCTTTGGTCATCTTCATACAGTGGAGGATGATCAAGGAAACAGTTATACTTATTCTGATCCGCGTGAGGCCCAGGAGGGTGCCCATGACGAAGAGATGATAGATGAGGAGGATGAGACTGAGCCTGCCGGTCCACGGGGACCAAAGTAGACGTACAGGCGGCTAACTCGGGAAATTTCTTCAGATGTGGCAAATTTTGTGAATCAGCGACGGGGACCATCGTATCGGGACTTTAACCGTTGTCAACAAGCGGTTTTTGATAATGTGTCGGCGGGTATAGGAGAAGGTAGAGAGTATGAGGTGAGAAGGAAGAACTGGGAGGAGACGCACGAGGCCTAGTGGGACCTCCAAGCGGCCCATCGGGAAAGGATGGAAAAATATATGGAGGAGCAGTAGATATTCCAAGCTCTCCAAAGATCACAAGTGGAGCATTTGTTACAAATGCAGGAGCAAGAGGTGGCCCGAAGACGGGCGTGGGAGGAAAATGAGGAGAGACAACGAAACGAGCAAAATACATTGGAAGGCCGCCGATGGAGTGATTTATACGTCTCTACTGAAGTGGCTATTAATAACGCCAAGGTCCTCCATGATCAGGAGCGACACCAGAGAGATTGGGAAGCCGGCCTCCCCTATGCAGAACACGTGGGGTGGACCGACTACTCCAACCTCCCTGTTCCCCGAGGCCCCTCTGATCCATCACCTCATTGGCCCGAGGCAGTAGGGTCTAGTTTCATCCCGCCACAGTTCCAGCTGCCAGCATAAGGACAGCCGGGTCCCCTTGATAACTACCGGGAGATGTTCGAGGCTCTCACTGGTTACTCATACCACCCGAACCCGCCAGTCGACCCGAATGAGAGATACCAGCGGTGACGTTGAGGTATGTATTTTGTTGTTGTTGTATATTTTTGTTTTCTTTATCTTTTATTCCGTTAGTATTTCATTTTTCCTAGTTAAATGAACGTTGTGGGTGTGTTCTCTATATAACCCTCACGAGACCTACTCGTCCTCCCAAGCTATTGGGGGGTTTAAAAGGGCTTGTTGCATAAGCTAAATGCAATCGTGATTCCTACGAAAGTGAGTTAGGATTGTTGTTGTTGTAAATCTATTTTCCACATAAATCAAGGTAAATTAACATATGGCTTGGTAATACTTTCATAAAAATGGTAGAACTAAGTAGCTAACAAATTTTAATGGTTGTGAGAAGCATGCTTCTACACAAGGGTTAAGATTTGTAGGTACATTGTGTCCGAGGGACGACCGTTTTTGTGAAGAGAAGAAGAAGACATGAGCATCTAGCGAGAAACATCAGGTGCATGCGTTTCCTTTTACCTTGATTCTTAGTTAGTAATAAGTTGATTGTAATTGTATTTTAGTTTTCGGGGTAGAATTTTTGGGAAATTAGCCGTGTCACATCCCTTGTGCGTTTCAAAAAAACTCTAGTTCTTACACATTGAGGACAATGTTTACCTCAAGTGTAGGGATGGGGGAGTAGTAAAAGTTTTTCAATTTTGACCCGTTCGTTTAAACTCTACACATTGAGGACAATGTTTACCTCAAGTGTGGGGATGGGGAAAATTTCAAAAATGGCTTGTTTCAAAAGCGATCTTAAAAGCACAAGTAACTAAGTCAACGAGCGATGGCACAACCCATTTGGTCTTTTGTCATGACAGGTATTTAGCGGGTGGTTATTTGGGAATAATCCGCCTAAGAAACTAGCACATTATGCATGTCACATACCATACCCTTTATATATGTGAGGTTTTGAGCCACTTTTACATCATAGAATTACATATTTATGTTTCTTTGTTTCAGTGGACCATTAGTCATGTATTGTAGAACTTGCAACTTTTGATACATTTGAGACCATAGACCGAATACAAGCACAATAATGATTAAGGCATTAGGTAAACCTTTTCCTTTTACACCATTTATCTATCCTTACCCAAAAATTTATCCCTTAGTAGCCAACTTTGAGCCTAATCCTTTCGTTTGACAACCCATTTAGCCCATAACCTTAAACCTTTTTCTTTTAAACCCGTGTGATGGAAATTCGATTATAGGAGTTAAGTTGTATAGTTGTGAATTGTTTGTTGTTTAACAAAAAAAAAAAAGAGAGAGAAAAATCAGAAAATGTTGCGAAAAAGAATAGAAAAATCATTGAGAAAAGAACAAAAATATGTGTTTCTAGCTTGTGGAGTAAAAGGCGAAAACTGTTGCTTTCTAACTTGATGTTTATAGTTAGTTTTGTTTAGAATAATTGTTAGGTAATAAAAATTGAATTTTCATCACCTTAGCCACTTTCAAACATCCTATTTTCCTACCCTTAGCCTAGCCTCGTTACAACCCTTACAAAGACCTTTTGACTTGTGCTTAGTATTCGTGATCGGTGGTTGAGAATGATTGAGTTGCAAGCCTATGCGGGTACGTGTTCTAATCGGTATGAGTGATTATTTCAAAAGCGCTAATGCATCAACTATTAGCCAATTTTAAACCGAGTGGAGAGAACATTGTGAGGGATGTGTATGATTTATTGGTTTCACGGGCGGGTTAATCTTGGATAACCATTTTTACATAATTAATCAATTATTGCTAAATATGTTGAAAATTGTAAAGAGTTTGAACTTGGGTATGACAATTGACCTTAGCCTTCGTCTCGGGAATGGGGAGTGTATTATTTGTTCGACCCACGTGAAAGTGAAAAACAGAGACCTCAGAGACCGCATGGATTTTGCTTTGGGATGAACTGCGGCATTGTAACACCTCGTAAAATCACGACCAATATAATGAAGACACGTGTCATGAGCTTTAAACATGTAATGGATTGAATATGAGGGACTAAAGTTGACAAATAAAGAAAGTATGTGTGTAAAAGGATTCAAAGTGCCAACATTGGATAATTATACCTTTCAACAACCCTACACGATGTTTATACCCTTAAACGAATGAATTATGAATCGTATGAAGCCGTTTGTGGAAGAAAGTGAAAGATTACAAACCGCAAGGGTTAAATGTGTCAATATGTTTAATTTTGTACCTCTGAGTGACCTTTTAGCGAACCCGAAGCTTTGTAACAATTAATTATGCTCACTAGAATAAGTGATAAAAATTTCACAAGGTTTTGATTTCGTATGAGAAAGATACACTAACATTCGTATGTGAGGGGTTAAAAGCGTCAACGTTGAAATTCATGACTTTTCGGTGATCGTATAACTAACCGGGGACTTAACGAAGTTTGTTTATGATTTGGAGTCCTTAAAAGTCAAGTTGGAGGGTTAAAAGTGCAATAAAACAAGTTAAAACCACTATTAGAAGGACCAGGGACCAAATGTGCAATTGCTGAAAGATTTTTGACCGGATCTGGGCTCCATACCGGCCGCGTAAGACTCCTCTTGGAGCTTACGCTGGCCGCCTAAAACCTGCCAGCTCCCAATTCTTGGACAGATGCCTGTTATGGCCTGTTACACCGACTTATATGCATGAAAACGGATACCAGGGGCTGTGCAAATGGGATTTCATGCAATAGGGGCAGCTGTGATCATCTGGTAGCAACAATAGGGACATTTGGGATGATCTTGTTGCATCAAAGTCACTATATAAGAAGTTCTTGTTCTCAAGTTCAAATGCTCACTTTCAAAAACCATTCCAACTTATTTTCTGGAGTCTCCTAGAGCTCAAGATCATTCCCTAAGGGTCATTAGTCGTGCTTAGTACTTCAGTAAGCTTCCTTGACCTTTTTAATTCGTGTTTTATTAGTTTAATGGCCTATAGTCAAACCCATCGTAATTAAGGTTTGACTTAGTGATTAATCACTAATGGTCCATTCAATTCTCGAATTGAAAGTAGCTATGAGTTGGTAATTATGTGGGTAATAAACCCTTAAAAGGGCACCCTCTGATTCCCACTCTAACTAGGTCAATTGTCGGGTCAAACTTGATTATAAAAAGTCAACAGAAAGCTAATTTTCAAATAAACGCATAATTAACAATGTAGAAGCCGTGAAACCTGTTTTATCACTTGTATAACTTGGTAATTAATGTAAGAACATGTCTAAACATGTTCAACCCGACAATTTTCAGTTTAGGCTTGTTTCGGAACCGAAAGTCGCAAAAGTAGACTTTTGCTTTGACTTTCAGTTCTGACCCAATGTAGCATGTTTTAGAAATGTATTAGAGCTCTATTAGGACCAGGTTATAGGATAGTATAACCCTCTGAGGTTATATAACTTGGTTCCTTAGTTATCCGATTCATTTGCATGTTTTCGTTATATGCTTAAATGTTGACCATTATGTCCTTTTGACTTTAAAACAAGATTTTTGAAAATGTGAGAGGACCAAAACCTTTATTACTGATTTATAAACTTGTCCTAAAAAATTGACATCAGTTTGAGGTCTAGATTAGGAGTTATGCTCAATATCGTAATTAAGAAGCTTTTTATTAATTAAACGGCGTAATTAGCATAAAGCCTATCTAAACCCAAATTTTGACACCAAACTTTTTACCCACTGATGTAATATAATATTTTGGGATTTTTGAAGATTTTTATTTATTTTTAAGCTGAGCATAACATAGGGTTCTTGCTATAATTCGGTAATTGTCGGTTATACCCTTTTCTTGAATAAAAAGAGTTTTACATAATATTTTGACACCAAACTTTTTGCTACTGATTTTATATAATAAATAAAACATTTTGAACTTTATAAACTGATCAAAAACTCAGATTTCCTATTTAAACCCGAAAATCGCTTAAAACCGACTTTTACGTGTTTTAAGCGCATAGTATGGGTTAAAACTAATTTCGGTATATAAAACTTAATACCTACTGATGTTTTAAGTAAATTTTTATAATTAAATAGTAAGCAAAATTTTTGAACTCAGAATTCTAATTTTGACCTTTAAAGCTTATGTGAAATTACCAAAATGCCCCTACGGTGCATAGTTTGGTTATAAAAGATAAATTTCACATATATGCAATACCCTACTGTTATGACTTATAAAAATAAATATTTTTACTGATTATATCAGACCTGAAACTCAGATTAATATTTAAACTCTTTTATAAGCTTTAAAATGACCAAAATACCCCTACGGGGCATAATTTGAGTTTAAATCCATTTTGGGCAAAATGGAAGGTATCCTACTGATATCACAACATATTTAGGGCATATTAACTTAGGAAACCTGTTCATGACTCATTTGTTTGCCCGTTATGCATTTTTCGCGCTCGGTACGGTTTATGTAACTAGTTTGCATAAATTAGTCGAAACGGGTCAAACCTTATCATTTTTATCTCAAAATCCAGAATGTGTTTAGTTTACCCATATTATACAAGTATACAAACTTGTCGGGTCTAAACCACAATCTAATCTGGTCTTCGCTTAATCGTGCGTTTTGAACCGTATATCTTCCTTTAAAACTAACAGGTCTAAGTTTAGACTTAATTAAGACCCGTTAGGAATCTAATAGGTTATTAAAACCTTCGTTCCAGATTAGGAGACCAGTAAAAGATACTTGCACTCACTGATTGTGATATATACTTGCTCAGGTAAATACTTTTAACTTATTTTCCGTTATACGGGCTTGGGATACGGTGTTATAATAATACTGCTTGGTCGGGTATGTAACTGATTTAAATCGGATTGTGATTAATATATTTGCATAACCCGTTTTAATCTGTTTTGTTTGGTATATGGCTTTTGGGGGGTTAATGACCATGTCCCGGATATCCTTGGCATCATTATTGAGAAAATGGCCACGACTTAAGCACGGGGTGTAGGCATACACCTGACAGTTGCGTATGTATAAAAGGTACCCCACAATAAGGAAAATTCCTTGTGGGTATTATACCTGTGGTGTGTCAGTTAATCTTGTCCGGCTTTTCTAACCGGCCCTGACAGACGGCAAACATTTAAATTTGTATACAAGATTATTTTTAAATAATTATCCCAAGTTATAAATAATATTTTGTGCCTTGTGCATTCAAATCAATTTTCTTAAACATTTTCAAAATGAGTCGGTTAATTGTATTTACCAGTGTAAACTGACGTATTTTCCAAAAAGGCTAAGTGCAGGTACTAAACGGAATAGGCTGGCTACTCCTAGCATCAATAAATAGTCTTGCAAGCTTAGATGTTACAAATCTGTTGAACAATGTTAACTTTGATCCGCCTGTGGATCCGTTACAACCGTTTTTGTAATAAATGATATTACTTCCATTCGGTTTGTAATATTTTATCTTTCGACTTCCGCTGTGTATTTAAAGTGTGATAAATTGTCTATGATGATATCAACTACGTCACGATACTCCCCACCGGGCCCACCGGTAATACGTGGAAATATTGGGGTGTGACAGGCATAAACATTTGCAAAGTATTGTACTAACTTACCAACAGAGACCGCAGGCTTTTGCTTTGAGACCGCAGTCGCCCGAGTCTTCTGAAACTTAGGCGCCTTCTCCCCACCAGCAAAAGAGGCATCTCCCTTCTGTTTTTTATCATCAACGGGCTTAGTGCCCGCGGTCGCGCCACCCGCACCCGAAGAACCACCTGGAACACCCAAGCCCTCAAGGGTGTCAGTCACTACTACGTAATCTTCATATTTGCGTAAACGAGTACGAAGGATACCTGCAGCTTCCGGAACCAAGGGGAAAAGAAACCGCCTCGTGCGTCTTCTTCTTGCGCCTATGCTTATCACCAAACTTGCCCCAACCACCTTTGGAACACCCGTCGCATCAGGGTCTCCCAAAGCCCCAAGATGACCTGCGTTTTCATCACAAAACAGTCATCAGGGACAAGTTACTCCAGGACAGTACAGGCAAAATAAAAGTACTATACCTTTGCCTTCCGGTAACACCGCATTCAATGCGGCTTCATCAGGCATCCGGAAGTTACTAAGAATGGTTCGGTTCCATCCTTCCTCGTCCCGACCGCATTTCAATATCTCAATCTTGCCCTCAAAGTCAAGGCAAAACATCCTCCACAAGGGAGCTTCCACTGCCAACCCGTCTATGCAAAATTATTAACACAAACAAAAAGGCAAATGAACACAAAGAACGAAAAGACACTTGATACATGGTCGAAAACCGGCGTTGTAAATGTTTAAGTTAATGTTTTTATTCAACTTTTAATCTTGAAAAGCCTACTTTTGATTAGATATATGTTTTGCAGGTCTAGCGAAGTTTAAGGTGCTTTTTGGGAGCTTTGCGGGCCTCCGGGATGAAAAACGAACAACCGGACGCGAAACGGGTCAACTAGGAGTAAGGAACGCGAAAAACGAAGAAGTGGAATTGCAGGCACCGTCGCCGACGCCCCGTAGAATGTACCGTCGCCAGAATCCGCCGTAGACAGCAGTATAAACCGTCGCCGCCTTTTGGGGTTTTGAAGACCCGTCGCCGACGCCACTTGCAAAGCTGATTCGCGAATTTTTTTCTTGGGGGTTGTTGGAATGACTTAAATGACTTTTTGGCCATTAATTTCGACAATTACACTTGTTTTGAGTTTGAAAACTTGATCTTGGAGCCATAACACATTACCAATTCATCCTCTAACATAATTATCATCCATATTCAACCGAATCAATCATCAGTTAGTCATCATCATCCTCATTCGCAACCCTAGTTCATCCATTTTCTCAATCCTCTCATCACCATCACTCACTAAAACCCTAACTATCATCCTTCCATTATTCTCCAAGTTCCAAGATGACCAATTTCAAGTTCTCATCATCCTGTGATCAAGTCCTTTCGATCATGCGTGGCTACTTTCTTGGAGGTTTCACCCCGGTGTAAACTTTTGTAAGATTTAGGTTTTGATATGTGTTGATTTTTTGTTTTGTGACAACTTGAATTACATTTGAAACTTTAGACAATTGTCCTACGTTTGTATTGCATTTATGAATTGTCGAATGAATGATTAAATTTGACTTTGTGAAATGAATACACGTATTTATGCCTTGTCTCTTGATAGGATTTGTTAGTCCAAGGTAACGAAGTGCATCATGGTCCGTTGTCTATGACGTTGATAGTGATTGGCACCTAAGCTTTGTGATTATTGACCCGTTAATGAATTAATTCGAGTAAACCAAATTAAAACACATAGTAATCCTAGGTCTTGCATTTGTTGAAACCGGGTGTGAACCAAACAAAACTACAAAAAAATTAATTCAATTGATTCCGTTAGTTTAATTCACATTGTTTTATTAATCAAGTTTTCTGACAATTGTTAATTTCTAGTAGTTAATTAATTCAATTGATTCCGTTAGTTTAATTCACATCTTTTCAACCAAACAAAACTACAAAAAAATATTCTAGCAAGCTTCGTAAGATGTGACATTTGTTTAAATTCAATCAAGTCTATCTGCAAACCACATACTCTTCGTGGTTCGACCCCTTACTACCACTAGCTATTTGTTAAGGGTAATTTGGGTTAATAAATATTATCTTTGACCGGAGCGCGACACTCCGATCAACACTTACCTCCGTTCTTCTCCCACAACACAGGCCTTGCTTTCCTATCCAGCCTGCCACCCACCATCATCTGCAGTATCCACAACTGCCTGTTGTCCAATTTCGTGGAACCAATGACACGCAACCGCGAGAACCAAGCTTGTTGCCCCGCTTTGGGGTACTCAAATTCTCGGTTGCGATGGGCCGGTCACATTCCTAAACTGTAGCTTTGCAGTAACCGTTGCTGCCTTCACATAGAAGAACTTGGTTTTCCATTTAGTCATGCCCTTGGGTGGGCTCATGAGCTTGGGAGCACTTTCCCGCACACGAAAGGAAAAGAAACCAAGTTGCACAGTCAACTGGTAGAAACGTTGGAAATCCTCTACCAGAGGATCTATACCTAGAGCACGAAACGTATATTCAAAATTTCGAATTCGAATCATTCCCAACGGACTCAGTTGAGAAATATGGATTTTGTAATACTCCAATATTTCCACCACAAAAACCGTCAATGGAAGCCGGAGATTACAGTCACTGAACCAGTCGGCAAACATGCTGCCATATCCCGCTGGAGCATCACCGGTGGTGTCACCTTCTTGGGGATACCTAGCCCCATAAGCTTCAGGCATTTGGATGCCCTTCATCAACGTCTGAAAAGACGCCTCAGTCCACCTCAAAACTAGCAAGTTCTTGACAGGAGCATTAACTTCAGCCTCCTCCTCCGCCGCTAGCGACGACAGCGGTTCAGGATTTTCAATGGCGGTAGACAAAGGGTTGGAAGGATCGGCCATGGAGAAAAGATAACAACGAACAAGTGCAAGAAACTAAAAATCTCACCGGAAAAATCAAGGTTTTGATCGGAGAAGAAGAGGAAACTGATTCTCTCACCGGGAAAATTTTTTGAAATTTTGAAAAGTGAGGGGAAACCCTAAACGGTTTCCCCTTTTATACTAATTGCAATTAATGCGATCACAATAACCGAACATACATGCAAATTCGGAGCCCGTCATACGCTGCCACGTGTCAAGCGACGGTTTCTCTGACAGTTATCACACGCGCGTGGCCGCCCACGCGCCTGACATTACACGACTTTTGCACTCCTACTACAGTGCATTTATTACCTTGGGCAGTGCAAACGTCCTTTCATTTCAGCACATGCCAGCTAAATCTCACCAACTTCCACCAACCCGCACATGTGGTCTACAACGTTTACAAAAAGCGACAAGTGAAGACAAAACTCACCTACGCGGCATGCAGTTTTTTTGGTTTCTCATACCACAACTTAGACCGCATGTCGTTTTTTACATACCCCCTAAAAAAAGAGAAATTATATATATACACTATGTAAAGGGGGATAACCATAATCCTCATATCTCCATTTCCACACGTGGAATATGTGGAGATGACACACACGAGCCCGCACAGGTGTGTCAGATACTCAGAACCAGCAATGTTCTTTGGACTGCGAAAACCACATCTCAGGAACAGACAAAGCAGAATGCCTTAAAGCTTCTTCAAGCTTCAAATCCCTCATTTCCGGTTCACAACCACAGAGGGGAAAGACACAGCTCCTCCATAGGGAAAGGATAGGTATGATGAGAGACTACACATCAGCAACCCTGACTCCTGAACCTTTAAGAGCTACATCCAGTGCAACCCTCTTTTAAAGCGAGTCTTCTATTATAAACCGCAGACACTCATGAGTCGCTGTGGCCGTCCCATGAATATGGAAACGGTAGCTACGGAAGAGCCACGACTAAGTCATCACACAGATGATCAAAGCCACTTCATGGAAAATTGTTCCCTAATTTCCTGTGAAGGAAAGTGGCTATAGAACGAATGCGGACGAATTTCACCCAGATTCCTAAGTAACTGAGGTGATCTCATTGACCAACAAGCCAAGCAATGGTTGTAACAAGTCTGCTTATGACCTTGTTTACCTACCAAGTAACCGCATAGAATAAACAATGGTGGGCAAAAGCATGCCTATGACCATGTTTATTTGACCATCGTTCACCTGAACGATTCGCATTGTTCGACCAGACATGGCCAACGATGCCCAGGAACGAGGTAACCGCAAAGGACGTACGGTTACTTGAGAGCTAAACTGGAAGAAAACAAACACCCCACAAAGTAGGGATCATCGTCACATGTCCAGTTGATAAACATAAAGCATCAACATGATACCCTCGTATTGCATCAACAACTACAAAGGTTACACCTAGAGTTGACCGCAATGAAGAGTTCGCCCTCATCTTCAGTCACCATCTCAAAGATTGGTTTGGCACACCAACAGGTGACAATCATGCTTGATGAAATCAGAAAAAGGTAGAGCACACTACCAGAGTCATTAGCTGATGTTAGAGCATCAGCTTGAACTTGCTCACCGATCCAGAAGAGACATCACACGACTCTACCAGATCTCCGGCTTGATTTACTTGAAGCAGGAGCCACCGGTCAGGCCTAGAATCTTCTCCAAACCGACTTCAAAAGTACCCACTCGACCTAATAGTCCAGTACTCCTCCCACTTGTAACTTGCATGAGGAAGCAACACTGGACTGGGGGGACTTAAGGGGTATGGTCCCAGATCTCGCACAAAGCAGTCGCGAGTGACCATCACCCTTATCAAATACCCCCATCAGCAAGAACTTATATGCGTCTGTGTGGGCACGTGCGAACGCAGCTACCGAATCCAATCAGTCAAGTGATGAGAAAACTTACCTTGTGTATGAAAATGGATGTCACATATAGCGTTGCGGTTCAAAACCGCATCCTATAAACATTTTCGTCACGACAAGGGATCTAGGTAACAACAACAGTTACCGCATACGATGATGCGGCTTGACACCGCATCCTGTACACATCTTCATCAAAGCAGGGGACGCGGAAACGACCGCAGTTACCGCAGATGGCGATGCGGCCCGGCACTGCATCCTATCCACAGAGCAAGTGGGACTGACACCTTAACAGCAAGTGGTACCAATGACAGTCGCCTGTCAGCCCACACGTAAGCAACACTAGCACACAGACTGACAGCAGCAGTGGGACGTGGCGTCACCTCCGTGACCGACAAGCCTGACACACCTGCAAGGGGCTGCGCGTTGTCAGTCTAGCCACTCAATTACCCTCCTCCACTCTTCGGCCATAAATACCCATCCCGGACCATGTTTGAGGTATCGCTTATCAAACTCTCTCACTCCTACTACTATCACACACTTTGCTCTCAAGAAAATTACTGATTCTCACGCCGGAGAGTGGTAACAAGGAGCACCCCCACCCCATCCTCCTTGATACGAGTCACGGTGTGTTTCCCTTGTGCAGGAGACAGATTAGCGGACGATCCAGCCATCGATCCTCGGAAAGAAGGGATTAACCCTACTTGACGAGATCAGTGAATTAACCTCCCTTTGTTAACCACTGTTTCATCAGAGGGGAATGATTTAGTTTTAGTTTTAGGGTATATCATTAGTATTTATTAGTCTTAGTGTTTAGCATTAGTATTAGTGTTTAGCTTTAGGGTTTAGTTTTAGTGTTTAGCATTAGGGTTTAGCTTTATTGTTTAGTTTTTAGGTTTTAGCATAGGGTTTATCCTTAGGGTTTAAGGTTTAGATTTAAGGTTTATAGGTCTCAATGTTGTTGGAATGGTCTCAATCGGAGTTCGTTTGACCCGATTTCCTACACTTCTAAGGTAAATGATATATTTTTCATAATATACACATATGTATAGTTTAATATTTGACTATATACATATGTGTATAATTAAAAATTGACAATATACATATATGTATTAATGCAAAAAAAAAAAACCCTCTTAAAAATACGTCATTAGAAGCAAAAAAAAAAAAATAATAATATCTTTTTTGGGTTGAAGAAAATGGGTGGTTCAGAATGCTTCTTAGGTTTCTCAAATAAGATGTTCTTCTCTTCGGATCCATACCCTATATATATACACACATATACATATAAGAAGGACAAAAAATAAATTTACAATTAAGAGTTTACGTAATTACAACTTTAAAAAAAACTACAATCATTTAAAATATATTGTTGACTTTTAACCAACTTCTCTTGTAATTTTTAAACCTCCATAAATTTTTCACATGTTAATATATATTTAAAAAAAATATACCATAAAAACGAGTATTTTATTATGTTTAATTTTAGTATGGTATTTTTATACTTTTTTAATTTTATAAAAATAACATGTTAGGTGATTACCAGTATTTGTGTTCCTTGCCGTGTAGAGAGTAGTGTTGGTGATGATGAGTCTGCTTTTCATGTTGCTCCTGTGAGGCAAGGATGTGCTTCCCTAGTCCAAGTACGTCAAACCAATTAATCACGATTGGATTCGGATTGTAGAAAGAGAGTAAATACACATATATTGTTTCTTTATGTACATCAAACATGTTACTAATATGGTTTTGCATTCATTGCTTTCATTTTATAGATTTAATAATCAAGTGACTGCTATCCATGTTATTTTATCAAACGTAAGAACTTTATGGCCTGGTACATGGGACAACTAAAGAGATGTTCCTAACGAGGATATGGCACAGTTGTTTACGCGATTCCGGGTGTGTGTACTTAGATAAATTTTATTCAACTTCTTGGATGATTTTGTACATTTATTTAAGGTTTTTTTTGTTCATAAATGAATTTTTAATGGGTGGAGAAAAGTATTGCACAAATTTATCGGTGTCGGGGGAGTGCATTGCTGGTAAATTTCCCAATTTGTTGTGGACTGTATGAAGTAAGGCTAAAGATACGGCAATACAACAAGGTTTGCCGGTTGGAGATGATATGTCCAATCTTATTGACTTTAAACCACCATGGATAAGATCTGAGATATGGAAACAAATGGTTGACAATTGGAACACACCTTAGTGGAAAGCAAAGTCTTTAAGAAATAGAGAAGGTAGAAGTAAGGTAACCAGGGGCAAACATACACTTGGATCTCAATCCTATGTGACTGCGAAAAGAAAAGCGGTCAAAATTGTTAATTGCCATCTTTTAGTATATATATACCATGTCAATTTTATCATTTTTATTAACTTCTAAATTCTACGTTTTTAGGCTTAAGATAATTGCGCGTGAACTGTCAGCTCATGAGATGAGATGTGGAAGCAATCACATTGGAGGAAAGGATGCATGCCATTGGATAAAGATCTAAGTAGTAGTTGTTCACTACTTTTGAATGTTGATTCAGAAGGGGACATTCAAGATGAAAATATGGGTTAGGTTAACTATAGGGCATAGAAGACTTAGGGTAACTTGACTGATTAGTAAATCCAAACAACATATATAAAAAACACAAGTCCACTACAATGAAATTTGAATAGTATAACTACGTTTTTATCCCAATAGGTTAAATACGATGGTTATCTTGTGGAGAAGTATGGGGAAGAACGTAACAACCATCCCAAATTTGACGAAGACTTGTGGTCACGAGTTGTCAGGGGGTAAGAATAGAGGCAAAGTGTATGAGTTAGGCAATATCAGTGACCCGTGTGTACATGGTATATAAGACCCTAAGGTATGTTTATTACTTTTCAGAGTTATAGTTTTTTAGAATATAGAAAAAAATTGTTTACTTTTTTATATAAGTGGAATCACATACATTATTAATTTGTGTGCTTTTGTATCGTTTCCCAATGTTACTGTGTTTGTTTGGTTCATGATGTCTGCTTTATTTATTGTTAGGTTTGATGCTTTTAATGTAGTGAGAATGTTTAGGAATTTCTAGTTGAGTGAATTACATCTTCTCTGCGGGTTGTTTCTTACAAAAAAATGTTTTTGAAATTAGGTAGAAGTTCATTTTTAAGCTGTTGTTTGGCTTCAAGACGTGCCAGCCTACGTTTGTTGGGGAGGCTGTGTCGGTTTTTGACAAAGGCCTTTGGAGAGCGATCAAGGATATTGTAGTCTATGAGGGTCTACTTTTTGGGGATCTGCAATGGAGGCTGGCATCTCTTCCGACTCGTTTTGGGGGTTTAGGTTTATGTTCGGCTGAGGATGTATCTACATACGTTTTCGTGGCCTCGAGAGTGCAATCTTGGAGTTTGCAGGACCACATTCTCTTGGAGTGTGGTATTTTCGGGTTAGACTCTGGTTATGTGTGTGCGTTGGATTGCATGCACATGTCCTTCCTGATTTTGATCTTGGTAGTTTCTCTAATAAGGGCGCCGCCCCCTAAAGCCTAGGATGCTTTGGCGAGTGCCTATTTAGTAAAACTGTCCAAAGTTTGGGAGAGAAGTTTGGTCTATCTTCTTGTTAGAAAGCTGTGTTTGATTGTCTTCAGGCTCCTCATGCTGAAGATTTCTTAAAAGTCATCCCCATTGAAGGATTGGGCCAACACATGTCAGTTGTGGAGTACCGGGCAATTCTTAAGTACCGGCTAATGATCCCTTTGTTCCCGGTTGATGAGCCTTGCCCAGTTTTTTGCAAGGTTTGTTTAGATACTTTTGGTGAGCATGCGATCCATTGCAAGGAGTTACCGGGGTTTAAATACAGACATTATTTGGTTAGGGATATTCTTTGTGATGTTCTAAAGCGGGTAGGGATTTCGGCTAAAGAGGAGGCTCTGGTGAACTTTCTAACGGATCCACTGGATGGAAGGTCTACACATCGGCCAGTTGATATTCTTGTGTTTGGGTGGACAGGGAAAACACGCTTGTGTGGACCTTACAGGGGTGTCCTCTCTTGTTGGGCTTTGGGATAATGGATTTGCTGCTGGCCAGGCAGCGTTGAAGGCGAAATCAAGCAAAGTCGCTAAATACGAGAAAACATGTTTAGAGAATCAACACGTGTTTATTTCATTTACTTTGATACATTTAGTTCCCTATCCCAGGAGGCTATGAAATTCCTGAACATGGTCCAGCGGGTCGTAAACAGTAATTTCTCGACCCTTTTAAGGGTCGCTTCGTCTTTAATATGATTGGTTTTGCAATTTAAAAGGGGGTTGCGGTGCAGATTATTGCTCGTTTACCTGTCGTTAGTTTGTAATTTGCTGTTTTGGCATTTTAAACATTTCCGGTGATATTTGATAAAAAAATTGTTTATTAGTATACATAGAATGTATATTTGTATTTATTGTGATTAGCATAATTATAGTGATTAGCATAATTATAGTGATTTACCAAGATTATAGGAACACTCTATATATAATAATAAATGAGATGATTTGGGCCATATGTCTTTGAATGGTGGAACCATTTTGCTTATGTGGCATCCTATGGTGGAGTAGAGGGTGATTTTGGGAGGGAATCCATCTCAATTCTCAAAACACCAACCAAAAAAGAAGTGTGTGAAGCGGGATCCGTTTTTAAAGTGGGTTAAAATCTGGATTCGGGTCACTGTCTCTCAAATATGGATCCCTTATATTCTTCTTTTCTACAATTATTTCATTCACTCAATCACTCCTTTTTTACAAAACCCTAATGAAGCAAGTTTCTTTTTTCTTCTTGAGACAAGCGATTCCAGAACAATCTAAAAGGCTGTCTTGCACATCATCTACGATCATTCATCACCCGAAGCTACTTCTAAAACCCAAAATCCCATATCTGCTTCTTCTGTTCGTCATCGAGTTATCTTCGAGAATCATATGTATGATGTTTATTGTTTTCTGATCCAAATCCTGGTATACCCGTTGACTACCAAAACAAGTGCGATCTCAAACTTACATCCGTGATCTAGTAAGCATCTAGATTTTAGTTAGGTTTTTTTTATGATTAAAGATTTCATTTGTTGAAATTTGATGAAATTGTTGCGTCTATGGTGTATGATGTTCATGGTTTTTTTTTGTCTATATTATGGTTTTGCATCTTTATGGTGTGTGAGGTTATTCGAGTTGGTTTTTTAGGGATGTGTTTTGGTTTATAAAAAGATGCACACAAGGTGATTTGTCAAACCTTTTTCTTTGGTTTTTTGTTTTGCTCATTGTTAATGTATTGTTTGTAGGTTGTTTCTTTGTTGTTTTCACTTCCAGGTATAATCTGTTTATACTTAATTTGATTTTATATATTAATCCAATTCATATCTTAGATCATGCTTTCCGATTTCTAACCACAAGTCACTTTTTTTAAACCCTAGGTATCGGAAACATTTCCTTCTGATTGAATATCTACGAACAACACAACACATTTCAATGAGGCTTCGGTGGCCGGTATGTTCATGTTGTGCCAAATCTGTATAAAACTTTTGACTATTCATCCGTAAGCTTCTGAATATGAGGTTAAAAAGGCGTTTAGATAGCTATCGTTGAAGGTGTTGATTTGTATATGAATTTGTTAAACTGTTAATTTTTATTTATTTTGTTTGATTTGATCAGTTATTAACAATTGTTAGTTTTTGATTGAATTTTAGTATCATCTGGATGTGTTCATAGTGTTGGGACATGTAAATGGCATGTTTTATAAGGCCTTTTTGTCATTTTGATTATTTATTGATTGACAAATCTGTTACCATTTTAGATTTTTTAATTGGAATTGTAATTTTTGCAAGGTCAGCTCTTTGTGAGACTTTCTGATTTTGTGGTGAGTTATTTCTCCATCCTTTACATACCTTTAGCCCCTTTGCAAATCCTTTGCTTTTCCCTAATATATATATATATATATATATATATATATATATATATATATATATATGTTTTCAATTTTTATAACATTTTTTAAAAGAGAATACCATGGCGATTTTAAATTTCAAGATGAGAAAACATAATTTTTTAGTTATAAATGATATTCATGTTATGTATTGTGGTTAAATCATTGTTGTCCTTTTCTTTTCGATCATTCAAATTTGATGAATTAACTAAAATTATATTAGAAATTATCAGATTTAAATTCAAATTCAAATTTGGGGTTAAGAATTTGCAAGATTATCTTTAAAGGAAATGAAAAGACATGATATCTCTTCAAAATCTTACATTTTCAATCTTTTTAATCCTTTAAATGTTTGTTATTTGATTTGCCTTCGTCAATTTTGCATATTCTATTTTAATATTCTTCGTATTTCACCCGACAAGATGGTAAGGGTTTATTAAGGGTTTCTAGCAATGTACTGATAGGTTTCTTCATATATATATATTTTTTTCTAAATTAAGGGTTTCTAGCAATGTATTGAACATCACCCTGATGATGATAAAGAGAAGAGCCCAAGTAAGTTTTTCTTTTCTGAATTAAGGGATTATTAATTGTGTCAGAATTGTTTAGTTTAAGGTCCCCAGATTGAGAAGAAGAGCGTCGATGTTGTTTGGACGAGGATAGGTTTCAGCGGATTTAAAGATGAGTTTTTTTTTTCCAGACAACATTCTTCATTCGACAACTACAACTAAGGTCTGAATTGAATCAGTGGTCTCGAGCTTCTTCGCAGGTCCATGATTGTGATTGATTTTTTTTCATAATCATTTAGATATTGATTATATTATGAATATATTAAGCTCATTGGTTTTGAATTTAAGTTTGAATGATATTTAACTATTTAAGTATATTGTTTTGACTGATTATTTGACAATTTGAATTTTTGAAATTTATATCAATTATAGATACTTATCAAAGTTGTCTAAATTGTAACGTATTTCCAAATTTATCGAGATAATTTATATTAAGGTTTTAATTGCTTCCAAATTTTGTGTTAGTTTCCATAATTTTTGACAATCACATTATTTTTCAAGTTTCTCAAAATTTGGAAAGATATATAGCATATGTTTTAAACCTAAATGACCTCTCTGTATGTCAAACTGGGTTCGGTTGTTTACGCACAAGCCTATTAAATCACCCCATCAAATCAGGTAAGTAAGTCAATAGATTTATTTCAGTTATGTCTGCAAGTTAAGTTTTCTCTAATAACATATCGAGGTCAAGAGAGTCATTATATTGGATGCATCAAATCAAGATAAGTAGTTTCTGAAGTGTAAGTTCCCTTTAATTTAGTCATTATGTTTTTTCCTGCAGTGCATCTCTGAAGGCGTATGATCATGAAGATACATTTGTTGGTTCATGGATGATGGGTATACAGGTGAATTATATAGATTACAATCATTTGTGCGTGTGCCTTGGAGACATTGATGATGGATTTGATAAAGCTTATTATATCAACTATGACTAATGTGAAGGAAAGAGATCCAACAGGAGGATCTCATGGTTCGTTTCATGGCAACCTTATAGTGATACGCAGGTCCACACTCTAACCAACAATTTGGTTCAGTTTTCACATCTTATTAGTATGTTTCTTTAATAGTAATTTTTGACTGTATCATCTTGCGTTTTGTAGTTATTAATAGACTTCACACTACATTAACAATGGAATTGGATCTTATTTATGTTATCTACATCATAGACTCAACTCTATCGTGTAAAAATGGTACAATCATTCAGGTATTAAAATATTTTATTTTTTTATCTTTTAGAATGCACACCAGGTTATTTGTGTTTATGCATGAATGAAAATGAGTTAATGAACGCACATGTGTAGATGAAATATATTCGATTGTGAGTGATGGGAATTGGATAGAAATAGTATTAAAATGTTTATGATTTTCAAGGTCAGTACTTGCAAGTTTGCTTGAAGTGAACTAACGGGAAAATGATGAAGTGATAAATAATTTGATAAAAGGTCATTTTGAAATTATCACTTACATAATGAGTTATTTTTATAATTTAAGATTATGGATCAGTCATATAGCTCTCCTTATCAAGCAATGTTTCGGGTTTGTAGACTTTGGTTACAATAGAGAAGACGGTTTTGTGTAATTACAAAAATAGTAGGGAAGACTGTTCAGGTTTCGAAAACATTGGGGTAATTTATGTACTTTTGTCTGTCACTTTGGTGAATACCAGTTACAGGAAGAGTTTTGTGATGTATTGGTCGTTAGTTTTGTAGATCTAGCAAGGTTGTGCTATTAGGGTTATTGTCCCTGTTTAACTTTAAGAGCAATATGCCATCGTTTCAAGATTAAGTTCTCCTTTCAATCTCCGCTGGTTCAGACTTCCTTTCAAAGTTTAAAAGAATAGAAAAAGTTGTGTGATGTATATATGTGTACTAGTGGGGTGCCCGCGCGTTGCAGCGGGAATCACAACACTTCGATTAATGATTTTAAGGGTGTGCACAAGCTGTTGTTCAGTTTAGTTTTGAGCCACAAACACAACCATAACCAAAACTTTGATTTAGGTATTTAAAAAACCGATGGGTTTTAATTATTTCGGTTTGCTTAATCGATTATGAACATTAGGTCTAATCAATTTTCGATTAATAACCAAAAAATTAACTTGAGATGAAAATGTTAACTTGAGTTGAAATATTTAAGAAGAAGAACCCAAGAAAATCATCTCAAAATGAACCATGCATTTGTGTAAAAAGTTTTTATTTTTATTTTTAAATAGACATAACATATTCTCGTCAACCTGAAATCCTCTAACTCATTGACACCCATGGTTTATCATCTAAGCTTTTAATTTCCCATTTTTAATAGTTCGACAATGAACTAAATAGAAAGATCATGTAAATCTATTTTAAAATGTATTATTTGTGAAGTTTGATTCTTTGGCCAGTTCTTCAAACAAATGACACTACTTCTGTCTTCTCAAGAATCAATCACTCTGACCAATATAGATAAAAACGTAATTATGACAAAGCAAAATTATAGACTTAAACATGATATGAAATTAAAAAAAACAAATATGTAACTGAATGGATTAAAAAACTTCTGTAAATCATCTTTGCTTGTGCCCAAGTCTTGAATGGGATCATAAAAGTGCTATCACCTCCATTCATCACTGGATAGTTCTTGTAAGCTTGCATTTGGATAAAAAAATGAATCTGAATAATTTAAGCTACACAACTTGAAAAGCTCTCCAGATTGTTGCTTCAATGATGGATCATGATTCATCACACCCACTATGTATAACAATCAGCAGATTTGCTACAAGACCAACATCCACAGCCATCAATGAAGACTCATGTGGTTAGGGCTTGCATATAAACCATAAGATTGATAAAGCACGTTGTGTGCAGCTTTCTAAAACCCTTATCAACACCAAACCATAAGATTGATAAAAACATGGTGCTCATACACTCTTGCTTAAAGCGAGTTCACTTTCTGGGACAATTTATAAAGCATCCAAGATGAAAAGAATTGATGTGTGTTTTAATTATTATTATTATATTATTAAATTTGCATTGATGTGTAACCCATGGTTGCCTTCAAAAATATAACGTAGAAAAAAAAAATAAAGTGAGTTATTGGTTTTAATTAAATGATTATTAAATGTGCATTGATGTGTAACCCATGGTTGCCTTAAAAAATATAACGTAGGAAAAAAATGAAGTGAGTTATGGGTTTTAATTAAATAATTACATTATACACACTAATTGCTTATTTGAAACCTCCATTACGTATAATAATAAATATTTTCTTCAAAAACTTCCAATTAAACCACCACGTGAACATTTCATTTATATAAATTCTATTTAATAAACTTATATTTCATTTTCATTATCTTGAATATAAATTTTATTTAATATACTTATATTTCATTTTGATTTGGTTATACTAATATGGTTACGTCGGTTACAAAACAAAAGAAAGGAAAAGGAAGTTTATAAGGTTGGTTTGACTCGTATGCAGTTACATATTTATATGTTTTTTTCTAGTTCATATACCATTTAATAATAAAAGAAAAACTATTTTTTAATTTCCTTCAATGATCATAAAACTTTTGACTTCCTTTGTATAAATTGGGTGTCGATTAGCTTCCTCGGTAATAAATTCATAGTTACATATTTATATGTTTTTTTCTAGTTCATATACCCCTTTAATAATAAAAGAAAAACTATTTTTTAATTTCCTTCAATGATCATAAAACTCTTAACGTCCTTTGTATAAATTGGGTATGGATTAGCTTCCTCAGTAATAAATTCGTGATGGTGTTAGAAAGACAAATTCACCCCCAAAATGTAATTAATATATGCATTTGTACGTTGTATACTAAGAATTTCTTCTTGTATCTCTTAATTTTTAAGAAGTCCTTGAGGAAATGCTTTATAATATAGTATATAGATATATAGATATAGATAAAACTCTTAACGTCCTTTGTATAAATTGGGTATGGATTAGCTTCCTCGGTAATAAATTCGTGATGGTGTTAGAAAGACAAATTCACCCCCAAAATGTAATTAATATATGCATTTGTATGTTGTATATTAAGCATTTCTTCTTGTATCTCTTAATTTTTAAGAAGTCATTGAGGAAATGCTTTATAATATATAGTATAGATAGTATAGATAAAACTCTTAATGTCCTTTGTATAAATTGGGTATGGATTAGCTTCCTCAGTAATAAATTTGTGATGGTGTTAGAAAGACAAATTCACCCCCAAAATGTAATTAATATATGCATTTGTATGTTGTATATTAAGCATTTCTTCTTGTATCTCTTAATTTTTTAAGAAGTACTTGAGGAAATGCTTTATAATATTAAGAAGTTCTTGAGGAAATGCTTTATAATATAGTATAGATAGTATAGATAAAACTCTTAACGTCCTTTGTATAAATTGGGTATGGATTAGCTTCCTCAGTAATAAATTCGTGATGGTGTTAGAAAGACAAATTCACCCCCAAAATGTAATTAATATATGCATTTGTATGTTGTATATTAAGCATTTCTTCTTGTATCTCTTAATTTTTAAGAAGTCCTTGAGTAAATGCTTTAAATATAGATATAGATATAGATATAGATATAGATATAGATATAGATATAGATAGTATAGATGTGTATGTGCAGATATAAATGAGGAATATGATTTCTTAGTAACATTAATGATATATACGTTATAGTGTAATTTATGTTATGTAACAGTTCAATATAATAGCGCACTATATATTCATAATACCCTCATGTCCACTGATTACGAACTACCGAGTCCGATATTGTTTGATAATTATATCCGGTACGCACGATCCGTATGAGTCATATGACCTATCTTCCATTAGGGTGGTTCGTATAACTTTGTATCTATTTATATTATGCAACTATGTCATCTATATTTGGTTTATCACCGTTGATCAGTTCATTATTGCATAGTTCAAATACAAGTCTCAACAACACATACCTGAACCATTACTATTGAGCCTTCATACTAAACAACTGTAGTAGCTACGACGTTTAACACTTTAAGGTCAAACAAAAAATGAAAGGAGACACCTTTTGGTGGTTCCCAACAGCATACGCCGGCGACACTTCCAACTTGGCGCATCACGACGGTCTTACTCTCCGTCTATTCTCCGGCCCTGTCTCGACATACTTGCTAGAAACCGAAACATAAGAGGAAGAAAACGGCGGAACAATTTCTGATTCTGAAGCTATAGTTCCGATAAAGTTCATCCAGTGACAATTCGATGGACGGATATCACGTGCTCTCTCTCCGATAAAGCTTTTAAATTGTTAGATGAGGTCTCTAATGGGGCTAGAGGTCTTATTCTTGCAATGCATAATCTTGAATCTGGTAAAGTTTAAAACTTGCAATGATTTATTATTAGAAATAGTATTTTCAAGATTCATATTCATGTATTATGATGAGATGCTAGGTTTGACTTACCAAAAGCCAACATTTCGCTTGATTTTTGGGTGCAAGTAGGTGAAATTTGCTCAGGGAATTTGGAAAGCCAGATTGTTAAAAATAATAATGATTAAAACACAAACATGTCAAGTGGACTTGTGGTTCAACACTACTGGACTTATTTGTTGGGTTGTTTATCTCATTGGGCCTGTTGTTATATAAGCTGGGCTTATGTTAGTTCGGTTTGTTATAACTGTATATTGACTGGAATTGTATTTATGTTAAAGTGAGAGGACTATATGTGTAATATCTCAGGTGGTTCGATCAGTTGTGTGGATTCTTGTGGGTGCAAAGTGAAACTTTATATTTGCAGGGTATAAAAGCTTTCTTTTGGCAGCTAGGGTTTCAGATTTGTGGCTCTTGTTCATTTTACCCATTCTATCAGTCTATCTCTCGTTCCTGTTGAAGATCATACAGTCTGCAGAAGATTTGATGAAGTCTGTTTGAAGAAGAGTCCTTCCTGTTGATGTTTGATCTACCTGCTGATGTTGTATCGAAGATCTGTTGAAGATTAAGTTATTCATTCGTCTCGTTCTGTATTACAGATCCTGTGGATCATCACTTTTTCAGGTTGTATTGTTTCATTCTTGCTGTATTGTTTCAAATAATCAACTGATCGTTATCAGTTGATTATGTACATTGGATTGATTGATTTCTGATCTTACTGTTTAGTAAGATCTTGGGTTATTTGGGTGCTTTTCGGTTTGGGTAACTAATAAAATTTTATGTCACCGTTTTGTCGCTTCTCGTGTTTTATATTGTTTCTGTGTTGTTTCTTTGTATTGAGTGTTGAACAATCATACTATTTGACACAGATTAATGTGGTTAAGGTAATGATCTTCTCTCCACTACCTATTTTTTTTCTAACTATTGTTATGTGAATCTGTGCGGGTTTGAATGTTTAACTATGCAAAATTGGCGAGTCGGGTTCGGTCAGGGTTCAGAACGGGTTTGGGTTAGAATGGTTCGGTCAAAACGGGGTTATGACGAAAATAGGTTTGAGTCAACACAATTTATGACCAAAATAGATCCGGGTCAGCCTTAATGCAGGTGAATGATCATAATCATAAATTCATAGTATGATACAATCATTATGTTTTATAGCTATTTGGTTATGAGTATGGAGATTGATTTTGTGATGGGCATATTATGGTGGCGGAGCTCCACCATTATTTCCGTCCCAAAGTTATCATCATAATCGTATGTAGTTAGTTGTTTGTTAGATTTTTGAATATATTGATGTACGCTTATGTAACTTATTTCAGCATCCTATGATTCCACCATTCTAGTTCTTTATCCAACAATATTCCCCGCCCATAAGTTTATGCTCATTTTGGCACACCTGTGGTAGTCCGCCAGAAGGTAGCATCAAGTTTAAGAAATGACAGTACCACTACTCAAAGGTGTATATTCATCATACATATTCTAAAGTGGTTTTTAAAGTTTAATTTAATATAACCACTGTTTTTTTTTTCTTTTTCAAATCATGCTAATTTAATTATAAAACTTGAATATTAACAGTATGGTTTTTAGATCGTATTCAAGGGTTTCCTGAAGGTGCTCTTAGAAATATAGTCTTTAACCGCATCTGGTGGTGCTTATAGGTATTAATATCATGATTTTTATGTAGCGTTTGGTATGACGTAATGGAGAAGGGAATGGAATAACCCATTCAAGGGTAATAAAAATATGGAATGTTTGGTTGTTGAATGGAATGAAATCAAGTATTACCTAAGGAATCAATTTCCTTCTAAACACCTTCCATCTATTCCTTGGCTGCCCTAAGTTTTTTTCATTCCATCCTGTAATGCATCAGCTTCTCTATTTCGCCCTCCCCTCAACATCTCGCTCAGCTCTCCAAAAGTTCACAATCGCCGTATGATATCAAGTGTAACAACAGCAAGTAGTTTGTTATGCTCTCCGTTGACCAGGCCGAAACGACAAGCATGCACCATTGATAAACCAATCGGTCGCTGGTTTTTGGGTGCTAGATTTCAATCATCAAGATGAAGATTTACGAAAGTTTTTTTCTCTTAAATCACAGAGTATTTTTTTCCTCAAAGTTTGATTTATAGCTTACTTTTGAGGTTATACAAGGTAGGTTTTCTGTGGTATTTTTTCTATCTCTTGGGAATTTGTGGTGATCTCTTTTTCTTAAAGAAGTTGGCATAGATTGTGTAGGATTTTGAACTCCATTCTTTCAAATCTAAATATTACATGTTATTTTATTAATTAGACAGTTGGGCATCATATTGAAATTTGACATCCATTCCTCTTTGGAAGTATTTCTTGGTCAATGAATATGATAGGCCTCTTTTTTACCACAGGACATGGATGTTAGGCAGAAGAGAAGGGTTGCCTGGAAGTGATTGAAACATAACATATGGTGTGAAGTCTTATGGATCATATTGTGGAATATGTGCTTTTGTATTGGTGATTAGTTCCAAAAGTGGTCATACTGGTAGCGTTACATAATTTTATTTAAGGTTGATGAAAAACCCAAGCTGCTTGGCATGGTTATTATTATTTTTTAGTTAGCAAATTTTGGATGCGTTTTATGTTTTGTTGGAAACTTATGGATGATTCTTAAATGTGATTAGCTAAAAATATATTATTTTAATCAGGTAAGTTTCTTATAATTTTTAGTTTGATAATGTTGTGAGTAATGGTAAATTTTCTTTATTTTGAGGCTGCTTGGCATGGTTATTATTATTTTTTAGTTGTGAATAATGACAAATTTTCTTTCTAATGTATATAGCTTTTTTAAATACTTTTCTCAATATATAATAATTATTTATATGCTATTTGTGATATGTATAATATATATGCCTTCATGTACTTTTAGCGCTTATCAAAGATGGCATTGATGGCTGGAGTTAACGTTGTAAACAAGTTACGGGTCAGGAACTTCAATTGGGAAATCTTCCGCTCATGATAGTTATGTGGTCGCCTGCTGGGCCATCTTTATGCAATCCAATTGAATATCAGTTCGTGATAAGTACAATTTCACTTATTAACGTCCTGCGGGTATGTTTTCCCTAACTCAGGTTGGAAAAAATGTAGAATTATGGAGTACATGAAACTGTCGAAATACGTTTTGAGAGTCATTTGGATTCTTTTGTTTAAAACAATATTATGTCTTTTATTCAACATGGGTAGCAAGTCATTGGAACTGACTACTTTATAAAAGATGGAACTCACACCTTTAGCAGCCACTGTGAAAGCTTTTGGTGCCATGTTTTAAAGGTTATAGGGCAGAGAAATATATAATCGAATAGTTATTTTTTTATATTAATATGCCTATAGGATTGGTGTAGAGTTTTTAAATGTTAATTTTATACGATCTTTGATATTTATACATTCTGTACAATGCAATTTCTATCAATATGTCCATTGAGGATGAACATTGATACATTTTTGAGTTACTTTTTCTTGATAACGTCGGGTACGAGAATGGTTATTGTTGGGATTCATTTGATGTTAATAAACAATGTTTAATATTTGTTTCTTACAAATTGGTATGCTAAGTAGTTATACCAGCTGTTTCAATAGCCAAATGTTATTTATTTTAAAATTATAGATTATATCCTCAAACAGTAATCCAATAATCTTATCTCATCTCATAATTTATATAGAATTATCAGTGAATGTCTGCATCTTTTGTAACTATGTAACTATGGTATAATGTTCTTAGGAAAACTATAAATATCTAATGCTTTTTATGTTTTTTTTTTCTTATCACATTTGGGTATTTTTTAAGAGTTGAACACATAATACTATCCGTTTGTTACATCAGATTTACCTAATGACTTTCTTCCTCAATCTACAACATGTCAGTTTAGGGCGCCATGAGTGGGTCATGTGATAAAAGAGTAGGAAATTTAATATGTGTAGAGAATGTGATGAAATGATTAGTTATTGGTATTAAAGAATGAATATACACAAAAAAAATTATTTTGGCACGTAAAAGATTAATGGTTGGAGATGTAGTTGCATGAGGCTCAAGTCTCACAAGTCAAAACTCAAATATAATTTTAATGTAAATCTTATGTTCTGGTGTGGAATATTAGTTGTGTTTGACTGATAAAAAAAGTAAAATTTTAGTAGAGAAATAAGAAAGGCTGCAACTATGGTTGTTCATATGAGTTTTTGTTTATTTTTTTATCTACCATATTTATGTTAAATGTCGTCTTTTCAAATTATAGGTAGCATGAATGTTGGCAAATAAATGGTAGTCATGATGTTTTTAAAGTACACTACAAGAGAGAACATGGAGAGTGATATGAAACTATACGTCGCTAACTTTCTTTTGCATCTATATAAAAAAGATTATAACCATTTGTTGGTCATATATTCATCTAGCTCAATTACTTTGCATCTATATAGAAAGATTATAACCATTTGTTGGTCATATATTCATCTAGGAAAATTACGTAAATTGGGTTTTATCGTATATTGATCATATATTTATCTAACTCAATTTCGTAAATTGGGTTTTATCAAACTGTTTTTTATATGTTTATTATTACAAAAAATATCCCGCTAAATATGTACATTGAAACACCACTATCCGTTGACTTCACTCAATTTGAACAAATTTTGGCTTTGACCTTTTCTGAGCCTCAACAGGTCGATGCTGAGATTACGGATCGTGGTACCGACATAATGGATGGTGGTTTGGAAGGCTGTTAATGTTGATTGGCCGGATAACGGTCTTGACATAATGGATTGCGGTTTGGAAGGCGGTCAACGTTGATTGACGATTCATCTTTTTTGATGTAAATAAAGTAGTTCATACACATTTTTTGATTTTTTTTCAAACATTATTTCTCGAATAAATTATATAGAAATCGGATCAGGAGAAAACGCTCAAAAGTGTGAGAACGGTGAGAACGCTTCCTGGCCCAACACGTGTCACGCCGCTTAGAGAAGGGCGGAGGAGCTTTTTTGTCATTTCATATTTCTTTTTTTAAACGCGTGTCACTTCATCTTTCCATTTTTTTGGCGTTTAATAAATACGCGGCATTTTTATTGTTTTTAGATCAGAATCATAGTAAATATTTTGGCGTTTTAAGTATTGTTTTGGCTTTTTTATTGTTTTTTAGAACAGGATGCAGACCTTTAATGTAAAAAACATCAGTAATTTTCTTGATTTTCTTATATCAAGTGTTTTGCCATGTAGGATACATGCCTATAATGTGACAGGCAATTATGGCGTTTTGAAAAGATAAATAAATTTCAATTTTCCATGTAGTGGCATTAATATAACTATAATGTTTGGCAATAATGATACCGTCTCTGTATTTTACTGTTTCTTTCAATTTTCATCTGTCAATTAGTGTTGATTTTTCCAGTAATACTTTGTTTGCGTTTTTTGGCGTTTTATATAGCAAACATCGTGCTTTGCTAGCATTCGTTCTCAAAGTTTTTCACACTATCAGACGTTTTGGTGTTGGTAGTTTTTGGCGTTTTATACTCAATTTTTTTTAAAATATATAGTAGAGAATTAGATGATAAACAACAGAGAATTAGATAACAAACAATAGAAAATGAAAAAAAAAATAAAATAAAAATTATAATCTAATTTCTCATCCAAATCTTCACTGTCATCAGCCTCTTTTACTTTAACCTTTTTGGCGTTTTGAACATGTTTTTGAATACCTTATGTAGATCCTTATTTTCCTATATAACGGCCGTCTTTAGAAGATGCTTATTTTTTGTGGCATCCTTTATGGTGGGTGGATATATACTTGTTTGATGACATGTTGAAGACCAACGCCTGCTCTAATGTATTGATCCCATCATGCCATCAATATATCCATCAAGAACAAAGTGACATGATGTCATATGAGTGTCATCAGTCTCTTTATCTTGAATATTTGTCCATCTCATTCAGCAAAAGATTATAGAGATACCCAACTCAGAGAAGAATCCATTCAGTGAAACTTCAATCAGACCAATACTCAATATAGCAGAATCGAGGTTGTGCATTTGTGGCTTTTTTAACTATTATTTTTGGCGTTTTTAAAGTGAATGGTTTCTAGGAAAATATGGCGTTTTGTTTCTGGATTTGTGATCAGTTGATTGTGCAGAGACGTCTCTCTTATAGGATGTTTTTGGCGCGTAGTTTAGGCGGGATTTTATTTATAATATATGATATTAATAAAGTAGCCGTCTTTTCAGTTACTGTGTATTTTTACTTTTTTTTGTTCAGTTTTTTATGAGTTTTTAGGGTCATAGACTTTCCATCTCCCAAGTTTGGCGTTTTTGAATGGGTTTAAGTAGTTTTTGGCGTTTTTTTTTCATTTTTTAGCTTCTATTAATTAATAATTCTGCAAATTACTTTCATTATAGTTTGGGAGTTTTTGGCGTTTTTACTCCATTTATGGCGTTTCATATGCATTATGACTGTTTGGCGTTTTATTAATATAATGTATTTTTTTTTATTTTAAGTTGAAAAATACATAGCAAACAATAGAAAAAGAAAATTAAAAAAATAAAAATAAAAACAATTCATCTTCCAAATCTTCACTGTCATCAGTCTCTTTCTTCTTTGAATCATGTTCGCTGGTGGTTTGGCTTAGCCATGCTTGTGTTTTTGTGGCCGTTTGGAAAGACATAATGACATGAGTTTTTTTTTTTTTTTTAATATGTGTCTTCAAACAACTCATTAGTGTCATTCGTCTTTTCATGCCATTAAAATATTCATCAAGAACAAAACACAGAAAATGACATAAGTCTGACCCCAGCATCTTTTTGTTTATAATTTGTCCATCTCATGCAGCAAAATGTTATTTGAGTCACAGCACCTCAGGGAAGAATCCATTATCCGAAACTTTGGCTTAGAACAATATTTGAATATACAAGAAACGATATTTGGCATTTTTGGCGTTTTACTGAGGAAATAGTGTATCTGAAAAAACCGTCGATTTTTTTGGAATCTTTGATATTTGAGTGTTTTGGCGTTTTCTAAGATGAATGGTATATAGTAGAAAATATGGCGTTTTTTGAGTAGTTGTGTTTGATGTTTTGGGGATTTTGGCGTTTGTAAGATGAATGGTATATAGTAGAAAATATGGCGTTTAAGGTTCTGGGGGGTGTGTTTTTATGTCTGGGATGTTTTTGTTTATATAGCGATGTGTTTTGGTCCGTAATGGCGTTTTATTTATCAGTTTGGCGTTTTGGTATAGAGGTGTAAAGACGCTTTTATCCTTAATGAGGCGCGTCCACGTAATAAAATTGATGTTATTTACGAAAACGCCACCGCGCTAATCTAGTCCATAAATTGTTTTAATCGGACGATCTAAAAGCGTTCTCACCGTTCTCACACTTTCTACCGTTTTCTCTAAATCCCGACCCAAATTATATATATAGTTGTGTTTAACAAATTTTAAATATCTGAATCCGTGAGTATTCATTGGTGATAAGAAAAATAAAGACGACGTTTTTTGTTTGGCCTATTTGATTCTAATACTCTAAGTTGGCTTTAACTATGCCTATGACTACTAACTGTATAGTATATCCTAAATTCAACAGTTCCTCGTCATAGTAGACATACCATTATTTAATAGTTCATTACTCAATGCCCACTAGGTTAGTTTCGGAGTGCTATCGGCTAATAAGTTAAAAGTTGAGAGTGGTGTAGTATAAATCGAAAGTTGAGAGTGTTATCGACCAATTGATGAAAGTTCAGGTTATTTAAATCCAATATCTCTTTTAAAAATGTATATAGAGTTGTGTTTGATAAAATTTAAATGGTCCAACCCGCGAAGTTCGCGGGTGATAACCTAGTTGTATTCTATATATTGTATCCATCTTTGAGAAGTAAAAGACACAGCGAATTATTCCAAACTATCCCAACTAACATGGTATCAAGCCATTCTCTCTAAACCATACGATCCTACCTCTGTTTCTTTTTATTTCCTTTTCCCAGACCCTACCTCCTACCTTCGATTCTTTTCCCTTCTCTCTCTCTCTCTCTCTCTCTTTTCCCTCCTCATGGATCCTAAAACCTACCCAGCTATCATCGTGAAAAACATCAAGAATTTTATTCCCATAACTCTTGAAGTCGAAACCAGCCAATATGCTTCTTGGGCTGAGCTTTTTAAGATACATTGCCGCGCATTTGAGGTCATCGACAGGGGCGGACTCATATGGTCCGGGTCGGGGTTCACGGACCCCAATTTTTTTTTTTAGAAAATAGTAGAACCGGTATGTTAAATTTTAAAGGACCCCATAAAATAAATTAATTGGACCCCATAGTATTAAAAGGAAAGATGGTCTGGTGGTAAATTCCCTTGTGTTCCAACAAATAGATCCCAAATTCAAGTCTTACATGTCTTGTTCTTTTAGTTTATTTTTTCCATCAAAATTAAACTAGTGTTTTAAAACAACACAAGTACACAACCACAATTTGCTTCCTTAAAATGATAAATTGAATGTCGATTTTATTTAACACTTGATTACCAAATAAAACTTCCAACATATAATGTAGTGATTTTATTTAACACCCGACTACGACGATCGACCCGAAAATTTTAATGTTTGGTTGTGAAAAATCCTTATACAAAAAATGGACCCCAATAAAAAAAATATTAGGTCCGCCACTGGTCATCGACCATCTTTCCCCCACCAGCCGCTGCCTCCAAAGAAGCGGCAAAAGATAATAAAAAAAATTAATAAGAACATTGTTGTTTGGTCAACACAAGAACACAATTTAATTATCATGATTCAGTCAATAATAACCCACAACCATTATTTTTTCCGTTAGGTTTCATTGTCGCTAGCAAAGCTTTAAGTAGTTGGAAAGAATAATAACAAATAAAAACAAGAATAGAAAAGAGAAGTTCCAAAATAAAAACAATCTTAATCATATTTTTTATTTAATTTGATCTTCTTCTATTCCATCGACATCGACTATACGTCAGCAACAAACAATTGGTGAGTATTAAAAACCATCTATAAGAAGTTTTATCGATAGCAACTTGATTTGTATAGTTTTGTAACACCAAATCTTAGGATATGTTTTTTCCAACAATCTCCCCACAAAATGATTATACCAATTACCAAATATAATACCATTTGAATGTTTTATTATCATGACAATAACTTTGATCGAAGAATAAAATCAATTGAAGAAGATGATTATAAACACTAGCTCAAAAACTATTTTGTGTAACTCGAAACAACTATTTATCAAACCAACACTTTTAGATAGTGAACTAAGACCATGTGTAGTGGAAGGGGAAGATAATGCCCCCACCCTAGGGCATTTTACGCCATGTGGCTGTCCAGCCAGCAAAGGGGCATTATTGGGCGTTTTCTAAAATAGGTGTAGTGGGGATGGGGCATTATTGGGCATTATGTTTTGTAATAAAATAAAATTAAAAAAAAAAAACTTAAAATTCTTATTGGCCAATTAATGCAAACTGAAATATGATCGGACAAGCATTCCCCCCCTTCAGCGTTTTTTAAACCACGCCAAGGGGGCTTTTTTTGATTTTTTTTTTTTTTAAAACGCCCCATGTAATGGTTTGGGGGCGTTTTTAGGCGTTTTTTTTTGAATTTTTTAAAAAAAAACCGCCCCACTACGGGTGGTCTAATACAGAATTACACATGATGGGTGTTCTTCGAGTCGGGTTTTCCAATGATCTCCGGTCGAACGCCCAGATCCACCACACCTTTCATGTCTCATTATTTAAGGCCTACGGACCGCATGCCCCAAACATACCCTTACCAAATGATCCAAGACTATATTTGCAACCAAGGGCGATGCCTAATCGACGACGATCATCAGAGAGGCAATAAAGCTACTGCTTGTGTGCTTGTATGGTGAATTGGAATATAATTCTAAAACTCATTTGGGTTGATTTAAATAAACCGAATTGTGAGAAAGTTAAATAAAAAAAAACTATATATAAAAATTAATATACACAAAACAAATAAAAACATATGAAATTTTTTTATCACTACTAAAAAATTGAGCAATTGTCACCAAATTTTACAAGTACCGATGCTTTTATGTTATCTATTTGTTGATTACTGCATTCAAACATCTACTAAAATAAATTTGAAGCTTAACTCTATGCATTGGTTATTTTTAGAGTAAACTGCTAAAATCGTCCCTGAGGTTTGACTCAAAATGCTAGATCAGTCCAAAATCAACTTTTGTTGCTAAAACGGTCACTGAGCCCAAGTTCTGTTGCTAGATCAGTCCAATTAGTTAACTGAATTAACTTTTATTTATTACACAAACAGTCCCTGTAGTTATAATTTACTAGTTTTAACTATGAGTTAATAGCCAAAATTCCACGCGTGATATAATCTGTTTCGAGTTTTCCACCCCCACAACAAAGTTCCACCCCCACAACAAAGTTCCACGCGTGATATAATCTGTTTCGAGTTTTCCGGTCAAACCTGCAACCCACTGTTTCGAGTTTTCCGGTCAAACCTGCAACCCACTGTGGCGATGGTGACCAGACGATGGTGGTGGTGGTGGTGGTGGCGGTGCTGTGGCGATGGTGGTGGTGGTGGTGGCGGCGGTGCGGCGGCGGTGGTGGTGGTGGCGGTGGTGGCGGCGGTGCTGTGGTGGTGGTGGTGGTGGCGGCGGTGCTGTGGTGGCGGTGGTGGTGGTGGTGGCGGTGTGGTGGTGGTGGTGGTGGCGGCGGTGCGGTGGTGGCGGTGTGGTGGCGGTGGTGGTGGTGGTGGTGCAAACCTCAGGGACCATTTTGGCTATTAACTCATAGTTAAAACTAGTAAATTATAACTACAGGGACTGTTTGTGTAATAAATAAAAGTTAAAAACTAACTTCAGTTAACTAATTGGACTGATCTAGCAACAGAACTTGGGCTCAGTGACCGTTTTAGCAACAAAAGTTGATTTTGGACTGATCTAGCATTTTGAGTCAAACCTCAGGGACGATTTTAGCAGTTTACTCTTATTTTTAAGATAGAAAGGCTGAATATGACCATCTAGGAGATTTTGAAAAAGAAGAGAAAAAAAAAATCAAACGAAATTAATACGGGCTGAATGATGGAAAAAGAAAAGGATAAGGTGGAGAAAGAGGCAATCCATGATTGGACGACAAATATTAAAGCACCGTTAAAAGTTAGTTCTCAAAACATCTAATTACCGAGTTAAGCTATAACCACTTTATTATGCATATAAATTATGTTAGGATAACTCAAGTTTTTTAAGTTTTAATTTCGGTACTCTAACTGGAATATTATTACACAACTTTAAAAATTAGATAAACGCATAAGTTTTCAAAATACAAATATTATTTGTAGGTTTAAAATAGAAAATAGCTTAACAACACCGTTGCAAACAAAGAATGTCACAGATACAGATGCGATCGAAAAACTTGTGACCACTATTATGGTCGCAAAACCGGTCACAAAAAATATAGCAGCGGTTGTAAGTAGGTCGTGATAGGCAACTGCGAGTGTTTTCCCTACGGCATTTTTTGTGACAAAACGGCTAAAACAGGACAATTGCAATTGTAAATGCGGTCGAAAAAACCCAATTCTCTTGTGGGTAGGGTTCCAGCGTGAACAACCTCCCAAGAGTGAACTGCGTGAACAGATATGGATCCTTGATTTCCTTTTTAGTTGTCAATGGTAGGATTGTAATTATATAAAAAATTAGATTTAAATCATTATTTTAATAATTGAATTAAGTTACATCTTTCCTAATTTAAATTCATTATCCACATTAAGTTTATTTATTAATAAGATAATTATCAAAACAAACAACAAATCACCATATTTCAATTTTTATTTTTATTTCAGATTTCATCACCAGAATTCAAATTTTGATTTTTAAGATCTACGTAACCTTCATATTTCAACGGTATACACATGTGTACTTGGATATAAATAGAACAGTACACATATGTACTTAGCATCGTACATATGTGTACAGTAATTCACAGGTGTACATCAACATTCAATACAAAAAAAATTCTGAGATATCACAAAAACAAACGATATACACATGTGTACATCGCATTAAAAAGAGGGCAAAATCAGAATACACATGTGTACATCGCATTTAAACAAATAATTATTTTAATAATTGAATTAAGTTACATCTTTCCTAATCCTTGATTTGATTTGTGAGAGATTTATGCAATTAATTTAGGAGGATAATTGATTACTTGATTTGTGAGAGATTTATGCAATCAATTTAAGATTGAAATTACACATATACCTTTTTTGTATTTAATTAAATGAAAAAAATTAACCAAATAATTACCATCATGCCACTCACTTTAATCTCAAGATCATAAAAATTAAAGGCCCAGATCAGTTCACGCAGTTCACTCTTGGGATTTTGTTCACGTTTGAACCTAATCCATTCTCTTGTAGTGTATATAAAGCAATAAAAAAATAATAAATTGAATACTTGGGTTAAAATAAGTTATATAGATTCAAAAATCACAAATTTTGTTTGTAAACAGACGTATTGGAGCTCGATTCGGATGCTGGTCGATTCAGAAACTTAAAAACCAAATTCGAGTGAGTTATACATATTCATCTCTATTCGAATTTTGATTTTTTAGGGTTGGTTCAAATAATTAACAACCTATACAAACCATATATGTTTGTTTTGTATCTGAATCTGGATTTGTTTCTGACAACCTAATTTTCTTTTTACATCTCTCATATATTAATGTTAGGTAAAGCCATTTTAGCTTTAGGTTTGGCTGAGTGGTAGAGGCTCTTGTTATTTGGAGAAAAATGAGAGTTCAAATCATGGCATTGACGATAATTTTTATTTATTAGTGTAATTTAGGAGTAGAAATAGAAATGATATAACCTTTACCATTAAAAACGTTTGGTAAAATAAATATAGAGTTCTAATCCATCTTTAAGACGAACTTACAAAAAGAATCAACCTTTAAGACGCTTTGGCGAATAATTGTTGGCACTATAACTAGGGTGAGCTTATTTAATTTTGCATTCACTCACACACCTTGTCATGCTGAAACGTCACCTACTCTATCATTTTTCTTCTTCTTCTTCTTTTTTTTTTGAAAAGAGAACTTTATTAAAAACGGCCGGCCATATAAAAAACACAGGACTGCGTCACCAACCAATTACAACATATACAACGGATTGTTACACCATTCTCTTCAAACAGTATCCTTATACTTCGATCTGTTTTTAAGCCAAAAAAACCCATAGGATCTAACTTCGCCAAAAATGTCTACACTATCTCCTCTACCATTGGCAAAAATCTTTTCGTTCCTAGCTTTCCATATCGCCCAACACACCACTACAACCAATCCTCGACTTATCCCCTTGGCTTTATTATTCCGGCTAACCCCTTTGTGAAAATTTAGGATGTCCGAGAACGAGAAAGCAAAGAATGGAGGGAGGTTCACCCACCCGCTAAATCGATTCCAAACCCTCATAGCAACGTCGCAAGCCGTAAATAAGTGATCCACTATTTCCACTCCTTCCCCGCAAAGAGCACACGACGACGATTCGACCTGAATATTCCTTCTTTCTAACGCTTGCCTAGTTGGAATCCGATCTAGAGCAGTTCTCCACATAAAAATCCTACACTTGGCTGGCACCCATCCACACCCCTTGACGGAGAAAGGAACCTCCTCGACACGATCCTCCACCTCAAACGCCTTGAAGGACCTCGTCGAGAACACCCCCGATGCCTCTGGAGACCAAACCCATCTATCCCTATCGGCCGTAAGCTTCACACCGCCGAACGAGGACACAAAATCTTCCAGCTCCTGCACTTCGCTCACCGAAACCGGCTCCCTCATCCAACTGAAATGAAAAAGCAAATCCTCTCCCGAATCCTCCAAACGGTCACTCACCCAACATGATTTGAATTTTTCAAGGGCAAAAAAGGCAAGGCCATTTAAACATAAGAGCCGAATCGCCAAACCAAACGTCTATCCAGAATCTAATATTGTTACCATTTCCCACCACTCCTTTAACTAAACTGTGAATTCTCTTTCCATTCAAAACCAGCTTATCCTCCATCTTCCTAATATTATTCCACACTCCAGGAACCGACGGGTTAGATGGCAAAAACGGCCACCTTCTTTTCCTACCATGGCAAGCCATAATCACTCTTTTCCACAAACTATTATCTTCCACTTTGAACCTCCAAACCCATTTAGCCAGAAGCGCCTCGTTAACTAGTTTGAGCTTACACAGACCGAGCCCTCCATCTTTTTTTGGTACGCGAGACCTTCTCCCATGCAACCCAATGAGTTTTTCTAACCACTTCCGATCCACCCCAAAGGAAGCTTTTCATAAGGGATTCTAACTTATCTACCACTTTAACCGGCGCCTTAAAAATAGAAAAATAATAAATGGGGAGACTCTCTAACACCGCTTTAATAAGAACTACCCGACCGACGATGGGTAAAGAATGAGCTTTCCACGATGCCAACCGATTTTTGAAGATCCCAACAATAGGATCCCAATTCTTCACCCTATTCATATTAGCTCCCAAAAGAATTCCCAAATACGTAAACGGAGTAGAACCTCTTTTACACCCCACTATCGACGCCATTTGAACTACTTCCCCATCTTCGGTTCCCACACCATAAAGATTAGACTTGTTGAAATTAATTTTAAGACCCGAACACGCAAAAAAAACCCGAAGGATCCTAGGAACCACTTTGAAATTATCCTCCTCCCATTCTCCCATAATCAACGCATCATCGGAATAAAATAAGTGAGAGACTAAGGGGCCCCCATTAGGCAATACAATTCCTTTAAAACACCCCGACACACTAGCCTTGGCAATCAAACAAGAGAGCGCTTCCATGACAATAAGGAAAGAGGAAAGGAGATAAAGGGTCACCTTGCCTAATACCTTTCTGGCACTGAAACTCGAACGTAGGGAAGCCGTTTACCAACACAGAGGAATGAGCCGAGCTAAGAACCCCTTTAACCCAATTACACCACAAGGCAGAAAAACCCATTTGCCTCATAACCTCTAAAAGAAAGCTCCAATTAACATTGTCGTACACCTTCTCGAAATCAATTTTAAAAATAAACGCTTTCCTACCCGCTTTTTTAAGCCATGACCACACCTCGCTCAAAATCAAAGGGTTGTCCAAAATGCATCTATCTCTAATGAAAGCAGACTGGGACTCCGAGACAATACCCCCGATAATGCCCTTTAACCGATTGGCTAAAATCTTAGAAATAACTTTACTAACCAGCCCAATTAAGTTAATCGGCCTATAGTCTTTTAAACCGATCGGGTCGACAATTTTAGGAACAAGAGAGATATAAGAAGAGCTGCAACACCTATCAATGGAGCCAGATCCGTAAAAGGAAGCCATAATATCTCTAAAGTCATCTTCAAATATTTCCAAAAGTGCTTCAGGAATTTAAAGTTAAAACCATCCGGACCAGGAGCTTTATCCGACCCGCACTAAAAAACCGCGTTCTTAATCTCTTTACCAGTGAAACAGCCCGAAATACCCGTAGATTCCACTTCCGAAAGCCGCTTGATGTTGTGGCAAACCAGACCAGGTCTGTTACCCACAAACTCCGTAAAGTGGTTCTTGAAAAACCCCAAAATCTATTTCTTAACCAACTTCGGTTTTGAAACCCACGAACCACCTATCATGAGCCCTGGAATACCATTTTTCATTTTCCTGTTATTACAAAGTCTGTGGAAGAACCTAGAGTTTTCGTCACCATCTAACGCCCACTTACATCGAGACTTTTGCTTTAAATCCAAAAGCGCCCACCGCTCCCGTTCCCGAATATTATTAACACATTCCTCCTTAATCCATAATTCCTCTTCGCTTAAATCCCTGTCCTCACACAAAATGTCCAAAGCTTCCAATTCTTCCTTATCTCTTTCCATATCTTCTTTCTCTTTTTTCAACGATTATTTTCTCCATTCTTTAATCCTATCTCTGATGAATCTCAGCTTCAAAGACAACCTAACATCGGGACAGGCATCAGGATTATCAAAAGAATTGACCGCGTTTTCCACCACCTCTTCTAGACCATCCCTCTCGAGCCAAGAGTTAAAGAACCTGAATGGTTTAACTCCAAAATTTTCGCTGCTGGTCACCAGAATAACCGGACTATGATCTGAATGTAATCTCGGGGTAGCTCTCAAACATGCATCAGGCCATTTGTCGAAGAAATTTTTGCAAACCAACATCCTATCGATCTTGCTAAGTTTGTTTGAATTAGGGGCCAGGAAAGTAAAACTCCTACCTTTCATGCCGTATTCAATAAGATCGTTCCTGTCAATAAAATCAGTAAAATCTCTGGCACACACACTATTAAAGCTGGAATTTTTTCTTTCCGCCTGGCTTCTAACCGCGTTAAAATCTCCCAACAAAACCCACATACCGTTCCACGAGCTGACCACACCCAATAAAGCATCCCATAAACCTTTTTTTTCCGACACCCGCTGAGGGGCGTAAACGTTGATTATGTTGATAAACTGATTGGAACCCACCAAATAACCACAAAAATGGAGGAAATATCTATCCTTTGAAACCCCATGGACCCGGAAAAAATTGGGATCCCAAATGCTAACCAAACCCCCCGATCTACCCATCGCTCCCACAAAATCCATCTCAAAACAGTTATTGCCCCACAATTTGGAAGCCGCATCAGAGCTAAATCCCCAATTTGAATTTCTTGCATAGCAAGAAAGCTAATCTTATGTTCTAATTTTAAACCTTTGATCCAAGCTGATTTAAAATCAGACCCCAACTCACGAATATTAATCGAAAGGAAATTCATGACGTACCCAATTGGATGCCATCTTCCTTTATTATCTTCTTCATCAAGTGTTGATGGTTATCTAACTCAGCTCCAATTTCTTTTCCCAGATTAGCCGTGCAATCCGCTTCACGAAGAACCCAATCCTCAAAAGGTTGAACCTCTTCTCCCCTGGCATCCGCTTCAGTCTCGATCTCTTCTTGCAACGATTCATTGGCTGAGAAAACCCCCTTATTCGGAGAAGACCCCATATTGGCTTCTGCCCTAACGTTAAGGTCTAAAGAGAAGGCCTCGTCTTCCGAACTGATCCCCATATTGTCTTTCTTCGTTGACTGTTGACCAACATTACTTAAGATATCGAATGAATCCAATGGGTCCTCAATCCTCCTCCTCTTTTTGCTACTAGGCTTCCTGGATTTACTAACAAAAACGTGTGAATGGGCCTTAGGCATCCTCCTGGACAATCTATTGTGGGCTTTAGCCTGGACATTAGGCCCACCTTCCATATAACCTCCATTCTCAAAGCTGCTAATATTAAAAATATTTTGAATCTCACGCTCCTCTAAATTTTCGAAACTCCCCCCATTTACCTTGGAAACTTGCACCGGCTCATTAATTCCCACGTCCACCCCCATGCACGTTTCCGCGTCTACAACTTCCACATCTGTGTGGCTAGCGACGACCTTCGGACTTCCAACTCCCGATGAGAACTCCGGCGACCGACAAACAGGAGCAAGAGAATCCGACAAGTCCTTCCCTAGCTTCGTAACCTCCTCTTCAGTCCTCTCACCACTATCTACCAATCCTTCACCCACCATAATACAATCCGGGATCCAGTCCCCTTGTTCTTCTGAGACCCAAACTTTAAACTTCCTATGGTTCCATTTCAGCATAACAGAACTATTGATTCTTTCTCCATCCTTGACTAAGACACCAACTAAATCAGAGGTGAGATCATTAACCTCGCTCGGCATCGAAGACGCATGTACCACCTTCCCGAATAATCTGCCAACAGTATCAAAAATCTCGATGTCTACCAGGTGAAGAGGAACACCCATAATTTTTAACCATGCAATTCTTTCGAAAGGAAGCGGCTATCCTTTCCAAATCTCTAACCAAGAGAACCAGTCGTTAACTAACGAGTTATCTTCTTTAAACCTAACCATCTCCTCCGGATTCTCAAAAATGATAAGCATGTACAAACCACCAACATACTTAAGCTTCATAACTGACTTGACATGAGCATTCAACAATACATCCATTTTGACCAAAGTCGAGAGATCCAGAGTACGAACGATAAGACTTCTGTCACACCATTCCTGAAACGGTTTAACAAACCCTGACATCTGCACCACCTTCTCCTCCTGACGACTTCCCTGCGGCTTCCCTAATAGCGAGTCTCTATAACTTGTTCCCAATGGGTTTGGTATGAAACTCCTGTTAAAAAGAAACTAGTTCCCTCCACTACTTCCCCCACCGGAATCCCCATGGTAATGACCCTTAACCTTCTTCGGCAATCTTGTATCCTCCCTTTTTTTCCACCGCAAACCTAGCCACATTTGTTTTGAGTTTAAACACCCCCATCTTAACGTCCTTTAATCTCGCTTCCAACTCCTTTTTGTCTTTTACCCCAGAAAAGGTAACATACCCGAATCTTTCACCCCTTTTATCCCTTTTTCTGGCCACATACACACCCACAACTTCCCTGTAATCACTGAAACGGTCCCTAATCTTCTTAGAACTGCACCTGTCAGGTAGGTTGCTGACAAAGAACTTAGTGACCCCGGATGAGCAGTCACCCATGAAAACTCTCTCCGGAAAACAAGCCTCAAACTTTAAGGGTTAACCGGATTCGTATCGATCTAGCTTATCTATAATAATAGCCGCGATCAATCACAGACCGACTAAGAAATCAAGCAAAAAAGACTCGTTTTAGAGAGAGCAAAATCTAAATCAAAGAAAGGACGAGAAGCGAATCGAAAGGAGCCGGCCCGAAAGGCGAATGGAAGAGGTTGCAAATCAGAATAAGGAGGAAGGTAACCACACGGTTCTCCAGCGGGAGGATAACCACCGAACCTAGCCCACTATTCCGGTAAGAACGCTCGACGTCGAGCACTTCCGGCGACGGCTCAAGGGAGAAAAAAGTTTTCAGATGCATTTATTATTTTTCTTCTATTTTCTTTTTGTAGCTCTATAACTAGGGTGAGCTCATTTAATTTTGCATTCACTCACACACCTTGTCATGCTGAAACGTCGCCCATTTTTCTTCTATTTTCTTTTTGTAGCTCTATAACTAGGATGAGCTCATTTAATTTTGCTTTCACTCACACACCTTGTCATGCTGAAACGTGGCCCATTTTTCTTCTATTTTCTTTTTGTAGCTAGTTATATATTTATTGTAACGACTCTCATCAAAAGTCATAATTATTAAAATAATTTGACCAATAGGAAACCCTAATTGAGAAACCCAAGTGATTCTGAACAAACCCTAAAATTTTCAGAAATTTCAGAATCAGGATCAGGGCCCCTAAAACTCAGGGGGGGTAAAACCTAGTCGGTATTATCTACACAGTTTTACGTGTAAATCGCAAATGAACGCAAGACAAACTCAGCAAGGCTAGTTAGACACGCGGCCACCCTATGATAGGGGGCGGCCTCTCGCACCACGCGACACCCCCTCGCGCCACGCGAGGGGGGAGGTTTTTCAGCTATAAATACAAGGCAGTGGGACTTGATTCTGGGAACTGAAACGACGTAAATTCTCACAAAATACGCTGAGATCTTGTCTGTTTATCACAATTAACATACACAGGCACTAAATCGACGCCGCAATCAGGGTATTAGCACGATCGCTATTACGATTCATTGTCCGACGATCAATATATCCAATGGATGTTTAAGTGCCGCCCACATTAGGGCTATACTTTATCGTTCGTCATTAATTTGACGGATCATCGTTAATTCGATAGATGAAGTATTGTACTTTGTCGTTCGTCGTTAATTCGATGGATCATCGTTAATTCGATGGATGAAGTATCGCACTTTGTCGTTCGTTGTGAGAATTTGATCTCGTGAGTTATCGTAATTGCTGGATTGATTACTAACCTTGAATTGTGTGCTTGTTATTAAATTTAGGTTAAAAAGGCTAAATCAGTAGGCTAAACTCTGCCCGTATAAATTTGCAATGTGAGTCATTCTTCTTTTCTCACAGTTTGTGAGTCATTCTCTTTTTATCAAATTATTTTACAATACCTCAAATTATTTTCAAGGTTATAATTACAGGGACTAAGTCGTGGATATCTTGAATTACTGGTTAGTGGGGTATTGTGCACATTACTAATTTTCTCCCAGTTAGGTTCATTGACCTACTCGGGATAATCACTGTTGGGTTCATTGACCTACAGTGATAATCATCACTATTTAGGTTCATTGATCTAAATAGTGGTATGACCATCGTCACCATTGTGACAGAATGCCAGATAAAAATAAGATAGAAGCCATTGTAATCGCTCTTATGCTGTAATTAATAACTATGCATCATTATGCAAAATAGAATGATTCACTCAGTATTTCCCGCTGACAAAACCTTTTTCAAACATGTTTCAGGTGACCTGTTATGAATCAGGAAAAGTGCCATATAGCACTACAAGCTCAAGGAAGTGGCTCAGTATAAAATAAAGAAACATGTTTTGTAAAATAAAAGATTTCTTCGTGAAATCAAACTATTGTAAATTACCGGGTTTTATCCCGAATTGTGAAATAAAATAATCGGGAAATATTTACATTTTAAAAGATCCTGATGAAAACTCCCGCTGTCAAACTCAATTAAATAAATACCACGGGATTTCTGTCCCGCGGCTCCTGAAACGGGTCAAACCGGGTCGGGGGCTGTGATAGAAAAAGGTGGTATTAGAGCCACTTATCGAGCCACTGATTTAAGCCAATTAAGTATTTAGAAATACTTAATAATTTTTATTAATTGCTATTTTGTGATTATATGTTTTATTATCTGACTAATTTTGAACAGTATGGGCAGATTTTTATATGTTAGCTACTGTAGTAGTAAATATAAATCTTTAAATAATTTGACCTAGGTTTTAGCATCTTTATTATCTATAGTCTAGAAACCTTATAAATAAATTTACAAATAAAACCTAGTGTGTTTTAATTTTCAGTTATTTTGGTAGTTACCCAGTATGAAATACTATTTAAAAAGTTGTTCTACAAAATTTTGTTATAACTTAGTAATTGTGTGTATCTTGCATAAACAGCATGAGTGATCTGTCGGAAGCCCTTCAGAATTTAAATCTCTATCCAGTAAGAATCGAAGTTTACAGAGATTTCAATAGATATATTCCAGACATAGAAGAACCTATAGAATTCAACGCTTTACCTCTCGAGAAACCCAAGTCTAAGAAAATGGAAATTGGGGAAAGTTCTAGGCAAATTGAGGGATTACCATCTCAAGAAGAACTAGATTTTATAATGGCAACCGATGATACTATTAAGCCTGTTAATGAAAATAATTTTATAAACTTAGAACCAGCTATTCCAAACCCTTTGAACCACTGGAATATAGACGAATGGTTGAATAATGAAATACTGTTACAAAACCATCCCTATAGGCTTTTTCCTAAGTTCAATCCAGAACCTTTACCAAATTCACCAATAAGTAACGAGAATATGACTGAACTTCGTCATTTTGACAAAATGGATGCTGAGAATAGGATTCAAGAGATTTTGGGGCAGATCTCCTGGAAATACGATGAGAAGGAACGCCGTTACTAGAATATCATCTAAAGGGGATTTATGAAACTGTGGTTATGTAATAGTAATAGTAAAATCAGTTTGTGTAAAATAAATAATAAAACGGTTGTATATAGAAGCATGATATAATCTATACAACAAACAAAATATTAGAAAATTTACAATTTTGGTTGTATATTCGTTTACGTGATTATGTGCAATTAATTGTGACCTTGGATTATTTCTATTATACTAATTATTTATCTATAAGTTAGATATCAGATGGAAAATGCTAATAATGAACCAGTTAATGAGGTTAATCAATCTGAGCAACAACCGAGGGATCAATATATGACTAGGCAAGATATAGAAAATATCGTTGCTCAAGGGATAGCCAACGCTATTCCAGGAATAGTTGCTCAAGGGATAGCCAATGCTATTCCATCAATCGTTGCTGCTATTAAAAATCCAATTGAACCTCAACAAATTATTCCAAGCAAACGTATCTCTGAAGATAATTTCAGTAATAGCGTAAATGGAGGCGGTAATCATGTTAATCATGATAATGAACCATGGCAAGCTCCGCTCCCTAAGAAAAGGAAAGTTGCAACACCTGGTTGCACTTACAAAGAATTTCTTGCTTGTAAACCCACTGAGTTGCAGGCAATGAAGGAGCGACTGCGGCACTGCATTGGTTAGAGAAAACCGAGGCAGTAATTGCCATAAGTAAATGTGCTCAGGATGATCAGGTTATGTATATATCAAACCTTTTCAAAGAAGTGGCGTTAGAATGGTGGAACACAGTGTTACAGGCAAAAGGAAGAAGGATGGCGTATGCTATGAACTGGGAAGAATTTAAGAGTCTTGTAGAAAGAAAATTCTGTCCCGAATATGAAAAAGATCAAATGGCAAATAAGTTTCTAACCCACCGGATGGTGGATGTAGATTGTCGAGGGTATACTACGACATTCTTCGAATATGCTCGAGTGGTACCAACCCTGGCTTCGCCAGAGCCGGTACTTATTTCTCGTTATATTTGGGGATTGATTTCCGAAATCCATAATATCGTCAAGGCTGCGAAACCTCATACGATTGATGATGCAGTAGAATTAGCCAATACTATGACTGACGAACTAGTACGAACAAGAGAAGAAAATAGAAGGAAGGAAGTAGCCCAAAAGATTACCCAAGAATTTCGTTCGGGTAACCATAACAATTTCAAGAAAGGAGGGAATGGGCAATCTTCTACTAACCCATTTTGCAATTTTTGCAAAAGGAAGCATTTTGGAAGATGCAAAGGATATTGCAATTTTTGCAAAATTCCAGGGCATCAAGAAGAAGACTGTAGGAGGAAGAAATTCTCAGTTTGCTACAACTGTGGAGAAACTGGACATCTTAGGCCAAATTGTCCAAAACTGAACAAACCATTTGACAATAAAGCCAAACAGGCAGAAGGAGCAAAAAGGAATGCGAGAGCATTTCAGCTGACTACTCATGAAGTCGAGATGATTCCAGATGTGATTGCCGGTATGTTCTTAACTTACAACGTTTACACTAAAAGTATTATTTGACTCTGGAGCAAACCAAAGTTTTATAAATACTTTACTCTGCCAAACTCTTAAACTACTGTTAACCAGCATTAGATAAATTTCTACAGTAGAATTGGCAGATGGGAATTTAGTTAAAGTAAATAAGGTTCTGCAAAACGTAGAAATAGAACTTTTAAGTTATAAATTTTATGCAACTATATTGGTTGAATTCGATGATATGTTAGGAATGAAGGGATTAGAAAAACCACTATGCTCGAATTCTTTGTGATAAGAAGTCCATAGAAATTCAGGCAACTACTGGAGAAGTAATAATGATTACAGGAGATAAAACCCTGTAAACCCATAAAGTTCATATCAGTAATGAAAGTTGCCAATTATAAACAAAAGCAAGGAAAAGTATACATGATTTCAGTAATCATAAATACTAAAGATAAAGAAATTAAGGAAATTTCTGTAATTTCAGAATACCCAGATGTATTTCCAGAAGATTTACCTGGATTACCACCAAATAGGAAGATAGAATTTAGGATTCATCTAAATTCCAGGAATTTTACCGATAAGACAGGGAACCTTATCGGTTAGCACAATATTGGTTGTTAAGAAAAAGTATGGTTCAAAGAGAAAGTGTATTGATTATAAGGAATTGAATAAAGTTACAATTAAGAATCGATACCCATTACTTAGAATTTATGATCTATTCGATCAATTCCAGGAAGATAGATAGTTTTCTAAGATCAACTTATGTTCCGGATATTATCAATTAAAAGTATCAGAGGAAGATGTACCTAAGACTGTTTTCAGAACTAGGTATGGTCATTACTAGTTTACAGTCCTGCCCTTCGAATTAAAGAATGCACCTGCAGCATTCATGGACATGATAAATAGGATCTGTAAACTATATTTGGATAAATTGGTAATTATCTTTATCGACGATATACATATTTATTCTAAAAGTCAGAAAGAATATTTTCAGCACTTGCATGTACTCTTAACTTTGTTAAGAAAAGAAAAGCTTTACGCCAAATTTTCGAAGAATGAATTTTGGCTGCTAGAAGTGCAATTTTAGGACATATGGTGAATCCCGAAGGTATTCACGTAAATTCTGATAAGATATTACCAAATGAAAGGTTCCCTAATCCGCAATGGAAATTAGAAGTTTAGTCGAATACTACAGACGATTTATTAAGGATTTTTCTAAGATAGTTATACCATTAACTAAGTTAACCTGTAAAATAGCTAAGTTGAATGAGGATCTTAAAGCAGAAATTAACCAAATACTCAGATATTAGCCTTATGAACTAAAGATTTTGAAGTATAAGGTAATGCTTCAAAGTTGGGATTTGAATGAGTATTAATGCGACGCAAAAAGGTAATTGCGTATGCATCAAGGTAATTGAAAAAGAACGAAGGAACTATACCACTCATGAGTTAGAATTAGGAACCATAATTTTTGCCTTAAGAATTGGAGACATTATCTGTATGGAAGTAAGTTTACTATCTATACGGATCATAAGAATTTAAGATATATAGTTAGGCAAAAAGAATTAAACATGAGGCAAAGGAGATGTATGTAACTACGACTGTGATATTTAGTATCACAAAGAAAAGGATGAAGACGACAAGAGATCGTCAGAAAAGTATACAGATAAATAGATAAAAGTCGTTGGAGTTCGAGTTGGAGACAAAATACTATTGAAAGTATCTCCTTGGAAAGGAGTTATTAGATTCGGAAAGAAAAGAAAGTTAAGTCCAAGTTACGTAGGACCATTTTTAGTAATCCAATGTATAGGACCAGTTGCTTATAGTTTACAACTACCAGGAAGAGTTAGCTGGAGTACATGATATATTTCATATATCCAATCTCAAGAGATGCCTATTAAACGAATCTTTGGTAGTACCTTTTCAAGATATAAAGGTAAACAAATAGTGTGAGTTTAAGTAAAGTGGGATTCAAAGATAGGACCCTAATATACTTGGGAATTGGAATCCAAAATGAAGAGAAAATATCCTCAATTATTCCAGTAAATCTCGAGGACGAGATTTTATTAAGGTGGGGAGAATGTAACGACTCTCATCAAAAGTCATAATTATTAAAATAATTTGACCAATAGGAAACCCTAATTGAGAAACCCAAGTGATTCTGAACAAACCCTAAAATTTTCAGAAATTTCAGAATCAGGATCAGGGCCCCTAAAACTCAGGGGGGGTAAAACCTAGTCGGTATTATCTACACAGTTTTACGTGTAAATCGCAAATGAACGCAAGACCAACTCAGCAAGGCTAGTTAGACACGCGGCCACCCTATGATAGGGGGCGGCCTCTCGCGCCACGCGACACCCCCTCGCGCCACGCGAGGGGGGAGGTTTTTCAGCTATAAATACAAGGCAGTGGGACTTGATTCTGGGAACTGAAACGACGTAAATTCTCACAAAATACGCTGAGATCTTGTCTGTTTATCACAATTAACATACACAGGCACTAAATCGACGCCGCAATCTGGGTATTAGCACGATCGCTATTACGATTCATTGTCCGACGATCAATATATCCAATGGATGTTTAAGGGCCGCCCACATTAGGGCTATACTTTATCGTTCGTCATTAATTTGACGGATCATCGTTAATTCGATAGATGAAGTATTGTACTTTGTCGTTCGTCGTTAATTCGATGGATCATCGTTAATTCGATGGATGAAGTATCGCACTTTGTCGTTCGTTGTGAGAATTTGATCTCGTGAGTTATCGTAATTGCTGGATTGATTACTAACCTTGAATTGTGTGCTTGTTATTAAATTTAGGTTAAAAAGGCTAAATCAGTAGGCGAAACTCTGCCCGTATAAATTTGCAATGTGAGTCATTCTTCTTTTCTCACAGTTTGTGAGTCATTCTCTTTTTATCAAATTATTTTACAATACCTCAAATTATTTTCAAGGTTATAATTACAGGGACTAAGTCGTGGATATCTTGAATTACTGGTTAGTGGGGTATTGTGCACATTACTAATTTTCTCCCAGTTAGGTTCATTGACCTACTCGGGATAATCACTGTTGGGTTCATTGACCTACAGTGATAATCATCACTATTTAGGTTCATTGATCTAAATAGTGGTATGACCATCGTCACCATTGTGACATGTCACCATTGTGACATGTCACCATTGTGACAGAATGCCAGATAAAAATAAGATAGAAGCCATTGTAATCGCTCTTATGCTGTAATTAATAACTATGCATCATTATGCAAAATAGAATGATTCACTCAGTATTTCCCGCTGACAAAACGTTTTTCAAACATGTTTCAGGTGACCTGTTATGAATCAGAAAAAGTGCCATATAGCACTACAAGCTCAAGGAAGTGGCTCAGTATAAAATAAAGAAACATGTTTTGTAAAATAAAAGATTTCTTCGTGAAATCAAACTATTGTAAATTACCGGGTTTTATCCCGAATTGTGAAATAAAATAATCGGGAAATATTTACATTTTAAAAGATCCTGATGAAAACTCCCGCTGTCAAACTCAATTAAATAAATACCACGGGATTTCTGTCTCGCGGCTCCTGAAACGGGTCAAACCGGGTCGGGGGCCGTGACATTTATGTACAGAATGTTATAAAATAACGTTACAGTTTTTCCCTATATTTTTCTTCTATTTTCTTTTTGTAGCTCTATAACTAATTTAATTTTGCATTCACTCACACACCTTGTCATGCTGAAACGTCACCCATTTTTCTTCTATTTTCTTTTTGTAGCTCTATAACTAGGGTGAGCTCATTTAATTTTGCATTCACTCACACACCTTGTCATGCTGAAACGTCGCCTATTTTTCTTTTATTTTCTTTTTGTAGCTAGTTATATATTTATGTACATAATGTTATAAAACAACGTTACAGTTTTTCCCTATGCAAATATATTTTGTTTTTTGGAAAATCAGAGCTTTTTCTGTCAATATTTTTTTTGGATATATACATATATGTATAGTTGATATTACAAATGTGTACATTGCCATAAGTATTGTAACAACCACACATATAATTAACAACCTATACAAACTATACACATTTGTATTAAAAATGAAAAAATAACTATCCTACATATATGTTTGATACTATACACATATGTATAGTTTAAGAATTGACAATATACATATATAAAAACCTCTTAAAACCGTGCAATTAGAAGTAAAAAAAAAACAGAGAAATGTGTGGTCCAGAATACTTCTCAAGTTTATCAAATAACATGCTCTTCTCTTAGGATCCTTACCATATATATGTCTCTCTCTCTCTCTCTCTCTATATATATATATATATATATATATATATAGGGTCAGGATTTAGAGAAGACGGTGAAAAGTGTGAGAACGGTGAGAACGGTTATGGATTGTACGATCAAAACAATTTATGGATTAGATTGGCGCGGTGACATTTTCGTAAATAACATCAATTCTATTAAGTGCCCGCGCTTCACTAAGGGTAAAAGGATCTTTAGACTTCTCTACCAAAAACGCCAAACTAATGAATAAAACGCCATTAAGGGCCAAAACACATCCTATATAAACAAAAACATCTCAGACATTCATTAAACACACCCCGAACCGGAAATGCCATATTTAGCGTTTCTAAGACGTGCACTTGTATGGTCTGGAGAGGCTTACTTATCTTATAGTTTAGCGGCTATATCTGTCTTTGATTTCAATGCTTGTTGTTTTGTCTGGTTCAATAATACGGCTTATCCTAGTGAGTTTTATGGACCCACTGGACCAGAAACTTCTCAAGCTCAAGCATTTACTTTTCTAGTTAGAGACCAACGTCTTGGAGCTAACGTAGGATCCGCTCAAGGGCCTACCGGTTTAGGTAAATATTTAATGCGTTCCCCGATCTGAGAAGTCGTTTTTGGAGAGAAACTATGCGTTTTTAGGATTTGTGCGCTCCTTGGTTAGAACCTCTAAGGGGTCCAAATGGGTTGGACTTGAGTCAGCTGAAAAAAGACATACAACCTTGGCAAGAACGTCGTTCCACAGAATATATGACTCATGCTCCGTTAGGTTCTTTAAATTCCGTGGGTGGAGTAGCTACCGAGATCAATGCAGTCAATTATGTGTGTCCTAGAAGTTGGTTAGCTACTTCTCATTTTGTTCTAGGATTCTTCTTCTTCGTAGGCCATTTGTGGCACGCAGGAAGAGCTCGTGCAACTGCAGCGGATTTGAAAAAAGGAATTGATCGTGATTTTGAACCTGTTCTTTCCATGACCACTCTTAATTGAGACAGATTATTGAGGCAGTTAATTGAGACAGGAGATCAAAGACTTGAAATAGGAGTCACTTCGGTTCCCTCATACATATAGGATCATGTCATAAAAAAAGAATCTTTTTTAACTTATTTATATTTAATCCATTTTTTCTGGCTTGGCTAGGCGGGATAGCCGAGCCACTTCCCTTTCTTTATGATAATGAGACCGTCTGGTCAAAATCAATCCAATAAAGTAACAAATCTACTCAACAAGCAAAAAAGGAGAGAGAGGGATTCGAACCCTCGATAGTAAACTATACCGGTTTTCAAGACCGGGGCTTTCAACCACTTAGCCATCTCTCCGAAAGACAATTTTATTTTATTCCTCTGAATAGAACATCGCCATATGAGTGGATACCGCCACTATCAAAGATCTCGGGTGTGATGGTCAATCTATCTATCCCAATATATGGATAGATATATGATCCAGCATGCCCATTTGTAAAAAAAAAAAAAAAAAAAAAAAAAAAAAAAAAAAAAAAAAAAACAATTCATACCCACTACTACCTTGAATTCTCCTAAGACCATGGGTACGAGATCAATATCGAACTCCTCATCCTCTATCGTGAGCTTACAGTTTCTACATACTTCGTGCAACAAATAATTCTTGCTATCGGCTATTTCTACCTCTAAGGGTATTTGCATTCTTTCAATCTTAAATGAGGGATGATTAATTACTTCACTTGAAACAAAGGACATAGTAGCTCCGGTATCAAACAACACGTACATTGGTAAGGAGTTTAGCAAGAAAATACCTGAGACGACATTCGGATGAGTTTTAGCCTCCTCAGACGTAATTTGAAACATCATTGCTTTTGCCTTAGGGCTATCTTCTTTCTTGCCTTCCTTTTTATCCCCGATTGGAGTTTAGGACGCTCCGCCTTCATATGGCCCCGCTAAAAACAGTTAAAACATGTCTTCGTACTCTTAGGGCACCTGTAATACGGATGTCCTTCTTCCCCACAGTTATAACATCCCTTCTTGTCCAACAGGCACTCACCAGTGTGAAGCTTCCCACAGTTCTTGCAACGGGGAATTCCACTTTTTGTTTTTTCTTTATTGCCCTGATCCTGGAACTTGGCTTTCTTGGAAAGAATTAGATTAGACATCTTCTTCGACGGTCTCTTTTCACCTCGCTCCACCTGCCTCTTGAGTTCGATCTTGTGACAACCCGAAACTTTGAGGTATAAATCGTTCGTTTCGCTCTTACAAATAAGTATATACTTATCTATTTTTTCCAACAAATTAAATTTATACTCGTTTAGTTTATGGTGTGCAAACGTGTAGTCGAAACTTTTGAGGCCCGAACCCTTAGCGTGGATATTATACACCTATGTTAGTTGGTTGGTTATAAATCTTTATTAGTTATTAATATGTTTAAAATAATAATAATAATAATAATGTTAATAATAAAAATAAATTACGTAATTAAACTAAACCCAAACCAACTTCCCCACCCCCATGTACGTATACATATAAATGTTGCTGCTCAACTTGTTTCTGTCACACCCCGACTTTCCACGTGTCACCGGTGGGCCCGGTGGGGAGTATCGTGACGTAGTTGGCAACATAATAGTCAAACAACACAATATATAAATGCACAGCGGAAGCAAAGGATAAATATTATTACATTTCCGAATATAAAGTAATATTCAATATTTCAACGGAAAGTAAAGGATCCACAGGCAGATCTTAAAACATATCATTTGTTCAACAGACTTTAGACGCCTAGAACTTGCAAGATTTCCTTATTAGCGCCCTGAGCTTCCAGCCAATTACTTTCAGTACCTGTCACTTAACCCTTTTGGAAAATACGTCAGTTTTCACTGGTAAATACACTCAACCGACTCATTTTGAAAAGAGTTTGTAAATTGATTTGGATGCACTTGGCACAAAATATATTGACACTTTGATTAAAATGCACAGAGGCAAAATTAATCTTTTATACTTGGAACAATTATATTTATAACCTTGTATACAGATTTACATGTTCGTTGTACGTTCAGGGCCCGATATAGAAACCGAGTCAAATTAACTGACACGCCACAAGTATAAGCCCACAAGAGAGTGAGATACCGTTTCCCTTTAAGCAACTTTCAGTGTATGCCTACACTCCGTGCTTAAGGCGTGGCCATTTTATAACACAATGATGTCAAGGATATCCGGGACATGGTCATTAACCCCTAAAGGCTTTTATTTCAAACAATACAGATTAAACCGGGTTACCTCAATAATTTAATCACAATTCGATTAAACATTCAATACCCGACCAAGCGGTATCTTTATACCGTATTCCAAGCCCGTATAGGGAAAATAAGTTAAGAGTATTTACCTGAGCTAGCTCCTGTCTTAAATAGCAAGAATCTAATAACTCAGCCGTAGTCACTTAAGTAAGCGTAGGTACAATTTACCGGAAGTGCTCTAGTCTGGAATGATGGTATAAATAATTAATTAGAATGCTAACGGGTCTTTAATTAAGCCTAAGCTTAGACCGGTTAGTCTTAAGGAAATATACGGTTCAAACGCACGATTTAGCGAAGACCGGAATAGAATGTGATTTAGACCCGACAAGTTTGGAGACTTGTATAATATGGGTAAACTATACACATTCTGGATTTTGAGATGAAACCGATAAGGTTTGACCCGTTTCGGCTAATTTATGTAAACTTGTTACATAAACCGAACCGAACGCGTAATAAGCGTGACGGGTATTCATTAGAGCCATCTACAGGTTTCCTAAGTTAATTATGCCTCAAATATGTTGTGACATCAGTAAGATGTCTTTCATTATGCCCGAAACGAATTTAAACACAAACTATGCCCCGTAGGGGTAGTTTGGTCATTTTAAAGGTTGTAAAAGAGTTTAAATGTTTAACTGAGTTACAGGTCTGATGTAAACAGCAAACATACTCAATTTGATGAGTTATAACAGTAGGCTAAAGCATATATGTGAAATTTATCATCTTTAACCAAACTATGCCCCGTAGGGGTATTTTGGTAATTTCACATAAGCCGAAAAGCTCAAAAACAAAGTCTGAGTTAATCAACCTTTTCTTACTGTTAAAATATCATAATTTGCCTCATATATCAGTAGGTATCAACCCGGGTATGTTCAATATGATTTTAAAACATACTATGCGTTAAAAACGCTAAATAAGGCGATTAAAGGCCATTTCCGGGTTTGATACTTAAATCTGATATTTTTATATTTCCAGAAGGCTTAAAAATAATTTATTTATCATATGTGATCAGTAGCAAAAGGTTTGGAGTCGTTTAGATAAGTAAAACTCATTTTATGGCCCGTAAGGGCAAAACCGACAATTACCGGATTAAGCCTACGACTACTAGTTATGCTCAGCCTAAAATTAATTAAAAATCTTTAAAAATCCCAAAATAATATATTACATCAGTGGGTATTAAGTTTGATACCAAAAAGTCGGCTTAACTAGGCTATACGCTAATTACGCCGTTTTATTAACATAAAGCATTAATTTTGCGATATTGAGCATAACTCTTAATCTACAAGTCAAACTGATGTAAAACTTTGCATACAAGTTTATATATCAGTAACTAAGGTTTCTACACTTTTACATTTTCATAAATCTCGTTTTAAGATAATAAGGGCATAATGGTCAACATATGGGCAATTAACGGAATCATGCGTATTAATCGGATAACTAATGAACCGAGGTGTATAATCACAGAGGGTTATACTAGCATGTAACCTGGTCCAAATGAAGCTCTAAGGTATTTCTAAAACATACCTAAACGGGTCAGAACTGAAGTCAAAGCAAAAGTCAAAGCTTTGCGACTTTCGGTTCCGAACCGGGTCTAAACAGGAAATAGTCGGGTTGAACATGTTTGGACATGTTCTTACACTTATTACTAAGTTATAACAATGTTCAAACAGGTTATATATGTTCTAGATAGCTAATTATGCATAAATGACATTTTAAGCATTATGTTGACTTTTTAATTAAAGGTTTGACCCAACATTTGACCTGGTTAGGATGGTGATCAGGGGAAACCCTTTTGAGGTTTTATTACCCACATAAATACCAACCTATAACTACTTTTAATTCGAGATATGACTGACCCATTAGAGACTAATCTCGAAGTCAAACCGTAATTACGACGGTTTGACTTTTAGCTAATTAACTAAGCTAAACTCAAACAAAGAAGAACTAGAAGACTTACAAGAGTCCTATGCACGACTTAAGATCAAATGAGAGAGTTCCTTAGCTCCAGAAATGCTCCAAATGATCAGATGCAAGTGTGAAGAATGTTTGCAACATGAAGTGCCTTATATAGTGAAAATACTCACCATGATTGGTTGACAACAAACTCTAGGGCTGACCACAATCATCCAACAAGTGTCCTAGTGCTCTAGGATAGTTTAGGGGTCTTTTATTAATGAGAAAAACCAGCTAAATCGGTCATAATCGCGAAATACAGGCAACAGCCCGTTTTTTGGTGCTGGGCATACCCCTGCGCATCGTAGGGGTATTATGCCTACGGTGCGCAGGCCTTTATCAGGGGCTGTTTTGTTTGTTCTTTCATTATCTCGAAAGGTCAACTCACTTGCACGACTTTGGGGCCTCAATTAACATCTAGGGACCTTTACAAAGTGCCTAATACTGTATAATACCCCACCACATTGGTTTGTTTGCTTTGGATCCAAAAACAAGACCCGAAAACAAAGGTTTATCATGCTTTTTCTTCGTAGGAGTCCACCATATCAATTCATGAATCATTCAATGTTATAATTCACTGAACTTGAACATATACTAAATGTTTTTTAATATGTTTGAGTCTTGGGATTTTTCTACGAGGTCGTTCAGAGGTGCAAAAGTTAACATGGCGACACTTTTAAATCCTGTCAAACATTTTTATTAAACCCGGGTTTACAACGCGTTTTGTCCCAAGCCGACCCTCTTGAAATTCTACTAATTCACCCGCCATTACTTCATCAAGACCATGAATACGAGCAATGCCATCACCTACTTGAAGTACGGTACCGGTATTTTAATGCCCTTAATTTCGTGATGGTCAAAAGCACATGTAAACTTCAACAAAATAAAGCTTTCCACATTACATTTACATTTTTACCAAAATACCCTTTGTAGCTAGTTCGAGATCAACACCTCCGTCTAGTATGGTTCCCGGTGTTAGTTCGAACTACCTTGTCAAGGTGCAAGTTTAAAGTTCCTACTTACCAACGACTAAGTTTTTAAAAACCATAATTTACATATCAAAAGACGACTTCCAAAGGAAGTTTAAGTTTAACAAAAACATTGATTCAAAAGGGTGGTTAACTCCGGAAGCGCATAAAACATGGTGTACATGTTGGTGTTCGCCTCCAAGATCGCCACGCCACCTAAATCGCGGATTTACCTACATCGCAAACAAAGTTTAACTAGTCAATTCCCTACGCCATAATATTAAATAAGAACTAACAACCATTCGGGCCACCATATAATCATATTGTGAATTCGCTTTCATCGTCCCATTGAACGGGTCACTAGTTATTATCTCTAAACGAGATAATGCATATCATCCAATAATCCGTCGATTCCGGACTAAACATAAACGTAACATAAGCATCATTCCAAATCCGTTTATGACGGATTTAGCTATTCCATTACTTTCTTACATAACCTTCCAATATACGGTTAGTTCAAGACAAACCGTTCATAACACAATCTCATTCATAATCATCATCTCATATGACCCGTTCAAACCGGGTTGTGCTATCTACTACATATCAACTTCAAACTGTCATAACTATGATTCTAATATAACAACGAAAATTACAAAGCAAGTTTGTATGCAGTAAACAACATACCTCGATCTTGTGAACCTTCCGATCTCCTAGCACTTGAGCCTTCTTCCTTTACGCCTACAATATCATCCCATGCTTTACATAAGTTATCATACATCAATATTATCATAGATATCCTACTTTCTCATATTTATTTATCTTAGACATTTTATCAAACACTTGGCGGGTTTCACATTAATAAGACATTTAATTACAAGTATCTTTACCCACTACTCTACAAGTTCATCACAAATCAAGCAAGCTTGATGGGTGGTCCATTGGACAACCCTTAAGTGTGTTAAAAGATGAAATAATCCTTCACTTAGTCGTGTAATTATCTTGAAGTAGATAACTACCATTGCTTATGTTTCAGGTGCATTTCGGGGGCTAAAAGACGGATTAAATGCAGTTTCGAAGATTTTGGTGATGAACGGGTCGAGTGTGGAACAAGAGACAAAACAAAGGAGACAAGTCAGCCCACCACCGTAAATTACGGTCCTACCGTAATTTACGGTGGACCTGGATTTCATATCTAGCTCACCGTAAATCAGACTGTTCCAGCCGTAACATTATCAAGTCCACCGTAAATTACGGTGGAGCCGTAATTTACGGTGGTGTCAGCGTGAAAACATGTAACTGCCATTTTTAAGTTAGTTTTTGGGTGTCTTTTCATTATCACTTATGATTGGACGGTTAGAGAACATCTTTGGGGCGATTTTTGGCTGCTTGCTTGTTTGGTGAACAATTCTTATCATTCGGTTTGTACTTTCGATTCGTATGAACATTGTTTTGATTATGATGATGATTCACCGAGCCATGTCCGGCTAAACTTTTCGGTGATCATCTTAGGTGAATGTTTCTTGAACTTTTGTGTGTTTTAATTCTGAATTTCTAGAATGATAACTTGCGTTGCTTGAATATCATGGTGTATGTTTGATTGCTTGTAACTTGTTAATCGATTGTGCAATTTCTAGTCTTAATCGTACGTTCTTGGTGCCGTTGGCAATCGAGATATCACGGGAAGGGTTAGGGTTGGTTATTGGTTAATTGGTCATCGGGAAACAACCTCGCGTTTATATAATCCGAGTACTTTGTCCCCTTTTATCACTTCAATCATCTATACACGAGTTATGTCTATGTAACTCTTTCTAGTTGGAATTGCACACAATTGTTTAAAGAAACTGAAACCTAGGGTGATCATTGTTCTCTCCTAATTTGTCTTAAAACCTACATTTGATTTGCATTAGTTTAATTTAGTTTTCTAAATCAACAAACCAAACTCTTGAATTTTAATTTCTGCAATTTAGTCTAATATTAGTTTAAGTACAAAGCTATACAATCGACACATCTTCCACATACTCCCTGAGTTCGATACCCTACTACCGCTATCTATAGTTGTTTGGGGATTAAATTTGCGTGACCCACGACAATCACGTCAAATTTTGGCGCCGTTGCCGGGGAGTAGTGCGCAACGTGTGTCAGTTTGTAGTTTTGTTTTGTTATTTTCGGGTTTACACTGGTGTGTTTAGTGTGCAGGTTCTACAGGTGCATGCATACTAGAGGCTCTCACAAAGCGTCACCATTGTCATTTGATCCGGAAATCGAAAGAACCTTAAGGCAAAACCGAGTTTTACTACGCGAAAACAGAATTGTTGGTTCACCTACTTCACCCATCACTCCAAGAAACATCATGGAAGAAACACATGTACCACCCACAACGGGTCAAACGACCTCAACCTTTATACCTTCTTCCACACAACCATCACCAAACACTACTATTCCAAACATCACTACAATACCTACTCCACTTCACGATACTACACCAACCAATACCAACACCACACAACCGAACACTTCTCAAGTCGAACCCAGTCTTACTTTTAGCCCATCTACCACAATTCCACCATTTACTCACTTTTTCCCAGCCTCAGGGCAATCATCCTCAACTTACACAGTACCGCAAGGTTCAACTGTTGTCCATACTACCTCATCCTTTAGACCACAACAATCGGGTTTTCAGTATTCGACCATCCCATTTGGGCAAACTTCAGGAATTCAAGGAGATGGTTATGATGAAGGATTTGAAGATTTTGAGGGGTATGATGAAGATGGGTACGCTTATGAAGGTTATGGTGATCAAGGAGAGTTCGGGTATGTGCAGAATCAATCTCAAGGAATATCAAATGTTGGTGGGATATCGCAACAACAACTCATACCGCAACATATTTGGCCAAGACCACAAGGGCCACCAATGCAACGCCCTATTCCATTGCAACAAGTCCGGCCACAAAATGTACAACCAAATGGTCAACAATTTCAAAGACCACCTCAACGCCCACCGATGCGACAACAACAGTTTCAACAACCAATCGCACCACAAGGGCAAGTACCAAGGCCAATGGGTCTTATTCGGCCAAGGGGTAGGTTTGGTATACCAAGGAGACACCTTAGAGAAAATGTGAGGGGCATCGAAGCACATTTTCGGCCGGTAATCACTCAAAACCCTTCACCGGTAGTTATTCCTCACAATGATCAAGGGAGAACATTTGAAGTGAGGACCAACTCTTTGCAAAGTTTACCAAAATACAAGGGGTTGGCAACGGAGGAGCCTTACTTTCATTTAGAGGCTTATGACTCAATTTGCAACACTCTTGGGAGTCAAGGGTTTTCGGCTGATGACATCAAATTGGTATTATTCCAATTTTCTTTGGAAGATAAGGCTAAGAAATGGTTCTACACGTTACCTTCGGCATCCATATATACATGGGGGGAGATGCAACAAACTTTCTTGGATGAGTTTTACACCGCCCAAAAGACCAATGATGCAAGAAAGGGGTTGAGAAGCTTCCAACAACAACATGGTGAGATGTTTCATGAGGCATTCGAGCGTTTCAATATGATGATTAAAAATTGCCCTCACCATGGAATTGAATTGTGGGAGTTGATGAATGCCTTCCACGAGGGGTTGAGTGCCGAGGATGCACGTGACTTGATGTCTATTACCGGTGGGACTTTTGGAACAAATTATGAGAATGATGATTGGGAGTTCTTGGAAAGCATGGCAACTACATCAAAGAGGAAAGCTCAAGCCTCAAGAAGAGCACGACCGGCCATTGCCCGATCTCAAGTGCATGCCATAGATGACGGTAATGTTCAAACAACTAACCAAATTTATGATGTGTGTGCATTATGTAATGAAATAGGTCACGCGGCTGAGAATTGCCAAGGATTAGTGGAGGGGCAATATGAAGAGGTGCATGCTATTCAAGGTCAAGCTCAAGGAGGGGGTGGTAGAAACTACAACAACATGAATTCAAATACATACCACCCCGGGTTAAGGAACCACCCGAATTTTAGATATGGGAACCCGTCAAATCAAGCAAACCCGAACTTTCAAGGTAGCCAAGGAAACTATGGTTCGCGCCAACCTTATAACAATCAAGGTGGATATAGAAGTGGGAACAACCAAGGGTACCAAAGGCAAACGGGTCAAGAACAAGGGGGTTCTTCGGGTGGAAACGAGATGATGGAGATGCTAAAGAGCATGCAAACGGAGATGCAAAAACGAAACCAACTTGATGAAGTCCGAATGCAAAAAGATGAAGTTCGTGACAAAAGCATACAATCATTAACAACCCAAATGGGTCAATTGGCAACCGATGTGGCTGAATTGAAGAAGAACAAGGGTCAACTTCCTAGTGACACCAAGGTAAATCCATCACACGGTTCGTCAAGAGGTAATGTTAATGTTCATCAGGTTAGTGTTTTGAGAAGTGGAAAAGAGTTTAAAGCTAATTTGTCACCCGAATTAGTTGAGGGGGTGGTTGAGGACATCACGGGTAATGATAGTGATGATGATGTTTCACCGGTTAAACCAAAAGAAACAATTGTTAAAAAACCGGGTTTGGGTGAAAATGAAAAGAATGAAAAAGTTGAGGGTGAACCGAGTCAAGTCCCGTTTCCATCGGCCCTACTTGACCCGGGTAAGAAAAATTTTATTGTGTCGAGAGGTCCTCAAAAAGAGGAGATGTGGGATATGTTCAAACAAGTAAAAATAAATCTCCCACTTCTTGATGCAATAAAGCAAGTACCCGTTTATGCAAAATTCTTAAAAGAATTGTGTACACAAAAGAGGCAAAACAAAAAGAAAATGCCTAAGCGGGTAGATTTAACCGGGCAAGTGAGTGCGGTGTTGAATGGGGAGCTTCCTCCTAAGCTCCAAGATCCGGGCACGCCATTGATTAATGTACAAGTTGGTAATTTCCAAATGGCTAAGGCGTTGCTAGATCTCGGAGCCGGAGTTAGCATTTTACCGGGGGGCTTATATGACCAATATGATTTTGGTCCGTTATCAAGGGTGGAGACAACGGTTGTTTTGGCCGATTTGTCTCACAAGTTACCTCGGGGTATGGTTCAAAACGTAATTGTAAAAATTGATGAGTTTTATTACCCGGTGGATTTTCTAGTCTTGGATTACTCATCGGCGGACCCTAAACAACAACAAAATATAATTTTGGGTCGGCCATTTTTAAGCACCGCACATGCTATTATTGATTGTAGATTTGGTACAGTTGATATGGCTTTTGGAAATAGGAAAATGCGTTTGAATGTTTTTACTAACAATTCTAATGCTAACGGTGTTGATGAGTGTTTCATGGCAGACATAGTAGATGGATGCAACCCGCATGAGTATGAGGAGGATGGTTTGGATATTTGCCTGTGTGACTTTTCTGAACAGGTACATGCTTATGCGCTACGGGTTGAAGAGGAAGCACAAGATGCTATGGCAATGAAGGAAGGTAGACCACCATGGACCCACCAATTCGAGGGTCTACCGGTGGAGATCAATTCGGGTACAAAACCATCATTGGAGGAACCACCAAAGTTGGAGCTCAAGGACTTGCCTAGCCATTTGAAGTATGTATTTTTAGGGGATAATGACACTTTACCGGTCATTATTGCCTCTAACTTGGAGTTGGCACAAGAGCAAGCATTGATTGAGGTTTTAAAAGAGAACAAGGGTGCTATTGGGTGGACGATTGCCGATCTCAAAGGAATTAGTCCATCCATTGTCATGCATAAAATCATCACGACCGAAGATGCCAAACCGACACGAGAAGCTCAGAGGCGGTTGAACCCGAACCTAAGGGAGGTAGTTAAAAAGGAGGTAATTAAATGGTTGGATGCGGGAATTATCTACCCGATTTCGGATAGTGCTTGGGTGAGTCCCACTCAAGTTGTGCCTAAGAAGGCCGGCATTCAAGTAGTCAAGGATGAAAGTGGTGAACAAATTGCCACCCGACCGGTTACCGGGTGGCGGGTGTGTATTGACTACCGAAAATTGAATGCCGCCACTTCTAAGGACCATTTCCCGTTACCGTTTATTGATCAAATCATTGAAAAATTATCGGGTCAAAAGTACTACTGTTTTTTGGATGGGTACTCGGGTTACAACCAAATAGCAATACACCCGGATGACCAACACAAGACCACTTTCACTTGTCCGTATGGCACCTTTGCCTTTCGGCGAATGCCATTTGGCTTGTGCAATGCTCCGGCAACTTTCCAACGATGTATGATGAGTATCTTCTCGGACATGGTTGGAGAGTCGCTTGAAGTATTTATGGATGACTTTTCCATTTTTGGCACTACTTTTGATGCTTGTCTCAACGAATTACAAAAGGTTTTAAAAAGGTGCGTTGAGAAAAATCTAGTGCTAAGTTGGGAGAAAAGTCATTTCATGGCGCAAGAGGGCATTGTGTTGGGTCATGTAATTTCTGAAAGGGGGATGGAGGTGGATAAGGCGAAAATAAGGGTAATAGCATCTTTGCCACCTCCTAAAAATGTTAAGGGTGTAAGGTCATTCTTGGGACATGCAGGTTTCTATAGACGTTTCATAAAGGGTTTTAGTGTTATTACCAAACCCTTATGCAACTTGTTATTAAAAGATGTCCCATTTGATTTTACTAATGAGTGTATGCAAGCTTTTACTGTTTTGAAGGAACATTTGGTCAAAGCTCCTATCTTGCAACCACCGGATTGGTCAAAGCCGTTCGAGATCATGTGTGATGCAAGCGACACCACTATCGGTGCAGTTTTGGGTCAACGGGTTGATAGAAAGCCGGTGGTGATTTACTATGCAAGCAAAACGTTATCCGAAGCGCAACTTAACTACACCACAACCGAGAAGGAATTACTAGCAGTGGTGTATGCTTTGGATAAGTTTCGCTCGTATATTTGGGGAAGCAAGGTAGTGGTTTATTCGGATCATAGTGCGGTCCGATACTTGATGGAGAAGAAAGACGCGAAGCCTCGGTTGATTCGGTGGGTATTATTGTTACAAGAATTTGATCTAGAGATCCGAGACAAAAAGGGAAGTGAGAACGTAGTGGCGGATCACTTGTCTCGGATTCCGGTGGAGGGGACCGATGATGTGAGTGAAATCAATGAAAGTTTCCCTGATGAGCAACTTTTAGCCGTTTCCACTTTCGTTGCACCGTGGTATGCTCATTATGTCAACTATTTAGCCACGGGGGCCATTCCAACTCATTGGACCAAAAAGCGTCGACAACAATTCATGGTTCAAGTAAGGCAATACATTTGGGATGAGCCGGATCTCTTCAAAATCGGACCGGATCAAGTTATACGGAGGTGTGTGCCCGAGACGGAAGTATTGGAAATCTTGACTCATGCCCATTCGTCCGCTTGCGGGGGTCACTTTAGTGGGCATAAAACAGGCTATCGGGTTCTTTCTTGTGGGTTTTATTGGCCCACCATTTTCAAGGATGCAATTGAGTTTGCTAGGAATTGCATTAATTGTCAAAAGATGGGAAGTATATCGAAAAGGGATGAGATGCCATTACAACCAATCTTGGTTGTAGAGATATTTGATGTATGGGGTATAGACTTTATGGGTCCTTTTCCGAATTCGAATGGCTTTCTATACATTCTTGTGGCGGTGGATGTCTCGAAGTGGATTGAGGCTATTGCAACACGAACGAATGACCACTCGGTTGTTTGTAAATTTGTTCAATCCAACATTTTCTCTCGTTTTGGAATCCCGCGGGTTATTATAAGTGATGGTGGTTCACATTTCAAGAACTTCAACTTCGGAAAATTATTGAAAAGGTATAGCGTGAATCACCGAATTGCCACACCTTACCATCCGCAAACGAGTGGACAAGTTGAAGTGTCCAACCGTCAAATCAAAGAAATTCTCATGAAGACGGTAAGAACGGATAGAAAGGATTGGTCGAGCAAGTTGGATGATGCTTTGTGGGCATACCGTACGGCCTACAAGACTCCGATTGCCACAACACCTTACCGGATGGTGTATGGTAAGGGTTGTCACTTGCCAATGGAGTTGGCGCATCGGGCACATTGGGCGATCAAGACAGTCAACGCGTATTACGATGAGGCGGGTAAGTTGAGAAAGTTGCAATTGAGCGAGATAGAAGAAATCCGAGATGAGGCATACGAATGTGCATCGGCTTATAAAGATAAACTCAAGAAGGTGCATGATGCGAAGTTGCGGAAGAAAACGTTTGAAGTTGGGCAAAAAGTTTGGTTGTATAACTCAAGGCTCAAGATGTTCGCGGGCAAGCTCAAGAGTAAATGGATGGGTCCGTATGTCATTCGGAGAGTTGGTAGATTTGGTGACGTAGACATCCAAGACGAGCAAACATTGAAGCAACAAACGGTGAACGGTCACCGCTTAAAGCCGTATTTGGATGGGAATGACATCAACACTTTGGAGCTTGACAAAGCGGGCTACATCTTGCGCCCGGTCGATGAAGAACAACCATGAGAGGCCCAGGTTTGGTAGTGTACATAGTAGTGTTTCATTTTGTTTGTTTTGTATAGTTGTACAATTGCCATAGTTCCTCGAAGTCCGTGTTCGAAACAAGTGTGGGGATGTTCGGGTCACGAATTGCTCTTACATTGTGTTGAGGACAACACGGGATTTTTGAGGGGGTAGGGCAATTTTTACAAGTTTTTGAAAAAAATTAAAAAACATAAAAAAATCGAAAAAAGTTAAAAATCTAAAAAATTTTCACATAAAACTTCAATTTTTGGCAAAGCAACGATGCCCAGTGTGCACCGTAAATTACGGTATAGCCGTAATTTACGGTGGTTATTACAATCTTTTGGACTTTTACGGTATAACTCTCCTGATTTACGGTTGATATTTGATATTCAGAGTGTACCGTAATTTACGGTAACACCGTAAATTACGGTGGGTTATGAAATTGTCTGAGTTTTACGGTGAAAGTCTCCTGATTTACGGTAGGAATAAATGTCCAGGTCTTACCGTAAATTACGGTATAGCCGTAATTTACGGTACGTGATTATTGTCTATTCGCCGTCCAGTTTTGTATATATATAAAAAAAAAAAAAAAAAAAAAAAATAACAAACACAGCATCACGTGAGTATACCCCATCCACCCATTCTCTTTCACTTTACAATCATCCATCTTCTTCTCAAGACCCACCACAACCTCCATAGTTCTTCTACCTTCACTCCTTCCTAATTCCTTCAATTTCTGTCCAAATCAAGTGAAATTTTGGTCTAACTTGACTAATTTTTCACAAGCTTTCCGATTGTGAGGAGAGATTTCAGAGAAAACGCACCTTTAGGGCCCGAATTTGAAACCCTAGGTCGAGATTATTTGGGGGTTTTTGGAGTTTTTGGTTGCACAAGCACTCTTCCATCTTTAAACAAGGTATGAAAGCTTATTTTGTTATATTGTGGTGCTACATTGTGAAAAGTAAGGTGATTTAGGTTATTTGCTCTTGCCCACTTGCTTGTTGTTAAGATATGATTATGAAATTGATTATTGAACATGGTTTTTGGTTGTAGATGTAGGATTTGTGATTGAAGTAGTGAACTTTTGGGATGTTCTACATTGTAGAGACACCATGCCCAATTTTTGAAAAATTTTTGAGATACTTTTGGTTCACTAACATCTACAACCATGATAACAAGCAAGTGTGGGGATGATTTTGAAGAGAGGGTTTAATTTGGGTTTGCTTTTGTTGCTTGTTTCATGTGTTTAGGGAATGGCAAGAACTAAGGAAAAGACGGGAGCGGGTTCATCTTCGTCATCAAAAGGGAAAGGCAAACAAAAAGAACAACCACCCGTTTGCCTAGTGTGTGTCTAGCATTATCTTTGCTAGTTTTCACTTGTAGCCGAGAGGAGAGAATTTGAGAGGGGTGCATTGCTTGGGTGTTAAAAAGGGGTTGGTAAGAAGATCGCATGTTTTGCTTGGTTTAATTTGATCACTTGTTTGAAATTGTTTTGATGAGTTGCTTGGGACAAGCAACGATTAAGTGTGGGGATGTGATGGGTGGTCCATTGGACAACCCTTAAGTGTGTTAAAAGATGAAATAATCCTTCACTTAGTCGTGTAATTATCTTGAAGTAGATAACTACCATTGCTTATGTTTCAGGTGCATTTCGGGGGCTAAAAGACGGATTAAATGCAGTTTCGAAGATTTTGGTGATGAACGGGTCGAGTGTGGAACAAGAGACAAAACAAAGGAGACAAGTCAGCCCACCACCGTAAATTACGGTCCTACCGTAATTTACGGTGGACCTGGATTTCATATCTAGCTCACCGTAAATCAGACTGTTCCAGCCGTAACATTATCAAGTCCACCGTAAATTACGGTGGAGCCGTAATTTACGGTGGTGTCAGCGTGAAAACATGTAACTGCCATTTTTAAGTTAGTTTTTGGGTGTCTTTTCATTATCACTTATGATTGGACGGTTAGAGAACATCTTTGGGGCGATTTTTGGCTGCTTGCTTGTTTGGTGAACAATTCTTATCATTCGGTTTGTACTTTCGATTCGTATGAACATTGTTTTGATTATGATGATGATTCACCGAGCCATGTCCGGCTAAACTTTTCGGTGATCATCTTAGGTGAATGTTTCTTGAACTTTTGTGTGTTTTAATTCTGAATTTCTAGAATGATAACTTGCGTTGCTTGAATATCATGGTGTATGTTTGATTGCTTGTAACTTGTTAATCGATTGTGCAATTTCTAGTCTTAATCGTACGTTCTTGGTGCCGTTGGCAATCGAGATATCACGGGAAGGGTTAGGGTTGGTTATTGGTTAATTGGTCATCGGGAAACAACCTCGCGTTTATATAATCCGAGTACTTTGTCCCCTTTTATCACTTCAATCATCTATACACGAGTTATGTCTATGTAACTCTTTCTAGTTGGAATTGCACACAATTGTTTAAAGAAACTGAAACCTAGGGTGATCATTGTTCTCTCCTAATTTGTCTTAAAACCTACATTTGATTTGCATTAGTTTAATTTAGTTTTCTAAATCAACAAACCAAACTCTTGAATTTTAATTTCTGCAATTTAGTCTAATATTAGTTTAAGTACAAAGCTATACAATCGACACATCTTCCACATACTCCCTGAGTTCGATACCCTACTACCGCTATCTATAGTTGTTTGGGGATTAAATTTGCGTGACCCACGACAATCACGTCAAAGCTCATGAGATCCTCTAATCCTACATCATTCATCTAAGTTCTATCTATCACAACAGGCTAAATCACCGAAAACCGAACATTAATCGGGTCCTAGTTCATAGTCTAATCTTCTAGATGCACACATCACAACATTACTCATGATTTAGTAGAAACCCATTTCCTAAAGTTCATAATCTCAAGAAATTCTACTTACCACTTTGTTAGTCACACCTTGGTGATCAAGAATACGGGTTCTAACGACCGTTTGGCCTTGAAATCACCTTCCAATTTGATGGATTATGATGAACTAGGGTTTGTTCTTGTCTCCTTGTCCTGGACGTCTCCACGCACGCACATAAGTGTGTGTGGAGTGTGTGTCTTAACCACTAAATAAGAATTCCTTTAGATATTTCATCTTTAGTCCCTCGTGTTCTAGTGTTTTATTTATTCACGCTCAAACTTTCCTTTCACAAACTATTAAAAAAATAGATTACGTATTTTTGGGGTGTTACAGGTCTTTACAATCTTTACTTCTCTATTATATTGCTCAATACGTTCACGGATAATATTACTAATTTCGTCGGCTTGAATGGTTACCATATTTACTATATACCATTCATCTTAGAAACCCTAAAAAACCCAAAACATCAAACACACCAAACTCAAAAACGCCATATTTTACTATATACAAATCATCTTAGAAAACGCCAAAAAACTCAAACATCAAAGATTCCAAATCGACGTTTCTTTTAGATATACTATTTCCTTAGTAAAACGCCAAAATGGCAAACATCGTTTCTTGTATATTCAATATTGTTCTACGCGAAGTTTTGCAGAATGCATTCTTAGCTGAGGGGGTGTAACTCAATAATATTTTGCTGCATGAGATGGACAAATCTTCAACAAAAAGATGCCGGTGTCATACTTATGTAAATTTTTTTGGTTTTGTTGTTGATGAATTTCTGAATGGCATGAAGAGACGGATGACACTGATGAGTGGTTTGAAGATAAACATGAAGATAAAGATAAACTTCAAACAAAAAACTCACGTCATTTTGTCATTCCAAACGGCCACAAAAAAGCTACTTCAACAACAAAAAAAAAAAATAAAGCATGCCATAGTCAAACCGCCAGTGAACATGTTTCAAAGAAGAAAGAGATTGATGACAGTGAAGATTTGGAAGATGAATTCTTTCTATTTTTAGTTTTTTAATTTTTTTTCTGTTGTTTGTTATGTATTTTTCAGCTAAGAACAAAAATACATTATTTTAATAAAAACGCCAAAGAGACAAAATGCTTGTGAAACGCCATTATGTCATAAAACGCCAAAAACTCCCAAACTACAATAAAATTACTTTGGACAAGTATTATTAAAAACTAAAAAAAACACGAAAAACTAGTTAAAGCCATTAAAAACGCCAAACTTGGAAGATGGCACGTCTATCACCCTAAACATATAAAAAGCTGAACAAAAATAGTAAAAATACACACAGTAACTGAAAAGTTGGTTACTTTATTAATATCATTTATTATAATAAAATCCCGCCTAAACTACGCGCCAAAAACATCCTATAAGAGAGACGTCTCTGCACAATCAATTGATCACACCCAAAAACAACGCCATGTTTCCTAGAAACCACTCACTTTAAAAACGCCAAAAAATAGTTAAAAAAGCCACAGATGGGAAACATCGTTTCTTCTATATTGAGTATTGTTCTGAATGAAGTTTCACTGAAGGGATTCTTCTCTGAGGTGTGTATCTCTATAAGCTTTTGCTGAATGAGATGGACAAATATTCATGAAAAAAAGACTGATGACATTGATATGTCATCATGTCACTTTGTTCTTGATGGATATATTGATGGCATGAAGGGATCAATACATTCGAGCAGGCGTTGATCTTCAACATGTCACCAAACAAGTATATATCTAACCAAAATACAGGATGCCACTAAAAATAAGCATCTTCTAAAGACGAGCATTATGTAGAAAAATTAGCATCTAGGTAAGGTATTCAAAAAGGTTCAAAACGCCAAAAAGGTTAAAGAAGAAGAGGCTGATGACAGTGAAGATTTGGATGAGAAATTAGATTAGAATTTTTAATTTTTTTTCATTTTCTATTATTTGTTATCTAATTCTCTGTTGTTTATTATCTAATTCTATACTAATAAAAAAATTGAGTATAAAACGCCAAAAACTACAAACACCAAAGCGCCTGATAGTATGAAAACTGTGAGAACGGATGCTAGCAATGCACGTTGTTGCTATATAAAACGCCAAAAAAAGCCAAACAAAATATTACTGGAAAAGCAACACATTATTGCTAAACATTTATTATATTAAAAGCCACTACATGGAAAATTGAATTTATTTATCTTTTCAAAACGGCATAATTGACTGTCACATTATAGGCATGCATCCTACATGGCACAACGATTGATAAAAAAAATAAACATCAAGAAAATTACTGATGTTTTTTACATTATAGGCTTGCATTCTACATGGCACAACAATCAAAGCCATACTTAGTTAAAACGCCAAAATATTTACTATACTCCTGATCTAAAAAACCAATAAAAATGCCGCGTATTTGTTAAACGCCAAAAAATGGAGAGGGGATGTGAGACGCGTTTAAAAAAAGAATATAAAAGGACAAAAAAGCCCCTCCGCCCTTCACTATGTCGCGTGACACGTGTTACGCCAGAATCCGTTCTCACCGTTCCCATACTTTTGAGCGTTTTCTCCCGATCCTGTACCTATATATATATATATATATAGGAGGAGGATCCGTTAGGAATCACTCTTTATTACGAGAACCGCGAGAACCAGTGTGAACACAAACAGTAATACCTAAAAAAATCTAAAAAACACCAAAAAAATTTTTTTTTTTTTACTTTTTTTTTGAAAAAATCGCTATATTTCGTTTATAATAAAAAAAAAATCGAGTCATAGTTATCTATGCACATGTGCATTTGTATCATTTCTTTGACAAATTCCGTAATTCATTACAAATATTAGACAATTGCACTTTCATTTACACTACCACGTGTAATACACTACTTTTTACTTTAACAAAATAAGAAATGCACATGTGCATCTATATGTATCAACATGAAATAAGGTGTGTTGGTACACTACTTTCTCTTTCATCTATCATTCCATCCATAATACACAAACATGCACATGTGCATTTTTGTCATTTCTTTGACAAATTCCGTACTTCATTACAAATATTAGACAATTGCACTTTCATTTACACTACCATGTGTAATACAATACTTTTTACATTACCAATATTATAAATGCACATGTGCATCTATATGTATCAACATGAAATATGGTGTTTTGGTACACTACTTTGAATACACTTTCCCTTTCATCTATCATGTCATCCATAATACACTACCATTACCTCCTACCATCCATAATACAATACCATTACCTCATACCATCCATAATACAATACCATTACCAATATTTTCTCTTTATTACATTTATGTAAACACCATTTATACCATCCAATCAACATATTACATCATAAATTGACAACTATACCCAAACCATCAACCACTAGATATAACTAACAAAAAAAACATGTATATGGGCCTACTTCTTCATTCAAAATCACAAACTTTTTGTACCAAAACACGTTATATCATGGTTATACCTAATGATGCACATGTGCATTTTGAATATTGGTAATGTAAAAAGTAGTGTATTACAGATGGTATTATAAATTAAAGTGCAATTGTCTATTCCTGATAACGTATTACCGAATTTGTCGAATTAATGATATATATGCATATGTGCATGGATATCTGTTACTCGAAAAAAAATGTTCTTTTTCTTTTCTTTTTTTTGTAACGAAAGATAGCGATTTTTTTAAAAAATATTAAAAAAATAAAAAAAATTGAGTGTTTTTTTGATTTTTTTTAGATTTTATTTTGTGTTCACATTGGTTCTCGCGGTTCTCGCAATAAGGGTGGTTCTCGCATGAACCTACCCTATATATATAAATATATATATATATATATATATATATGATCAAGGAAAACCACTCTGAGTTGTAAGAACTTAGAGAAATCGGCCTTCCCGTGCGAGTTTTGCCCCCATATTTTACACCCCTAAATTAAAATATTTAGAAAGACTACCGTAAAAGGAAGTAAAAAAAATTCAAAATGGTGTTTTTTAGCCCATTACAGCAGTTGTAAAAAGATGATGACACAAGAATGACATCATTTTTTACAGCATACACGACTGCCATAAACGAAAAAAACTTTTTTGTAAAACCAGATGTTTTTTGGGTTTTTGGTAAAAAAAAAATTTGAAAAAGCTTTCGTAAGGCCGAGTTCTCTAAGTTCTCACAACTCGTGTAAGTTTTCATTTTACCTTAACCCTCTATATATAGAGAAAGTAAAGTTCCCGTACAAATAACTTTAACGTACTAAACGTACGAATAACATGAAAAAAAGCAAAAAAACGCAGTGGTATTTTCGTAATTATTTGCTCGTAGGGTAATTATTAAAATTACTCTACAAATGACTCTGTAGAGTAATTTTGATCTTGTAGAGTAATTTTGTAAAATGTGTTTGTAGTCTAATTTTGATCCTGTAGAGTAATTTTGATAAAAAAAAAAAAAAACTATACCTAACAAGAAAAAAAACCCCAAAAAACCTAACCCCCCCCCCCCCCACACACACACACCCAAACTAAATGCTAAAAACTAAACCATAAAGCTAAACCCCATAACTAAATGCTAAAAAAAATTACAAAATTACTCTACAAGAATATTTTATAAAATTACTCTACAAGATCAAAATTACGCTACACGATCATTTGTAGAGTAATTTGAATTGTATGTTGTTTGATAAACTTGCAGATTAATTTTGATACACTTGTAGAGTAATTTTGATAATTACCCTACAAGATCAAAATTACTCTAAAGGAACATTTTACAAAATTACTCTACAAAGATCAAAATTACTCTACAGGATCATTTGTAGAGTAATTTTGATAATTACTAATAATTACGAAAATGCCACCGCGTTTTTTCAGCAAAACCTTCAGTTCGTACGTTTTGTCCGTTAAAATTATTATAGAAGTAAGATCAAATAAAAAAAAAATATTTTGCCTAAGTAATAGGATGAGAAGGAATCTTGACCTTTCATTTTTCAAATCAATTGTTAAGATGAAAATACAAGAAAAAAATGGGTGTAAGGGTATCTTTGGAAATTTCTATTTATTGACTTTCTCTCTCCACATACAAATCACATGCATTTTCCACTCCTATTTGTTAAACGTTCATAAATTTTTTATACGATTTTTTCATAAAAATTTCACCATAAAATCGATTGTCTTTTTATCTTTAGTTTGAGAACCCTATTGCTATATAAAATATGACAACTAAAAGATCCCAAAAAATGTGTTTTATTTCTATGTTGTATAGCATTTTTTTTGTGTTGGATTTTTGTACAACGTTTTTGTGCTATATTTTTTGTTTTGATTTTTTTTGTCTTAATTTTTTTTTGCTAAATTTTTTTGTACTGGATTTTTTGTACTAGATTTTTTTTGTTTTATTTTTGAGAAAACAAAATGGGTGGCACATGTCATCTTCATACTCCTACTTATAAGAATCACAATGTTTTAGTACCAAAATGTCATTCCTTCCTACTTATAAGGAGTGACACATGTCATCATCACAATCCCTCTAAGACTACTTAGTCAAAACCCACTTTTTAGTGGATCCTCCCCCTATATATATATATATATATATATATATATATAGGTACGGGATTAGGAGAAAACGCCATAAAGTGTGAGAACGGTGAGAACAGATCCTGGCCCAACACGTGACACACGATTTAGTGAAGGGTGGAGGGGCTTTTTTGTCCTTTTATATTATTTTTTTCAATGCGTCTCACAACACCGCTTCATTTTTTTGGCGTGTAAGATTTTTTTGGCGTTTAGTTAGATTCAACAACTACACGGTGTTTTATTGTTTTTTAGATCACGTGCATAGTAAATATTTTGGCGTTTATGGCGTCCCCAAATTCAATAAAATCAATTAGTAATTATAACTTCTTTTCGTCCATGGCGTTCCCAAATTCATTAGGCGTTTTTGTAGATTTCAACAGTTCATATATGTTCTCAAGGTAAATTTCTTGACGTTCATGGTAAAAAATTCAAGATTGTTGGCTGAAGGGTCTAAACTCAATAACATTTTGCTGCATGAGATGGACAAATCTTTAAGAAAAAGATGCTGATGTGAGACTGTGTGCTTCCAAACAACCACACAAAAAAACTACTTGAAAAACAAAAAAAATAAATGAATCATACGAAAGTCGAACCAGCCAGTTAACATGATTCAAAAAAGAAGAAAGAGACCGGTGACAGTGAAGATTTGGAAGATCAATTGTTTATGTATTTTTTTTTATTTTCTTTTTCAGTTGGTTGTTGTATAATAAAAACGCCATATATAATAAAAACGCCAAAATAGCCAAAATGCTTGTTTAAACGATATCATCCCGTTAAACGCCCCCCAAAACCCCCAAACTATAATAAAATTACTTTGAAAAAGTATTATAAAAAACTCAAAAAAAATAAATAAAAAAATAAAAAGCAAACTTGAAAATGTAACTAGAAACAGTAAATACAAATCAGTAATAGTAATACTGAAGATAGGAAAAATTTATTATATTAGAATTTAAAACGCCAAACTTGAAAGATGGGACGTGTTACAGACTTCAGAGATAAAGGTTATAAAAAACAATAATTACAAACAGTAACCGAAAAGACGAATACTTTATTATAATAATGCACCGCCTAACTTAGGCGCCAAAAAGACATCCTATAAAATGATACGTCTCAGCAACTTCCATTTGATCAAAGCAAAAAAACAAACACCAATACTACTAAATACCACTCACTGTAAAACGCCAAAAAATAAAAAAAATCAAAGATTGCTAATATGCTTCTTGGATATTCAGAATTGTTCTTCGTGAAGTTTCACTGAATGAATTGTTATCAGAGAGGAGTAACTCAGAAAGATTTTGCTGCATGAGATGGACAAAAATTCAAGAAAAAGATACTGATGCCAGTCATATGGCATTTTGTATTTTTTGTTCTTAAAGAAGGTTTGGATGAGGAGAAGAGATCAGTGACACTTAAGAGTGGGTTGATTATAAAGATGAAGATCAAGATAAAAAAAAAGCAAAAAACCAACTCACACGTCATAGATCTATGTCCCCAAACATCCACAAAAAAAGCCAGTTCAACAGACGAGCAGGAAAAAAAATCAAACCGATGAGTTTGTTAAGTTTTACATAAAACGCCATATATTTGGTGACAGTTCTTGTACTATTAAAAAAGAGAGAGATTGATGACTGTGAAAAGAGATCCGATTAGGATTTTTGGATTTTTAATTTATTTTCTTCGCTTGTATTTTTTTCCTGTGGTTGAAATATAATTTCACAATAGTAAAACGCCAAGATACCACAAACGCCAAAATGTTTATAAAAAATAATAGAACAATGGGTCATCTTGTTTAAAACGCCTTGAAAAACGTCATTCAAATAGATTTCCTGGCCCCCTGGGTTCCAATGGCATACGATTTGAATGAACGCCAAAATGTTACTACAATGAAACCATTAAAACACCATTAATTATTGAATTTGGTTAACGCCAAAATCTTAAAAACCAAAAATTAAAACAATATTGGGAAAAGCGAAACTGGAAAAGCAGAAGATGAAAGGACAAAAAAGCCCCCCGCCCTTTTCTAAGCGGCGTGACACGTGTTGGGCTAGGAAGCGTTCTCACCGTTCTCACACTTTTGAGCGTTTTCTCCCTAACCCGTTTCTATATATATATATATATATATATATACCTATATAGGGTAGGGTTCTAGAGTGAACAAGGGTTAACTTGTGAACAAAATGAACAGATCTGGGCCCTTCATTTTTAGATGATCAAAATTAAGGATAATGGCAAACTTGTAAATATAAAAGAAAATATAATAAAGAAATGGGGCGCATAGGGGCATTAATGTAATTGTGTACTGAAACTAATTTTGGGAACCGGAGAATTTGAAAAGGTTTTGTTGAAAAGTTGAAAGATCTTCTCCTCAAACATCGCAATTCTTTGTTGTAGATATAATCTCATTATATCTCTCTAGAAAAATAACAGATATTTCATCTAAACATCCTTCTCTCATAATCGACGATGAATTAGGGTTCGTCTTCCCTTAATACTTACGACGCTGCATTCCGATTAGGTTTAGCATCAAAATCGACAGCGAAGGTAAGTTTGTTTCCAGTTATTGATTTCCGGTTGTGTATGAATCGAACTTGTTTAGTGAATATGTAGCCGAAAAGTTAGGGTTACTTTAATCCGATGTGAAAAGTTAGGGTTTCCTTAATCCAATGTATAAAAATCATTTTGGAGTTGTTTTTGTGTTGCTTAATCGGAAGGATGTTGTCGTTTTTGTGGTTTGATTGTAGTGTATTTGACTACTTCAGGATTACATAAGGACAAATTGGCCGATGTACATTTGTGTATAGCAGTTATGTGTGGGTATAATTTCTTCGATGTAAACCTGTGTATAGCTTTTAGGTGTGAGTATAAATTCCCCGAGTGTACTCTGTTTTTTTGGCATTATTTGTTACATCCTGATGTTATGCTTTTGGATTGTGTTTGATGGTTGACGTTGTCTGTAAGTACACATGTGTATATCCTGTCTTTTTAGTATAGAGTTCAGTTGGGTACTGATAGTTTATGTGTGTTTGTTTTTTGGATACTGATGAAACGTGTATGTTCCGTTTATATTACTCTTTTAGTATACAGTAGGTACATAATCTTAAAATGATTATACAGTTGTGTATTATGCTTCGAAAGATTATTTGTGTAAAACTTATACGTGCCTATTAAAGTTCATTTGATTACATGAATATAAGATTAACACCTTCATTTAAGTTTTGTATTTAAGCAATCCCATCTTGTGTATATTTTGTAGGTACAAAAAAGGGATACAATGAGGAAAAGTAAGTTTTAGGAGATTTAAGTATAACAACGTTTTATGGTAGGAATTCAAATTAGTAAATATAATAATAGTAACAAATTTTTATGTATTCGCGTTGGGGGAAAAGTGAGAGGATAGCCCGTATAAAGGCTCGTAGCCTTATAAATACAAAAGAAGACCCGATTGAGTGTTCTGACGACGATGAAACGGAAAACATAGGTGAATTTTAATTTTTAATGTAGCTAAAACTATAGTTTGTCTTGTTTAACATAATTCCTTCAAGATTGTTTTATAAATGGTGTTTTTAACGTAATTATGTTTCAACAGTAAATAAGATGTCAACTGTAAAAAGGGACCGTAAGGAACCGTTACGTGATGGAAAGGATGGGTCAAAGCTGCGTGTAGATAGTGTCCTAGTACAAAAGCTTGATAATGGGGATCAGATAAATAAAGGTAATTTTGCGTACAGAAGAGGCTTTTTTGATTTATCATGGACACCCATTATTAATTTTTTTTACTCGTAGGTTGTGTACTATAAACTAATTACATTTATTGTCGGTTATATCGGTCGGACATTGCTTTTTAGTTTGTTAAAACTGGTGTTATGAGTATTACGAAGTACACATGTGTATAATTTCAGATTAATCCGTTGTACACAAGTGTATTTTTCATCTTACACATGTGTATTGTTATGTTATACATATGTGTATCAGTGTATGTACACAATGTACAATTATCTATCATAGCTGATATAGCTTATACTTTATCGAGCAGGGACTTTGTGTTTGAAACCGAATCTGGTGTTTGACTGTATCATTTCCAAATGAAGGATTTACAACCAAGTCAGTGGATTGATGTTGGAATCGTTAATTGCTTTGCGTCAATGCAACAGTTGATAAATGGGATATTGGCTTCCCACTTGAGTCGGGCCCAAAGAAAGCAGCATTGACACGTTTAAGGAAGAAATACGCTGTGAAGCTGGTTACTTCAGGCGTTAACAAGCATCGTGACCGCATATTGGATGAAGCCAAACAATACGAGAAAGCATGCAAATTGGGTTAATTAGTACGTTTTATGGTTGTAGACAATAATATACGTTTTATGGTCGATTGTTTTGCTAATTTTTTGGTCTGTCATGGAATGTGTGTTTGTTTGGTTATGGTTGTAGACAATAGCATATGTTTTATGGTCGATTGTTTTGTTAATTTTGATTCTGTTATGGAATGTTTGTTTGCTTGGTTAAACACACGTTGAGGAACTAGTATTGAGTAGGAAATATAATATGGATAACTGGAACGTACCCTATTTATGTGTACAACTGTAAAAAAATATGTGATTCACATATTAGCAGAAAGTGGTGATTGCCCTTGTTTTCTTAGTACACTTGTGTACAGTTAATTAAAATGGAAAGTACACATGTATGTAGTAACACTAGATTACAAAGTTTTTGTTCACAACTTGTATTGTGCAATTGAATGCGAATTTTACATTTGTGAATATGTGTGTACAGTAAGTACATAGGTCACTGGTGTTAATTAGATAATTGAATAGTACACATGTGTATATATATATATAGGTCACTGGTGTTAATTAGATAATTGAATAGTACACATGTGTATATATATATATACTTTCAGATTTCTCTTTTAGTACTTAAACAGTAGGCTAGGGATATGAAAATGGGTTTGTTCAAAGTTAAGATTTAATCATAGTAACTAGCAAAGCATTAACAAACATTATGAATAAAGGAAATGATAGAATGTATTCAAATTTAGTAGTAGAGCAATGTACATTTGTGTACAGTTATTTACAATGCAATGTACACATGTATGTAGTTCCAGTAGATTATAAGGCTTTTGTTCACAAGCTGTAAGGTGTACGTGAATGTGACTCTTAGCATTTGTGCATATGTGTGTACCGTAAGTACATGTGTATATATGTAGTTTCATAATTTTTTTAATACTTGGACAGTGGGATAGGGAAATGAAAATGTGGTTGTTAAAAGTTAATATTTGCTCAACAGTAACTAGCAAAAGCATTAACAAACATTATGACTAAAGTAAATGATAGATTGCAAAGTATTAAAACAAAGTCAACAAACAAATGTAAGTGTGTCATGTATTAAAATTGGAAAAACTTGGAAAATGTGATTGTCAAAGCAGGGTGAGAGTTGGCTACAAAGTCCATTTTTCCTACAAAGTGTAAAAAGTCTTAAAACACCACAATTTCAGCCATAAAACACACTCAAAACCCACAAATAACAAAGTGAAGATTACTAGAACACCATATTTATGGGTTTTGTGTTGTGTTTTGGATGAAAAGGCTTTGATTATCGAATGACTAATATTAGTGTGTTTTATTTTGATTATCATGTTGTGTTTTATATTCATAGTTCTACGATGGTGTGTTTGAAGTTTTCATGGGCTGTTAAGGTTTGGATATTGTGTTTTAGTGATCTTCACTCTGTTATTTGTGGGTTTTGAGTGTGTTTTATAGCTGAAATTGTGGTGTTTTATGACTTTGTACACTTTGTAGGAAAAATGGACTTTGTAGCCGAACCTCACCCTGTCAAAGCATATTCTAATTTTCGCTATCGTTGGCTTCACTTTCTGACTCGTCCGATCCTAGCACTATGTCTTCCTCATTTTCTTCTTCCTCGTCGTCCTCGTCGGTAGATGAGTCACCCTTAGTTGGATTACCTTTTTTCAAAGGGCAATTCCTTTTATCGTGTTTTCGAACTCTTTTTCCACAATAATTACATTTCCTTCGTGGCCAACTTTTTCTTTCTTTGAAGTACCCAAACGTGTATAAAACCCTGCTAGTTGTGCGTAACCCTCATACATTGCAATTGCGGCTTCCATTGTACTAAATCTCGACTTTGTAACAGGTTTGCAACCGGGGGGAACAACTGGCGTCCAATACCTACTGCCATTGGGTGTCTCGTATACGTTCCTAGCTACCGACTTTGAACATTAAGAGAACAAAAGACTATAATTATTTATTATACATACAACTTTCTTATACAAATTAGTTTATCTTAAAAATAAAACTGCTGAATAATGTAGTACACATGTGTATATCCATCTGTTATATAAACGCAAAACATTCATTACCCTATGTGTATACAACAAAACTTCTGGCACTAAACTAAAAAATATACAAAAAAACCCTACAAACTGTGTGTTGCTTACAATATTTACGTCTGTGTACAAAAAAAGTAGAACATATTGGGAATACATAAACAAAGCATGATTCTATAGAACCAACACAAAACAAGTACAAACCCAAACAACTCAGATCTAATTTGAACAACAACAGCATCTCAGACTTTGAACTTTGAACAATCTACAACTGACTTTTCTGATTAAATGTTTGCCAGAATCCAATCCGTCTCCGATTAATGTTCATCGGAATACAAGTACAATACCCAAACAACTAACGATACACACCTGGGTTTAACAAAATCAACTGCCTATTCCGATTAAAATGTTCGTCGGAATCCAATCCGTCTCCGATTAATGGTCGTCGGAATCTTATGCCGTCTCCGATTAATGTTCGTCGGGATCTTATGCCGTCTCCAATTAATGTTCGCCGGAATAATCGAGCTTCTGATGAAAAATATGAACGTGATGAACTGGGTTTATGAAGATAAATATGGGTGAATTCGATAAATCTGGTGAATGGATTCGATAAATCTGATGAACTGGGTTTACGAAGATAAATATGAATGATAAAAGTTGAATTCGAAATCTGATGAACTGGGTTTATGAAGATAAATATGAATGATAAAAGTTGAACGTGATGAACTGTGTTTATGAAGATAAATATGGTTGAATAGGGCGAATCTGATGAACTGGATTTATGAAGATAAATATGAATGATAAAAGTTGAATTCGAAAATTGACTTTCGGAATTATTGTTATTGTAAGGTTGGATAGAATCATGGAATAAAATTAAAAGATAATTCAGATTTCCCTAAATATAGGAACATGTAACTGAATATTGATTTGTAAAGAATAATAAATTAATAAAAAATAAATGTTATATTACAATCCTATCCTTTTCATCTAAAAATAAATGGATGGTTAGGATTAGTTCACTAGGTTCACAAACAATGAGTTGTTCATTCATGATATATATATATATAGGACAAAGATCCGTTAGGAACCACCCTTTATTGCGAGAACAGCGAGAAACAATGTGAACACAACAAAAAATGCCTAAAAATAGCTAAAAAACACACAATTTTTTTTTCATATTTTTTATAAAAAATCGCTACTTTTAGTAGCCAAAAAAATTAAAATTAAAAAAAAAATTTCTACTAAAAGTAGCGATTTTAACATAAAAAACATTAAAAAAAATGTTTTTAGATTTTTTTAGGTTTTTTGGGGGTTTAGTTTTTAGCATTTTAGCTTGAAGGGGGGGGGGGGGGGTTAGGTTTTTTTAGGTTTTTTGGGTGTTTTAGTTTTTAGCATTTAGCTTGGGGGGGGGGGGGGGTTAGGTTTTTTTAGCTATTTTAGGTTGTGTTCACATTGGTTCTCGCGGTTCTCGCAATAAAGGTGGTTCTCGCATGAACCTTACCCTATATATATATATATATATATAGGGGAAGGCTATAGAGAAAACCCACTTGAGTTGTGTAAACTCAAGAAACCTTTCTAAAAAACCTAGGAAATGTAATATACATGTATTTGAACATTTTTTTAAAAAAGAAACACAAAAAAACACCAAGTAGTTTTTTTTTAATGTTACAAATTTCAGGTTACGTAATATATATCTCCAAAAAATGCAACATGCAAATTTTCAACATTTAAAAAAAAACCTAGTAAGCGTTTTTTTCATTTTTTCATAAATAGGCCCGTGTACAATTATGTTACCTTCTCTATTTTTTTAGAAAAAAAATAAAAATGTTACATATGGTTTATTTGGGTTTTCTCAACTCACATGGGTTTTCGATTTATCTTTCCCCTATATATATATATATATAGAGGGTAAAGTTATTATAAAAAAGGTAGTTTTTTGTGAGAAAGGTAGGAAAGAATATAAACCATTAGATCATTGATCTAATGGTTAAGATTAGAATGGCAATATTGTAATTAAAATAGTGTTTTTTAAATACCGATTTGATTTCATAGGGGTAAAATAGGGCATTCATATACTTTCAAATCAATAACCGTATCTATTGTACCTGATTTCTCTCTCCATTGCGATTCTTACGCTCGAAAAAACAGGGTGTTCTTTCCCACCAAAGATTATAACTTTAATCAGATACAATGAGCCCTAAAATTGAAATCGTATACAAGCGAAAGAGGAGAAGGACGTCGTCTGAGACAATGGAACGAAGGACGAAGAAGAAGATGGATCATTCAAGTGGAAAAGACTTTACAAACCGGCGGCTTATACTACCAAAAATCAAGAAAACAACCTCTGATTTTAAAAAAGGTTCGTCCGTCTTCTTTGATACTTTTGAAGTTTAATGGTGTTTTTTATAGTGTAAGGTAGTTTATGTTAACAAAGACCTAAAAGGGACTGAACGATTGTCGAATAGTGTTAAAACTAGGGTTTCATTGAATAAGGGTGTTATAATGCTGTTATGTAGTTCATGTTTAGTTTGATTTGGTGTTATATCAGTTTAAGGTGTTTAGTTTGGTTTGTTTTGGTATTCGTTCAGGGTGTTTTTTTCAAATGGTGTTATAAACCTCATGTTTAGTTCTATTTGGTGTTTTATGGTGTTTTTATACATAATATGGTAGTTTATGGTGTTTTTAAACATAATGATATGTATGGTGTTATTTATCATGGTGTTAAAACTAGTGTTTCATTGAATAAGGGTGTTATAATGGTGTTATGTAGTTCATGTTTAGTTTTATTTTGGTGGTATATCAGTTTAAGGTGTTTAGTTTGGTTTGTTTTGGTATTCGTTCAGGGTGTTTTTTTAAATAGTGTTATAATCCTCTTGTATAGTTCTATTTGGTGTTTTATGGTGTTTTTATAGGTGGTTTTTTAAATGGTGTTATAAACCTCTTGATATGTATGGTGTTATTTATCATTGACCGTATGTGAATGGTGTTATTTATCATGTACTTTCATGTAGGGTGTTATTTATCATGTTGATTTATATGAAGGGTGTTATTTATTCTGGTCATTGCAACTATGGTGTTATCTAGGGTGTTATTTATCATGGACTTATATGAAAGGTGTTATTTATCCTGGACTTATATGAAGGGTGTTATTTATCATGTTGATTTAGATGAAGTGCGTTATTTATCCTGGACTATATGAAGGGTGTTATTTATCATGCTGATCTATAAGAAGAGTGTTATTATGGACATTGCAACAATGGTGTTATGTATAGGGGTGTAAACGAGCTGAGCCGAACCCAAGCTCGACCAGGCTCGAGCTCGGCTCGTTAGGTTTTTATGAAGCTCGAGCTCGGCTCGAACTATTTTGAGAACAACCTTAAACGAGCTAAAAGCTCGGCTCGAGCTCACTTCAACATCGCTTAAACGAGCCAAAGCTCGGCTCTAGCTCGGCTCATCAATGTTATCATCATTATTAATATATTATATATATAAAAATTTTGTATGGGCTCGTTTAGGCTCGCGAGCCTAAACAAGCTTTATATTTCAGGCTCGAGCTCGGGCTAGATAACAAAACGAGCTCTATTTCAGGCTCGAGCTCGGGCTCGGGCTCGTTAAGGCTCGGCTCGTTCGAGCTTTTAACCGAGCCGATCACGAGTAGCTCTCGAGCCTCTAGGCTTGTTTACACCCCTAGTTATGTATATCCATCTCAAGCTGATTTAGGATAAGATGTATTAGATGAAGTAGGTGATGAAGTATTTTAAATATAGTTTTTAATTTCTTCTAGAAATCACGTTTCAAAAACACAATTGACAGACCGTTGGTATGTAGTGACTCAGAAACGTCAAATAACGACGACAAAGGTATTCCAAATGTAGTTTAAAGTATAAAGAAACAAAAAACAATAAAGTATGATTAGTAGCCATATGTGTTTATGTTTGTTGATGAGTGTTGTTTTTGACAATGTTCGCTTTGAATTAAACAGATGGTGATGATGGGATGAATGATGCGGGTAATGCAAAAACAAGAGAAGATGTTCCGCCGTCGATAAAAAACACACAAGGTACGTTTTGAAAAAAAATGATGTTGTGCTTATAATTTGTTTGCATATAAGAAATGATAAAAATTGATTTTTGAAACACAACAAATATGAGTGAATTAGCAAACCAGGATGTTAATGATAGTCAACTGGTCGTACACCCATCCATCCATATAACATCGAAAAAAGGTATTATGTTGAAGTGTTTATATTTTGAACTACTTGTTTACTAAAACAACTATTAAAAATTGTTGTAGATCGGCTGCGAGACCCGGATGACGATTTTGTCGACACCCCACCACCGGGTAAGCGACGGAAATCAGCTGCCAAAAGAGGACCGTCTCGTGGAATGCATCAACCAGTGACACAGCCATATAAGCCATTCACGGGTGCACGGATCTGGCCAAAAGTAGGTATCGACAATATGATAACACTAGCATCTGGCCTAAATGAGGAACAACGTCAGAAAGTGGATGAAATTGGGTTTGGGTCGATATTTGGTTATAAGGTGACATGTGTGCCTACTGCTTTGGCAAACTGGTTGGTTACAAATTACAACCCAGACAATGGTGTTTTAAACGTGGGCGGCGGGCGCATTGTAAACATAACGTCGGAGCTTGTTAAGAGTGTTTTCGGGCTGCCTATGGGTCCTACAGATCTTGCTGAGAAGAAGAAAGCGAGCAAAAGGAAGGATGTTGTTGTCCAAGCGTTCAGAGATCAGTTGAAGCATATGGATATCACCCGCTTGTCGCCGGTTCAGCTGATGAATTACATACTGGATTGGCAGGCTGATGACGGAAGACTGTTTGTACTGAACTTCTTTATTCTTTACTTCTCACTCCTAGGAGAAACCACGACGAATAATTCCGTCAACGTGCGATTCATTTCAAATATTCAGCCGGACGTGGATATCAAAAGCTTCAATTGGTGTGCGTACATGGTCTCGTGTCTCAAAAGAACGAAAACGTCGTGGCATGATGGCGATGATGCTTTTTGAGGGCCTATGTTGTTACTTGCGGTAAGTATTTAACTTTTAGTATTAAAAAATTATTGTGTAACATCATTAGTTAAATAACTAATATGCAGCCACGTATTAGTAAATTAGACCATGTGTAACTTAAATAACACAATGACTAGCTGAGTAACACCATAAGTGACAGAATGAATCTTTGTATATCTAAATGACACCACATATGGTTTAATAACACTATATAACTGCATAACACCCTGTTTTACTTAATAACACTATGGTTTAATAACACTATATAACTGCATAACACCCTATTTTACTTAATAATACTTTGTATATCTAAATGACACCACATATGGTTTAATAACACTATATACCTACATAACACCCTATTTTACTTAATAACACTATGGTTTAATAACACTATATAACTGCATAACACCCTATTTTACTTAATAACACTTTGTATATCTAAATGACACCACATATGGTTTAATAACACTATATGCCTGCATAACACCCTATTTTACTTAATAACACTATATAACCGAATAACATCACTATTGTTATCTTGTTTACAATTATTTTGACAATTATGCTGGGAATGAAACTTATTGCAAAATATTGTCACAGATTGCTTACGGAATTGTGTTAAAGAAGATACCTTCATCACACAGTTCAAATATTATTGAACTTGTAGATGATGATCTTCTGAACAATCTCGAATGTGATATGGAAAGGATGCATGCTGAACAAAATAAGAAGACAAAGACGAGGGAAGATAAAAAAACCCAAACGAGCAGAAGGGGTTGAGTGTGGTGGAAAACAAATCAAGAAGCAAAAACAAAGACAGAAAAAGGGGATGGAAAAGGAGAATCTGATTGATGAAGGAAATGAAGAGATCGAGATCGAAGATGATGATGTGCATTTGGGTATATACAGACACTGTGCAGATTACTTGCTTGCACAAACTGACACCCAAACATGTGCATTATTTGTAGGTCCGGATGGCGAAGTCCGCATTCCAATGGTCTCACAGTATGGTGACACTCCATCAGAATCAGGAACATCTGTTCGGGACGATTTTGAGCTGGTAAACATCTTATGATTCGTACTATACTTGAAAGTATATGTTATTTCTCATGATATGTTATTAAACCGGGGTTTCGTACAGGTTCGGTCGAATTTGTTGGATAACTTGTTTAGTGAATTTGAGATATGCGTGAACAAGATCAATAACACCATAACAGAATCGTGTCTGATGTTCCCCGAGAGTGAGCTGTTGAAACAGAAAGCATTGGAGTGGAAGGAGATAATAAAAAAAGCACCTTGTTGTTGATGATGAGAAAAAAAAGGATAGAGATGAAGTGGAAAAGGGAGATCAAAACGTTGACGCTGAAAAGGATGATGTGGCTGAGGCAGCTGAACCAGTTGATCCGCAAAAAGGTAGTGAATCATTAGACGGATTTAACACTCCTACGAATGAGCAAAATAAAGATCTTATAACACAACACACTTCTCCCTTTTCACCAATGACGTCTTCGTTTGTCACAAAAGTGGACAAAGTTGTTGAAAAGGTTCAAAGTGAAAAGACACCAGAGACAAAATTCAACGTTTCAGGAATTGAAGCGGTGAACTTGTCAACAAGACTGGCCGACGCATCAATGGAGGAAAAATGTAACGAAGTAACGCAGACTGTTCAGCGTCAGGGATCGCCAAGGCCGAAACGAACAATCAAGCTTCCGGAAGCACTGCGGTCACCGTACGTCGAGCGGGCTGTCATGTTGAGAACCGTTCGTGATAAGGTTGAAGACACACTGGCTCGATGTATATTTTCTGCAGTAGGAAACGTATGGTAAGAATCTGAATTGGACCTTAAAAAATGTGTTTATGTAGTGTATTATACGTTATAAGTTTTGAACATATATTGAATTAGACATTCGTGTCGATGGTGTTTCGGTTTGTAGGGATATTTTGTTCAGCGACAACGGTAACGTGTCGGTGATGAGCGGGCCTTTTGAGTCGATGATGCCTGGTGTAACTGTGCACGTGAATGTCATCAGTGCCTGGGCCGCATTGTTGAACTATGAAGAAAAAAAGAGGAGGATGGGGACAGCCCCAAGATTATTCTGCAGCGCAGGAATGTTGGTAAGTTTAATTTTTGGAGATTATTAAGTGAAAACAGACCGTATCATGTGAGCATAGTGAATAACAACATGTATTATTTGTGTCTGCATAAATAACACCATAGGTCTGGAAACGATAAGACCATTGTTTAATTGTGTCTGCTTAAATAACACCATAGTTTGTTAAAAGTTTACGATTTTTTTATTAATGAAAACCTTCACGACTTGGTTTTTGTTTACATGAAAAACACCACAGCTCGATAAGCAGACCGTATCATGTGAGCATAGTTAATAACACCATGTATTATTTATGACTACTTAAATAACACCATAGGTCTGGAAATAATAACACCATTGTTTATTTGTGTATACTTAAATAACACCATGAGATGCTCGTGAATTCTTAACTTAACACCATAATTTGTTTTTTTGTTTACCTGAAAAACACCACAACTGGAAAAAGATTTCGCGTTGTCTGATGATGACCGATTAGCAGAATTTACGACAAACATGAATGTTGTGCTGGCTTCAATAGAACCAAAAGTATTTAAAGGCAACTTCGAGATGGTGTTTATAACTATGTTGATCGGGCGGCATTACTATCTGCTGTTTTTCAACTTGAGAACAAGAGATGTCTTTATTATTGACAACGTAGAAGGTGTTGCGGGCTTAGAAAGATACCACGGATATGTAGAGAAGATGGTAAGTTTGTGAATGTTTATATTTATGCGGCTGCCGTAACAAAAAAAATATTTCTTAACATCAATAATGTGTAACTGCAGATAAGTACATTTTGTCGGTATCTAAGACCGATGCATCCAAAAATCGCCTCACAACTAAGGAATACACAACCAGTTCGACTGGTGTTGCCATGGCAAACACTTTACAATGGCATCGACTGTGGTATTTTCCTGATGCGGCATATGGAAACTTACACTGGTAATCGCTATTAAATTTCTGTTTTGTTAAAAAAATAATTAAAATACATGTACACGAAATATGAACAGTTCTGATGGTTTGGTATTGAATAGGAACACACGTTGGACATTGGATGTGTGGTTTATCGAATGAGAGGGACGTTACTAGCAAGGTGTTGCCTGATCAAGCACGTGAAATCGAGGATCTGCGTAAGAAGTACCTCTCAAAAATGCTCCTAAGCGACGTGAACACGGAACGGGGCCAAGTGGAATGAGAAGTACAAGAATACGCACTTTTGGACGAGGATGAAAGGGTGAGAATGGAAGACAATGCAATCGATCGGATTGCTGAAAGGTTGGGAGCTGCCGTGTAGGTGGACAACAGAACAAGTTAAACTTTTTGTTAATAGACAAAAACATTTTGGGAAATATAGATTATATGATGTGTTAGCGTTTTAGAAAAGTTGTGATTATGGTATAATTTGACTATGTAAAGCCTGATTACAATCGTAAGCTGTTTCTGTTTTACACCTTTTTATTCTAGTGTTTTAATGAATTTATATTGCGATTTCCGTCACAAAAAGAATGCGTATTGAGCAGATGGTTTTTTACAAAGTAAATGATGTTCATGTTAATGATGTATAAAAAAACATACCAACTCATTTGCACAAATAAGACACTATTGGCAAGTAAATAACACAATAAAGCTACACATACATAAAATAAACAACATGAACATATGAACACCATTAATAACACCCAGAACAAAAAATAACACCACATGTTAACAAAAAAAAAAAAAAATTATGTACAGACAAATAACACCATTAACCTTGCAGCATACATAATAAAACACCCTGAATAAAAATTAACACCACTGGTTAACAATAAATTTCTGAGGGAGGACAAATAACACTATTCAACTTGCAACATACAATATAAAACACACTGAACAACAAATAACACCATTGGTTAACAAAACAAACATATTAAACAGAAACAATATATAAAACATTGTCATCGGTAATATGAAATTCGAACAAAAGCAAACAAAATAAAACCATGAGTTTATGCGAATCCGAAAAACGATAAAAAACCTAACAATGTACGAAACAAGAAGAAAGTACGTTAAAAATAACAAAATTTTTAGACATCTCTAAATAACTTACTACTCCTCTTCCCCATGCTCCTCGTCTAATGCATCCTCATCTTGTTCATCCATATCTTCTTCAACTTCCACCCATTCATCTTCGTCCTCGTCAACTTCATCAGCTTCTTCACTGTCATCCTCGGCCATAGCTTGTTCTTTAGTCCGGGTAGGGTTTTTGCAAGTATGTCTGTTATGCCCGTATCTAAAGCAGTTTTGACACTGACGACTCTTTTTACCCAACTGACTTAATGCAATTTCACGTTTGGACTTCATCCGTTTAGGCTTACCCATACCTTTGAATCTTGTTCCAATGGGAACACGAACGGTTGCATCTGATGGTTTTGTGTTACCAGTAATTTCGGCAAACCTTTCACGACGGCTCTTAGGTGGAGCATTGACAACCGACTCATCCGCAGTTTTGAAATAGTTAACAACATGATCCCTGAACGAGCATAGCGCATCAAAGTTGGTGACAAGCTTGTTAATAACCGACTCCGTAGAATATGCGATCTCACGTACAACACGGTTAACTTCATTATAACGATCCTCAGTCTCATTGATACCTAGAATAGCACCAGGGGCACTATTTGGAACAGCCTCCCGAGTCCAACGTCATAATATATATCGTTGTGGAAACTCCCTAATGTCAAGCATCCTTAGCACACAAAAGATGTGTGAGCACAACAACCCAAACTGTTCGAATCTTTTGCATGTACAATACACAGTCATGTTGTCCGCCCGCATCATAACCTATAAAACACCATTAGAAATTTAGAAGTTTTCATAAATAACACTACAAAACACCATATGCAACTGGAAATCGGCAAGAGCTATACAAATTTCAAAAATAACACTACAAAACATAATGTGTATACCTTGAAGAAAGTAGTGCATGGTTGTTCCTAGTCCTTCACAAAAAAGTTAACGAAGTCAACCATGTTTTCCCACTTTCTGATAGCACATCTATGTATACCGTTTTGTATCTCCAACTGCTGGTCAAAAAATATAGTGCGTGTGTATATCCTGGACGCTTGATCCTCCAAAGCAAAGTCTTCAGCAAATATTTTAGCGTTGGTATTTCTGGTGTCATGGTCACTCTTCCTGTGCTCATGTCTCTGAGCTTCAATAGCAGAATCAAAATGCCCGAGAAATTCGACAAGTGTGCAACCCGGGTTACAGAACTATCCAAAGAAATGGTTCTCACTCTCTGAACGAGAAGAGGTACGCATAAGCCCGGACATGACCTCCTCACGATAATAAGCCGGCATCCAAGTATACCTGATTTGATAAAGTGACTGCAACCACTCATGATCAACCAAGTTAAAATCGTTCATTATGGTAGCCCACTCACTTTCAAACTTAACAGGTAGAATTGAATCGGTCCACACAATGGCACATAACCTCTTTTTGAAATTTATATTATTGTAGATTGTAGCACCAACCTAAAACACCATTGAATAACATATAACACAATAATCACCAAAAAGTATGTAAAAAGTATAAAGAAAGGTTAAAAGGATGAACAACTAAACACCTTAGCAGAAAGCTTGTCCATGATGTGCCACATGCATAGCCTATGTCTACTCTCGGGCCATGTATCTTCAATAGCTGTCACGGCCCCCGACCCGGTTTGACCCGTTTCAGGAGCCGCGGGACAGAAATCCTGCGGTATTCATTTAATTGAGTTTAACAGCGGAAGTTTATTTAACAGGATCGTTTAAAGCTAAAATTTTCCCGATTATTTTATTTCACTTTTCGGGATAAAACCCCGATAATTTACAATATTATGTTTTTACTACGAAATCGTGATATTACAAAACTTATTTCTTTATTTTATAGTGAGCCACTATCTTAAGCTTGAAATGCTCCTCAGCACTTTTCCTGAATTACAACAGATCACCTGAAACATGTTTGAAAAAGATTTTGTCAGCGGAAAATACTGAGTGAATCATTCTATTTACTAAAATGACACATTTGTTATAATTTACAGTATTAAGAGCGATTACAATGTTTCTAATATCAAACCAACTACCCACGGTATTTGTCACTCGACCGGATCTGTGACTATGGTCATATCCCCCATTGGCTGCCCCAATGGTGACGATTATCAAGTAATGTATACAAAACCCCACATACCGGCTGTAATTTGGTGATTACAAAGACTTAATCCCTGTAATTATAACTTTGAAAATAAACATGATTTGGAAAGTAATTTGATAAAAAGAGAATGACTCACATTGCAGATTTAAGCAGAGCCTAGCCTACTGATTAGCCTTTTTATCCTAATTTACACAAAATGGTTAGTAACTTAATACAACATTTACGATAACTCACGAGATTAAACCTTCACAACGAATGACAAAGTGCGACACTTAAACATCCATCGGATTCACAACGAATGACAAAGTGTAATCACTTAAACATCCATCGGAGTCACAACGAATGACAAAGCATAACCCTAATGTGGGCAGCACTTAAACATCCCTCGGATAGTTTAATCGATCGGACAATGAATCGTAATAGCGATCGAGTTATTACCCTGATTGCGGCGTCGGTTCGTGATTGTGTGTGTTTAGTGGACTGTATCAGTGATAACTCAGTCTACGTAACTCTGATTTACGTCGTTCCAAAGACAGAATTCAAGTCCCAAACCAACCTATTTATACTGAAAATTTTACCCCGTCGCGTAGCGCGACTGCCTACCCCCTTAGTCGTCGCGCTACGCTACTGCCAACCTATTTTCATAGGGTAGCTACGTGCATGGGTAGGCTTGCTGAGTTGGTGGAATTCGAAAATTTGATTTCTACAGCTCACAATTTAGATAATCGTCAATAGGGTTTAACCCCCCTTGAGTTTTAGGGGCCCTAATCCTGATTCTGAAAATTCTGAAAATTTTAGGGTTTGTTCAGAATCACTTGGGTATCTCAATTAGGGTTTCCTATTGGACTAATTAATTTAATAAATATGACTTTTGATGAGAGTTGTTACATTCTCCCTACCTTAATAACAATCTCGTCCTCGAGATTTACTGGAATAAATGAGGATACTTTTGCTTCATTTCTGATTCCAGCTCCCAAGTGTATTCAGCTCCTCTCTTTGAATCCCATCTAACTTTGACTAAAACTAGTCGTTTATGTTTGAGAAACTTGATCTTTCGATCTTCAATCTGAAGAGGTTTCTCAACAAATTTCAGCTTTTTGTTTATCTCTATATCTCGAAGAGGTACTACCAGTGATTCATCTGATAAACATTTCTTGAGATTGGATACATGAAATACATCATGTACTCCTGCTAATTCTTCTGGTAGTTGTAAACGATAAGCTACTGGTCCTATACGTTGGATCACTGGAAATGGTCCTACGTATCTTGGACTTAGCTTTCCTTTCTTTCCGAATCTGACTACTCCTTTCCAAGGAGAAACTTTCAATAGTACCTTGTCTCCCACTTGGAATTCTAGCGGCTTGCTTCTATTGTCTGCATAACTCTTATGGCGATCTCGAGCCGTCTTCAACCTTTCCTTGATTTGAGTAATCTTATCAGTTGTTTCTTGCACAATTTCAGGACCTGATAATTGACTTTCTCCTATTTCTGCCCAACAAACGGGAGTTCTGCACTTTCTTCCATACAGTGCCTCAAATGGAGCAGTATCAATGCTTGAATGATAACTATTATTATAGGAGAATTCAATTAATGGTAAATGATCATCCCAACTTCCACCAAAGTCTATTACACATGCTCGGAGCATGTCTTCTAGAGTTTGGATCGTTCTTTCACTTTGTCCATCTGTTTGTGGATGATAAGCAGTACTTAGGTTTAGTCGAGTTCCCATGGCTTGCTGGAAACTTTTCCAGAAATGGGAAGTAAAACGACTATCCCTATCCGAAACAATAGAGAGTGGAACTCCATGTAATGATACAACTTCATCTACATATAATTTAGCCAGTCTTTCCATGCTAAAAGTTTCTTTCATAGGTAGAAAGTGAGCAGATTTGGTTAATCGATCCACAATTACCCAAATCGCATCATTACCTTTTCTGGTTTTGGGTAACTTAGTAACAAAATCCATAGTTATAAGTTCCCATTTCCATACCGGCATTTCTAATTGTTGTAGTAACCCTGAAGGTTTCTGGTGTTCTGCTTTAACTTGCGAACAAGTAAGACACTTAGAAACATATCTAGCTATATCCTTCTTCATGCCTATCCACCAGAAATTCTTTCTTAAATCTTGGTACATCTTATTGTTTCCTGGGTGCATAGTATACCTAGATTTATGAGCTTCTTCTAAAATCTTAGGTCTTAAGTCTCCTTGCTTAGGTACCCAAATTCTACTTTTGTGGAATCTCCAAATCCCATCTACTCCTTGTTCTAATTCCTTGATTCGTCCTTTCATTCCTTCAGCATCATCCTTGATTGCTGTAGTTTGAACATTCTTCAATTGTTCCATTAAATCTATTTGTAGATTTAATCTGAGGGCACGAACCCGTCGTTGTTTCTCGTAATACTTACGACTTAAGGCATCTGCAACTACATTTGCCTTTCCCTCATGATATTGAATATCACAGTCGTAGTCGCTTAAGATTTCCATCCATCTCCTTTGTCTCATGTTTAACTCTTTTTGCCCAAATATGTATCTTAGACTTTTGTGGTCTGTGTAGACAGTAAATTTACTTCCGTAAAGATAATGTCTCCAAATCTTAAGGGCAAAAATTACGGCTCCTAATTCTAAATCATGAGTCGTATAGTTTTCTTCGTGCTTTTTCAATTGCCTTGATGCGTACGCAATTACCTTCTTGCGTTGCATAAGCACACATCCAAATCCTAATTTTGAAGCATCACAGTATACTTCAAAATCTTCAGTTCCTTCTGGTAATGCTAAGATTGGTGCATTAGTTAATTTCTGTTTCAAAATTCTAAAAGCTTCTTCTTGTTTGGGTCCCCATTCAAACTTAGTGGCTTTACAGGTTAGCTTAGTTAATGGTACAGCTATTTTGGAAAAATCCTTAATAAACCGTCTATAATACCCAGCTAATCCTATAAAACTTCTTATTTCCATTGCTGTTTGTGGAACCTTCCATTTGGTAATTGCCTCTATCTTAGCAGGATCTACGTGAATACCTTCATGGTTTACCATGTGTCCTAAAAATTGCACTTCCTTTAGCCAAAATTCACATTTCGAGAATTTGGCGTACAACTTTTCTTTTCTTAACAAAGTTAAGAGTGCATGAAGATGTTCACAATGCTCTGTCTGACTTTTGGAATAAATAAGTATATCGTCTATGAAAACAATCACAAATTTATCCAAATACGGTTTACAGATCCTATTCATCATGTCCATGAATGCTGCAGGTGCATTCGTTAACCCGAAGGGCATGACTGTAAACTCGTAATGACCATACCTAGTTCTGAAAGCAGTTTTAGGTATGTCTTCTTCTTGTACCTTCAATTGATGATATCCAGAGCGTAAATCTATTTTAGAAAAATATCTAGCCCCCTGAAGTTGATCAAAAAGATCATCAATCCTAGGTAATGGATATCGATTCTTAATTGTAACCTTATTCAATTCTCTATAATCGATACACATTCTCATTGAACCGTCCTTTTTCTTTACAAACAACACTGGCGCTCCCCAAGGGGATGAGCTAGGTTGTATGAATCCTTTACTTAGTAATTCATCTAATTGCTTTTTCAGTTCTAACATTTCTGTGGGTGCTAACCGATAAGGTGCCTTGGCTATCGGTGTAGTTCCTGGAATTAGATGAATCCTAAATTCTACTTCCCTGTCTGGAGGTAATCCCGGTAAATCTTCTGGAAATACATCAGGATATGCTGAGACTACTGGTATTTCCTTAAGATTTTTACCCTTAGTGCTAATGATTACCGAAATCATATACACTATTCCTTGTTTTCGTTCATAATTAGCAACTTTCATTACTGATATGAACTTCATGGGCTTACGTGGTTTATCTCCTGTAATCCTAATCACTTCTCCGGTGGATGATTGAATTTCTATGGAATTCTTATCACACAGAATTCGAGCATGGTTGGCTATTAACCAATCCATTCCTAACACAACATCAAACTCGGCTAATTTCATAGGTAATAAGGTTGCAAAGAATTTATGACCTAAAAGTTCTATTTCTACATTTTGCAAAACCTTATCTATTTTAACTGTATTCCCATCAGCCGTTTCAACGGTAAAAATCTGCCTAATATTGGTTAAAGGTAACTTAAGAGCTTGGCAGAATGAAGTATTGATAAAACTTTGGTTTGCACCAGAGTCAAATAATACTTTGGCGTAAATGTTGTGAATTAAGAACGTACCAGCTATCACATCTGGAATCATCTCGGCTTCCTGAGTAGTTAACTGAAAAGCTCGGACATTCTTCTTTGTAGTTCCTTCGGTCGCCTTGGGTTTGTTGTCTACTGGTTTGACTAATTTAGGACATTCTGTTTTATAATGCCCCGCTTGTCCACAGTTAAAACAGATTACGGTTTTCTGTTTACAGTTTTCTTCACGATGTCCTACAGTTTTGCAAAAATTACAAGTGATATCGCATCTTCCATAATGTTTCTTTTTGCATTTCCTGCAGAATGACGGAGCTGGAGATTGCCCCGTTCCTCTTCTCTTAAAGCTGTTATTATTACCCGTACGGAATCCTTGGGTAATTTTCTGGGCTAGTTCCTTCTTTCGGTTTTCATCTTGCGTGCGTACCAGTTCGTCAGTTAGGGTATTAGCTAATTCCACTGCATCGTCAATAGTGCGAGGTCTCGCAGCTTTAACGATATTGCGGATTTCACCAATCAATCCCCAAATATAACGGGAAATGAGTACCGGTTCTGGCGAAGCCATTGTTGGTACTACTCTAGCATATTCAAAGAATGTTGAAGTATAACCGCGACAATCTACACCCGTCATACGATGAGTTAGGAACTTGTTTGTCATTTGTTCCTTTTCATACTCAGGACAGAACTTTCTTTCTACCAAACTTTTGAATTCTTCCCAATTTATAGCATACGCCCTCTTCCTTCCTTTTGTTTGTAACACCGTGTTCCACCATTCTAGTGCTCCTTCTTTGAAAAGGTTTGACGTGTACATGACCTGATCATCTTGAGCACATTTACTTATGGCAATTACTGCCTCAGTTTTCTCTAACCAACGTAGTGATGCCGTTGCTCCTTCATTGCCTGCAAATTCAGTGGGTTTACAGGCAAGAAATTCTTTGAAAGTGCAACCAGGCGTTGCAGCTTTCATTTTCTTATGGAGTGGTGCGTGCGGTGGTTCATTATCATGATTAACACGATCATTGCCTCCGTTTACGCTATTACTGAAGTTATCTTCAGAAATTCGTTTGCTTGGAACGATTTGTTGAGGCTCGATTGTATTTTTAACAGCAGCAATGAATGTTGGAATAGCATTGGCTATCCCTTGAGCCACAATATTTTCTATATCCTGCCTAGTCATATATTGATCCCCCGGTTGTTGCTCAGATTGATTAACTTCCTCAATTGGTTCATTACCAACATTAGCCATCTGGTAATAAGTTTTATATAAATAATTAGTACAAATATTTTAATTATAATAAAACAATTTGCACATAATCACATTTACATGTACAACCAAAAGTTATCGGTTTCCCGAGTTTCATTTTTATATATTATATGAATGCCTCGTACACACGATTATCATACAACGTCTTATTGTTAAGTTATTACACATACTGGTTCTTTATTTATTAACAACTATTCTTTCAACTCCCATTATCTGATCAGTTAATTTCTTTAAAAACGGCGCTCCCTCTCGTCATACTTCCAAATAATTCTTTCTCCAACATCCCTAATCCTATTTCCTGCATCAATTAACTCTTCGCCCCAGAGACGAAGTTCAGCCAGATTCTCCGAGCTCATAGCTGGGTATAGTGGAGGTTCTGGGTCAACTTATGGGAAAAATGTATCAGGGTTGTTTAAAAGATTTTGATATTGCCAATCAGTAGTCCACCATTCATCTAATTCTACTGGTAGTGGTTGAGGTTGGACAATAGGATCTGGAATAACAGGTTCCAGATTGATTGGAATTGGAACTTCTAGTGGGTAGCTAAACAGATCTTCTTCAGTGAATATAAGGTTTGGATTGGCTGGTTCAAGGTTTTCATCGGCAGGTCCGATGAGGTCACTCATCACTAGTTTGTGATCTAAAGCTTCCCAGGGAGTCATTTTCTGTGTCTGTCTAGAACTCTCTCCGACTTCTCTTTCTGTTGGTTTAAAATTCTTTTCAGCTTCTATCTCTACTTGATTAATATTTTCCTCAACTTCTACCCCTTTCCCTTTATCTTTTGGATCTTTAGTTTTGGTAACCTTTCTTGTTGCTGGCTTTTTCTTACGCGTGCGACTTCCCCATACGTATCTCCTTCTTTTCTGAGGTTTTGGTTTTATCAGTGGGTTTGATCGAAATTCCATGGGTTCTTCTTCTGTATCAGCGAAGTAACCGGTGAATTCCTTGGAAACTTCTATCTTAACGGGATAGAGGTTAAGATTATCTAAAGCTTTGGATATCTCATTCATGCTGTTTAGCATATATGCAAAATACATACCAATTGTTAAAATCACATAACAATTTCATAGATAACCCTTTAAATTTTATTGCAAACCATACGTAAAACAACCGACAACTATAATTTATTGTAACTTATTTATTTACTGAATAAGTACTAAAACTATTTTTTTTAGAGGTTTGCATTTTCTGCTACTGTAGCGAGCATATATAAATCTGCCCATTTCTCATCTAATTTGTCCTTCCAGGGTGATTTACTGGTTAATTCCTGGGTTTCCCTTTTTATCTTCTTTTCTCGAATTTTCTCTTTACTTTTCTTAATAATCATTTCCCTCTTTCTAGGAGAAAGTGATTCCTCGTAATGTGCCTTTCGCACAAATATTCCTTCTTCAGGAATTTCAGCCTGATTCGAGGATTTCGTTCGGGATGAACTTCCCTTTTCTTTGGAGGATCTATCTAATTTAAGATAGATACTTGACAGCTTTTGTTTACCCATACTGTAACTAACAAATAGTCAGATAATAAAACACATAATCACATAATAGTAATCAGGAAGAATTAAGTATTTCTAAATGCTTAATTAGCTTAACTCAGTGGCTCTGATACCACCTTATTTCTGTCACGGCCCCCGACCCGGTTTGACCCGTTTCAGGAGCCGCGGGACAGAAATCCTGCGGTATTCATTTAATTGAGTTTAACAGCGGAAGTTTATTTAACAGGATCGTTTAAAGCTAAAATTTTCCCGATTATTTTATTTCACTTTTCGGGATAAAACCCCGATAATTTACAATATTATGTTTTTACTACGAAATCGTGATATTACAAAACTTATTTCTTTATTTTATAGTGAGCCACTATCTTAAGCTTGAAATGCTCCTCAGCACTTTTCCTGAATTACAACAGATCACCTGAAACATGTTTGAAAAAGATTTTGTCAGCGGAAAATACTGAGTGAATCATTCTATTTACTAAAATGACACATTTGTTATAATTTACAGTATTAAGAGCGATTACAATGTTTCTAATATCAAACCAACTACCCACGGTATTTGTCACTCGACCGGATCTGTGACTATGGTCATATCCCCCATTGGCTGCCCCAATGGTGACGATTATCAAGTAATGTATACAAAACCCCACATACCGGCTGTAATTTGGTGATTACAAAGACTTAATCCCTGTAATTATAACTTTGAAAATAAACATGATTTGGAAAGTAATTTGATAAAAAGAGAATGACTCACATTGCAGATTTAAGCAGAGCCTAGCCTACTGATTAGCCTTTTTATCCTAATTTACACAAAATGGTTAGTAACTTAATACAGCATTTACGATAACTCACGAGATTAAACCTTCACAACGAATGACAAAGTGCGACACTTAAACATCCATCGGATTCACAACGAATGACAAAGTGTAATCACTTAAACATCCATCGGAGTCACAACGAATGACAATGCATAACCCTAATGTGGGCAGCACTTAAACATCCCTCGGATAGTTTAATCGATCGGACAATGAATCGTAATAGCGATCGAGTTATTACCCTGATTGCGGCGTCGGTTCATGATTGTGTGTGTTTAGTGGACTGTATCAGTGATAACTCAGTCTACGTAACTCCGATTTACGTCATTCCAAAGACAGAATTCAAGTCCCAAACCAACCTATTTATACTGAAAATTTTACCCCGTCGCGTAGCGCGACTGCCTACCCCCTTAGTCGTCGCGCTACGCGACTGCCAACCTATTTTCATAGGGTAGCTACGTGCATGGGTAGGCTTGCTGAGTTGGTGGAATTCGAAAATTTGATTTCTACAGCTCACAATTTAGATAATCGTCAATAGGGTTTAACCCCCCTTGAGTTTTAGGGGCCCTAATCCTGATTCTGAAAATTCTGAAAATTTTAGGGTTTGTTCAGAATCACTTGGGTATCTCAATTAGGGTTTCCTATTGGACTAATTAATTTAATAAATATGACTTTTGATGAGAGTTGTTACAATAGCCTTCTTCATGGCTGGGTCTTGGTCGGTGACAATCACTGGAGGGGCACGGCCAAATACTTCACGAAACACATTTAGCAACCAACTGTAAGTTTCAGCCGTTTCGTTTCCTATTATAGCGGCACCAAGAGTAACGTTGCGATTGTGGTTGTCGATACCGGTAAATGGAACAAACATCATGTTGTACCTGAAAAACATATACGGAATAAAAACACCATTAAACTGAATGACATATACTTAAGAAAATAAGCTATAACACTCAATAAATATAATAATTACCAAACTTACTTTTTACGACAATATGTCGCATCAAATGAAACAACGTCCCCAAACACCGAAAAATTCCTTTTGGCATCTTCATCTGCCCAAAACAAACCCCTTAAAACCCCATCTTCCGCTGTTATATACTCCATTGAAAAGTTTGGCATGTACTCTTTCTTCCTCATAAGCCGTTTAATCATCATATCAGCGTCAAACTCAGATATATACCTGTTCAGGTCTCGCTTGAAGTTTTTAAAATTGTTTTTGGTTGCCCCAACCTTGTCAAACCCACCATACAATGTCCTCATGATATTAAACGCTTTGATAGGTCCTATGTTCAAGGCACTCAACGCGTTAACGGCTTGCTCTTGCATATAGTTCATACCTCGGTTAGCGGGGAGTAAATGCCTATCTTCCTCAGCAACAAAAAAGTGATTATGTGCCTCCTTGAAAGAATATACCTCGTAGCGATTCAAAGGCATTAACTTTACACACATACGTGATTCACACCCCGTCCTTATAGAAGGAACACGTCGAACATATTTCCTCTTTAACCCATTATTTGAGGTGTCAATCTCTTTAGATGTATCGACCGCCTTAAAAGGTTTAGTCCCCTCATTTGAGCAAACGAACCATTTAGATTTTATAACACCATGATGCGTGTATTGAGAAGACTTCCTGGCAGTGAAGCCTGAAGCCATTGCATACTTCTGATAAAAGAGGAATGCGTTGTTCACCGTATCAAAGGTCATCTTATCCTTCGGCTTAAGCGATTCATCTACCTCCGGTAAATAAGTCCTCTTACCGGAGTTCGGAGACAGATTTAGTTTTCCAAGCGGCTGATAGGTTTGAAAGCCTGCGAAAAAAATTAAATTGAATGATTCTACAGTAAAAAAACAATACAACATAATACGTATAAAATAACACCACAAAACATCAAATCAACTCTATGAAAATCAACTGTTATAAAAAAAACACCCTCTTTTTAGATGAAAAAACACCATGTACGTATAAAAACACTGTAAGGAACATCACATGCAAAAAAAACACCATGACTCATCAACAACTGATATAAAAAACACATACCAGCTTCAACTTCGCTAACATACATAAAAACACCACGCACATATAAAAACACCCTGAACGGGTTACACGTGGTGTCATCACAAAATCTTACGTATAGTAAAATAACACACATGGAAAAACACCATACAGTGTACCAGAGTAAAAATGCCACAACTAATATACAAAAACACAGATGCAAAAAAAACACACCATACAGAGTTACGAACTGGTGTTCAAGAAAATTCCAATAAAAATAACAGATGATTGAAAAATTGACAATTACAATTAAACGAACAATGTTCTTGAATATTGATTACAATTACATAATAAGCTGTGGATCAAGCATACAGAATTACCTTGATCGTCGTTCTCCATGAAGAAAGAAAGTATGAATCAGATTAACGATTGTATGCGTATGCAAACTGTATGCGTGATCAAATAAGAAATTGAATGCGATTTTATAATGATTAAGGGATCGAGATATTTTAAAGATTTAGATGAATCTGATAATATAATCAAAAATCGAATTCCCTAAAAAAACTTAGAAAAATCGGTTACAAAGATTTGATCCTTAATTAGGTTTATTGGTATAATTACTAATATAACCCTGATCTAATGAAAATAATATGGAATGATCTAAAGGCTGAGATTCTTTCTCACCTTTCTCACACTTTAGGCCTTTTTTACAGGATCCTTTACCTATATATATATATATATATATATATATATATATATATATATATAGGGTGAGGTTCTAGAGTGAACAACCTCCCAAGAGTGAACTGCGTGAACAGATCTAGACCATTGATTAATATGATCTTGATGATTTAAATGGGTGACATGATTGTTTATGAAATATTTCGATATCTCTTTTACAACAAAATCAATCCCCCTTTCTCTCTATATTCCAACGGCGACGGCAGAGAAAACCCCAAGAACGGCGTCGGAACTTTTTTAATCGCCGGAAAAATCAGCGACTTCTTCAACAATCAAAGGTACACATTGTAAATCTTCATCTTTATATGTTTAAGAAACTAGTTGCATGTTCTGTTCCTTTTATTAATGAAGTAAGAACACCAATAGGAATTAGGTCTTGAATGTTGTGTTATGAGAGTTGTTTAGTTACAAATCTTATGTACAATGGTATGGTTTTTTGAAATTTTTAATCGATTCCGAGTAAGATTACTTTAAAGGAGTTAATCAGAATTAGGGCTTGAATTGTCGCAGCCCCCGACCCCTGCCCCGGGAGGCGGGCGGCCGTGGACAATTACGCAGAGCGGGTGGTATCGGTGTTTATTAATTTGGCAGCGGAAATGAGACATCAGGACCGTAGTTAGAAAATATTTTATCAGAGTTAAAACACGAAAATTTTTATAAGAATAAATGGGATAAAACCCATATTTCATTTGACAATACATTTGTAGGGATAAAGCCTAATTATTGAAAACAAAACTCCTTTTTATTTAGGTAGCTTTTATAGCCACTTTTCCAAGGCTTCAATGCTCTCCAGCTGGCTTCTATTAGCTTCACATTAAGTTACCTGAAACGTATTTTAAAAAGGTTTTATCAGCAAGAAATACTGGCAACTGCATCCCAGTTTAATCAAAACAATTTTATAATCTTTACAGTATTGAGAGCGATTACAATGTTTATATCTACATAGTTACTCATTTAGTACTGTCAACACCTGACTTGTGGATCATGTTACTGATTGGCTAACTCTTTGTCCAATAGTAACGGATTCAAATAATGTATACAAAACCCCAACATACCAGCAGTAATTCTAGAATACATAGACTCAATCACTGTTAAGTATAATTGAAAACATTTGAGGTTTTGGTAAAAAGGTGACAAAAAGTAAGATGTACTCACATTGTTTACTTAGGTAAAACTAAAGCTTCCTGGTGTATCTCCTGGTTATTATCTATTAAAATTAAACAATGCTCACGTGTTAGTAAGATAACCCAAATCACATTAACCGTACAACTCAAGACAGAACCCCAACGACTGAGTCTGGCAGAGCCTTGACATGCATTACGGAGTCCTAGATCAATCGGGTGTAACACAAGACAGAACTCCAACGACTGAGTCAGGTAGAGCCTTGACATGCGTTACGGAGCCCTAGATCGATCGTGTAGGGAAAATAATAGGGGTTATAATACTTACAACGAGGCAGAGCTTCGCTTTATAGGGGTATTAGACCCGAGGGTTTTGACTAACAGAAATTTTGAGAGAGAAATCTGAATTGAACGACGATCAAATGAGCCTCGACCACCCCTTTTATAGGCTGATCCGGCAACGAGTTGTGCCCCGCGACTCCTTTGGCTTTGGCCTTCACGGCCCGCGAGACTAGTAGACTAGGCCCTAGCCTTGTCGAGTCAAAGGTGTAGGCTTGATGTGTAACCGAACACGTGGCGGACCAGGGTTCAGCCTGGTGTCACGTTGTCGCGCCCCGCGACGGCCTGGCTTGACCGGGTCGCGGCCCGTGAGGGCTTCACTTATTTGTTTTATTTGATTTATTTGATTTTTAATAATATAAAGGTATTTAGGTTCGTTTAATGTGTATACGGGTATAATAGGAACGTTTAGGGTCGTGTTAAGGGATATTAGGAGGGTTGTTACATCCTCCCCACCTTGTTTTAGATCTCGTCCTCAAGGTCTACTGGAACAGGTGTGGATATTTCCTTTGCATCTCTGACTCGAGCTCCCAAGTGTATTCTGGTCCTCTCTTGGAATCCCATTTCACTTTGACCAGAACTAGTCTCTTGTGTTTGAGATTTTTGATCTTTCTATCTTCAATCTGAATAGGTTTCTCTACAAACTTATGTTTCTCATTTACCTCTATGTCCTTCAGAGGTATTACTAATGATTCGTCTGCTAAGCATTTCTTGAGATTACATACATGAAACACATCATGTATTTCTGCCATTTCCTCTGGTAGTTGTAGCTGATAAGCTACGGGTCCTATCCTTCTAATAATCTCAAAAGGTCCAACATACCTGGGGCTTAGCTTTCCTCTTTTAACGAATCTGACTACTCCTTTCCATGGAGAAACTTTTAACAATACATTAAGTTTGAATGGGGACCTAAGCAAGAAGAAGCCTTTAGAATCTTAAAGCAGAAATTAACAAATGCTCCAATCCTAGCTTTACCAGAGGGGACTGAAGATTTTGAAATTTACTGTGATGCTTCAAAACTAGGATTTGGATGCGTGCTGATGCAACGCAAGAAGGTAATTGCGTATACTTCAAGGCAATTGAAAAAGCACGAAGAAAATTATACGACTCATGACTTAGAATTAGGAGCCGTAATTTTTGCCCTGAAAATCTGGAGACATTATCTGTACGGAAGTAAGTTTACTATCTATACAGATCATAAAAGTCTAAGATATATATTCGGGCAAAAAGAGTTAAACATGAGGCAAAGGAGGTGGATGGAAATTTTAAGTGATTACGACTGTGATATTCAGTATCACGAAGGAAAGGCAAATGTAGTTGCAGATGCCTTAAGTCGTAAGTATCATGAGAAGCAACGACGAGTTCGGGCTCTTAGATTAAATCTACAGATAGATTTAATGGAACAAATAAAGAGTGTTCAGGAAACAGCAATCAAGGATGATGTTGAAGGAATGAAGTGACGAATAAAAGAATTAGAGCAAGGAGCTGATGGAATTTGGAGATTCCACAAAAAACAGAATTTGGGTACCTAAGCAGGGAGAATTAAGAAATAAAATTTTAGAAGAAGCCCATAAGTCTAGGTATACCATACACCCAGGAAACAATAAGATGTATCAAGATTTAAGAAATAATTTCTGGTGGATAGGCATGAAGAAGGATATAGCTCGATATGTTTCTAAGTGTCTTACTTGTTCACAAGTTAAGGCAGAAGATCAGAAACCTTCAGGTCTACTACAACAATTAGAGATGCCTGTATGGAAATGGGAACTCATAACAATGGATTTTGTTACTAAGTTACCCAAAACCAGAAAAGGTAATGATGCGATTTGGGTAACTGTGGATCGATTAACCAAATCTGCTCACTTTCTACCAATGAAAGAAACCTTTAGCATGGAAAGACTGGCAAAATTTTATGTAGATGAAGTAGTATCCTTACATGGAGTTCCACTCTCCATTGTTTCGAATAGGGATAGTCGTTTCACTTCTCACTTCTGGAAAAGTTTCCAGCAAGCAATGGGGACTCGACTAAATCTGAGTACAGCATATCATCCACAGACAGACGGACAAAATGAAAGGACGATCCAAACTCTAGAAGACATGCTCCGAGCATGTGTAATAGATTTTGGTGGGAATTGGGATGATCATTTACCATTAATTGAATTCTCCTATAACAATAGTTATCATTCAAGTATTGAAACTGCCCCATTTGAAGCACTGTATGGAAGAAAGTGCAGAACTCCAGTTTATTGGGCAGAAATAGGAAAAAATCAATTGTCAGGTCCTGAAATAGTGCAAGAGACGACTAATAAGATTACACAAATCAAGGAAAGGCTAAAGACTGCTCGAGATCGCCAGAAAAGTTATGCAGACAATAGATGTAAGCCGTTAGAATTTCAAGTTGGAGACAGAGTACTGTTGAAAGTTTCTCCTTGGAAATGAGTTGTTAGATTCGGTAAGAAAGGAAAGCTAAGTCCAAGGTACGTAGGACCATTTCCAGTGATCCAACATATAGGACCAGTTGCTTATCGTTTACAACTACCAGAAGAGTTAGTTGGAGTACATGATGTATTTCATGTATCCAATCTCAAGAAATGTCTATCAGACGAATCTTTGGTAGTACCTCTCCAAGATATAGAGGTAAATGAAAAATTAAAATTTGTAGAGAAACCTCTTCAGATAGAAGACAGAAAAGTGAAGTTTCTCAAACACAAACGACTAGTGCTAGTTAAAGTCAAGTGGGATTCGAAACGAGGACCCGAATACACTTGGGAACTGGAATCAGAAATGAAGCGAAAGTATCCTCAATTATTCCAGTAAATCTCGAGGACAAGATTTTTATTAAGGTGGGGAGAATGTAACAACTCTCATCAAAAGTCATATTTATTATTTTAATTGTCCAATAGGAAACCCTAATTGAGACACCCAAGTGATTCTGCACAAACCCTAAAATTTTCAGAACAATCGGAATCAGGATCAGGGCCCCTAAAACTCAGGGGGGGGTATTTCCTAGTTACAATTATCCACATAAATATCTGTCCAATTTGAAATTTAAGAAATTGTCGACTCAGCTGAGCTAGTCCCACACGTGGCAAACCTATGGTCATTAGGTGTCCCTTACGGACCGTAAGGGTTGAGTCTTACGGTCCGTAAGCTAGGTCAAAAATTCACTATAAATAGCAGACATTGGCAATCGCATTTTGGCACTTGAACGACGTAAAACTTCGAAATATACACGGAGTTATGCTCTGTTTACCACAATTAACACACACGATTCACTAATCGACGCCGCAATCAGGGTAATAACTCGATCGCTATTACGATTCATTTTCCGGTCGATCAATGTACTCAATGGATGTTTAAGTGCTGCCCACATTAGGGTGATGCTTTGTCATTAGTCGTTAATTCGATGGATGTTTAAGCATAGCACTTTGTCATTCGTTGTGAGGGTTGATCTCGTGAATTATCGTAAATGCTGTATTAAGTTACTAACCGAATTGTGTGCCTGTTATTAAATTTAGGTTAAAAGGCTAATCAGTAGGCTAGGCTCTGCTCAAATTAAATCTGCAATGTGAGTCATTCTCTTTTTATTAAATTACTTTCAAAATCATGTTTATTTTCAAAAGTTATAATTACAGGGATTAAGTCTTTGTAATCACCATATTACAGCCGGTATGTGGGGTTTTGTATACATTACTTGATAATCTTCACCATTGGACAACGAGTTAGCCAATGGGTGATATGACCATAGTCACAGAAACGAGTCGAGTGACAAATACCGAGGGTAGTTGGTTGATATCTGAAACATTGTAATTGCTCTTAATACTGTAAATTATAACCAATGTGTCGTTTTAGTAAATAGAATGATTCACTCAGTATTTCCCGCTGACAAAACCTTTTTCAAACATGTTTCAGGTGATCTGTTATGATCCAGGAAAAGTGTCGCGAAGCACTACAAGCTTAAGGAAGTGGCTCAGTATAAAATAAAGAAACATGTTTTGTAAAATAAAAGATTTCTTCATGAAATCTCAAGATTGTAAATTACCGGGTTTTATTCCGAGTTGTGAAATAAAATAATCGGGAAATAATTCAGTTTTTAAAAGATCCTGATGTTAAACTTCCGCTGTTAATTAAATACCACGGGATTTCTGTCCCGCGGCTCCTGAAACGGGTCAAACCGGGTTGGGGGCCGTGACATTCTGGCACTGGTTCTTTGGGAGTATATAGGGCCGAATACGATCTATTGTTATCTAACCATGGATCACATTCTGAAGAGATTGGGGTTGGGATTCTAGGTAACTCATTAGGATCGAATGCAGGTTCGGGAATTGGTTTTCCTGGTTTGGTTCTAGAATTTGTTTGTCTGGAAATAAGGGTAACATTGGTGGTTCAGCTATTCGGTTTAGGTTAGAGTCTACTGCTGTAGTGGCTAGCATATGGAAATCTGCCAACTGCTTATCTAGTTCCTCTTCCCACAGTGGTCTATTGACTGCTTCCTGGGTTTGTGCATTCAGTTCCCTATTAGCTCTGACTAATGCTCTCTGTTGTTGTAATTTCTTCATTCTCTTTCTTCTCTCATGTGCTCTCCATCCTCTCTTTTTGGAAGGGAATGGTTCCTCAGACTGTGCCTTAAAAATAAATATTCCTTCCTCGGTATCAGCTGAGTATTGGCTGAGATGAGGTTCCTTCATCTTTTGGGGAACTAGCTAATTGACCATAAGCATCGGATGTACCTTGCTCACTCATACTGTAAACTAACAAATAGTCAAATAACACAAAACATATTTACACATAATCACATAAATTATTTCCTAACACATAATTTAAGTGTCAGCAGAACACTTTATTGGCTTAAACCAGTGGCTGTAGCTCTGATACCACCTTCTATCGCAGCCCCCGACCCCTGCCCTGGAAGGCGGGCGGCCGCGGACAATTACCCAGAGCGGGTGGTATCGGTGTTTATTAATTTAGCAGCGGAAATGAGACATCAGGACCGTAGTTAGGAAATATTTTATCAGAGTTAAAACACCAAAATTTTTATAAGAATAAATAGGATAAAACCCAAGTTTCATTTGACAATACATTTGTACGGATAAACCCTAATTATTGAAAACAAAACTCCTTTTTATTTAGGTAACTTTTATAGCCACTATTCCAAGCCTTCAGTGCTCTTCAGCTGGCTTCTATTAGCTTCACATTAAGTTACCTGAAACGCGTTTTAAAAAGGTTTTATCAGCACGAGTGCATCCCAGTTTAATCAAAACAGTTTTATAATCTTTACAGTATTGAGAGCGATTACAATGTTTATATCTACACAGTTACTCATTTAGTACTGTCAACACCTGACTTGTGGGTCATGTTACTCATTGGCTAACTCTTTGTCCAATAGTAATGGATTCAAATAATGTATACAAAACCCCAACATACCGGCAGTAATTGTAGAATACATAGACTCAATCACTGTTAAGTATAATTGAAAACATTTGAGGTTTTGGTAAAAAGATGACAAAAAATAAGAAGTACTCACATTGTTTACTTAGGTAAAACTAAAGCTTCCTGGTGTATCTCCTGGTTATTATCTATTAAAATCAAAAACAATGCACACGTGTTAGTAAGATAACCCAAATCATATTAACCGTACAACTCGAGAGAGAACCCCAATGACTGATTCAGGCAGAGCCTTGACATGCATTATGGAGTCCTAGATCAATCGGGTGTAACTAGAATGATAGATCAAGTCACGTATATCGAGAAAATCAAGAAACATGTGAGATGTGGTCATTTCGCACGAAATGGAAAGGCCATTTCATACGAAATGGTCCTCCTATAAATAGAGGACTTGTCATTTCATTTGTAGAACTTTTGCAATTCCGGTAGCGAAGCTCTGCCGAGGTGTCTCTAGGTTGTAAATCGTTGTCAAATCAATACAGAAGACATTTAAACTACTTCTTTGTGCAAAACAAGCTGATTCAACATCAAAACGTTTGTTTCCGCCTCTCGTTTTGATCAAAAACTCTTCTGAACGACTCGTTTGGTCATCACAACGTACAAGTGGTATTAGAGCTCAAGAGGAAGAGTTCTTACCGATTCAGCTTGATTTCATCCGAAAATCTCACTTCTACTCACTTTCTTCACATTTTTTCAAAATTAACCGAAATTTTACGGTCAAAATGAACTGATTTTTACATATTACATGCGAAACATGATTTTAATCAATCCTTGAACATATCAGACCCTAATTCATCTTAAAATTTGATCAATTTGTCAAAATTCTTCCCGATTGTTTGAACATGTCACCATTTCGCACGAGATAGAACTTCATTTCGCACCAAAGATATTCATTTCGTATGAATTGAATCCATTTCGTACCAAAGTTATCCATTTCGTACGAATTGAATCCATTTCGTACCAGATACGTCCATTTCGTGTGAAATTAGAGTCCATTTCGCACGGATTGGTAAGCTAGTGTATCATTTCGTTTGAAATATATCATTTCGTTTGAAATATGTCATTTCGTTTGAAAGTGTCTGTCAACATGTCTCCAGCTCATGTGATCAATGTATAGCGGCCCTATCATGTGCATGTGAATTAGAAAGTGTGATTCAAATTGTCTTCAAGTTGTCACGTGAAAAGGTCTACAAAGTTCATCAGTCCAATCACAATATATGATCAACAGTTTTTGTCAGCCCACTATATGTAATTTTGGTCCAATAAGAATTTTGATGTCAGCTACTTTTAATTGTGGTCCAATCAGCTTCACATGAGATTGAAGTTCTTTAAAAAAAAACAATCGGCCATTGATTACATTAATCGATACATTGCATGTGATGTTTGAAGTTGTCAACCAGTTTCAAGAGTTAAAGCTGATTATTGTCAGCCCACTTTATCATCGGCCCAATTAAGATTGAGTATTAATTGAGATTGTCGGACATTGAGAAGTTCATTGTTGTTGTATGCATGAAAAGTCAATATCAGTCAACTATATCAGCAGGTCAATTGAATCGATTTGTCAGTTGTGCATGTGGTTCAGTCTACATCATTCAAGATATAGTCGGTTAAGGTTGCATGTGATAAGGTTGAGGTCCAATAGAATTAATTGGGTACAACAGTTGACGGCCATACACATTTGAGGTCCAATCAAAATGTGTTTCAAATAAATGTTTTCGAGGTTCATTAATTCAAGTTATCGGCCCAATTGAGTTTTAAAGCATCAGTCCATTAATTCAAACGATCATTTAAAGGTGTTAAGCCCAAGACACTCACAGTTTGCGGCCCAATTGAATTCATTTCTTTTTTATCGGCCCATTCATTCAGTGATTATACCCAAAATACATTGAACGAGTCCGTGAATTTTCGACACGAGTCCTAGATCGATTCAACCGTCACACACGTTCACATATTCAGTTTGTTTAAACTGATCATTTGTTTTTGTATTCTCCAGGTGTTTCACGAGGTGAACCAGTTCGTTTGGAAGCTTGTTTGAGAAATCCTTCGATACCAAAACATGGAAACCGAGTTTTACAATGTGTTTGCTACAACTCCGGGTACTCCGGTTACCGTTGCTCAGAGTGTAACCATGGAAAATGAAACCGGAACGTTACAGAAACCTCCAAAACTGATGGGCATTGAAGAATATCATAGTTGGAAAGAACTTTTCGAGAATTGGGTTCAAGCAAATCATCTAAGATCTTGGGAAAGTATTGACACTAAGTATGCTAGACCACTGTCTGATTTGGGAGTTGCAAAGATTATCTCGGAATTTTCAGATAAAGAGAGAGATATGTACAAGGCAGAAAAAATAATGGTAAGTTTACTTCAACAAGCTGTGAAAGAAGATATTTTCATATTACTTCAACATGATAGTAGTGCTTATTCGATTTGGGATGCACTACGAAAAAAAATCGAAGGAAGTGCAGAGATGATCAAGAGTAAAAAATCATTATTGAAGAGAGAATTTGAATTGTTTACAAGTGTGCCAGGTGAAACTACAAAGACTCTCATTGAGAGATATTGTCATCTAGTGCTTTCAACGTCTCGATTGGAAATTACTAAAACTCCAGAGGAATGGGTTGAGAAATTAGCCGATGCGTTACCTCAAAAAGAATGGGGTACATACCTCATGATTTTGAAGAATTCTGGTGAATATAGTAGATTGTCGATTGCACAATTCATTGAGAAACTTGAGGGACAAGATCTTGAACAACAAAAGATTACTAGAATGAACAGTTCAAGCGGTCAACAAGACATCAAGATGTACTACAAAGGTAATGTTCAAAATGTTGAAGCAAGTCCGAAGATCCAAACCGCTTTCAGCGCAGAGAACTCATCCGGATCACTCAATCAAAGCTCAAACAACAATAGTGGATTTTCTTCATATCCAAGTGTCAATCCGAGTGTTCAAAGTTCAAACAACCGTAATGGTCATGTGTTACAATGCAACATCGCGTTGCATCTTCAGAATTGTCAAAATTTCTCTGAAGAAGTCGCTAAAGGTCATATGGCATTACTAGCTACAGTGTTAGAATCTTATGAGGGTTTGGTTGCAAGAAGGATCGGAAATCCTATGTTGACAAAAGAGGATTACGATCAGATCGATGCTGAGGAAATGGAGCTTATGGATATTAAGTGGTGTTTAGCGAGTGTGTTAAGGAGAGCTGAGAAATTTAAGCAGATTACAGGAAGAGATGACTTTTGTGATGCTAATGTTTCTACTTTAGGTTTTGATAAATCTAAAGTTACTTGTTTTCGATACAGGGAAAAAGGACATTTCAAGAGGGAATGTACCAATCGAGAAGCAGGTGGAGCTCAGAATCCGTTCGGGAATAATGATTATTATCGGAAAGCTATATATCAACAAGTTGCTCAACAACCATCATTATCAAATGCTATTGAAGATGGAAAGAAGAAAGCTTATCTGGTTAATCAAGATGATGAAAAATTGCCAGATGGTTTTAGCTGAGACAAATACATTCCGGCTGATTCAAAGTTCAGAGCATTCATTGCACAAATAGTTCAAGAACCAGAGTTGATGAAAGAGTGGATGGATGTGTTTGCAGATGATGAGAAAAGCCAAGATGAAGAGTCTGTTTCTTCATATGATAGTTCAGAAAAGATACAAGTGTTTGATCAATCATCAACTGATAGCAGTGATGATGATGAAGAAATTAATCAAATAAACATTGGAAAACTCATTTATCTACTGAAAGTTTCAAATTTTATTTTGCAGATAAATTGGAGAAGCTAAAGGAGAAACGAGCTGCAAAAGAACAGAAAGAGGCAAAATGTGAGAATGTTGATCAGAAGGTGAAGAATGAACAGAGTAAAGAAGTTAAAGTTGCTGAGACGGTGGTTGAAGTTAAAAAGATAGTCGAAGTTGAAAAGATTATCGAAGTTGAAAAAATTGTTGAGATTACAAAACCGTGTCTAAAATGTTTGGAACCATGTAAACATTGTGAAGAAAAAGATGAGAAGTATAGTGAGCTTGACAAGATGAAAGAAAAATTAGTGTTCGATGTTAAGTATGTCAAAGAATCGTATGATGTGTTGAACAGAACGGTGAATAGTTTGCAAAAGACAAATTCTGAAAGAGAAGATGCCTTAACCATGATGAATGCAGTGATGATGTCTAAGCAAAAGGCTATCAATCACTATATTGAAGAATGTGCAAAGTTGAAGCAAGAGTTGGAGACTGAAAAAATAGAGAATGAAAGAATCAGACGATTATTGCAAAGTTATTCAAGTTCTGATTATTTGATTGATAGAATTTATCCAACTGTTGCAGGTTTTGAAGTTTTTCAAGATAAGAAGACGAAAGAGAAGGATACTGGTAAGAAACAAAGTGTCAGTTATAACAAGTGTCCGCCTCCGATTTGGGAAGGTTATTATCCCAGAAAACCAAATGAGGAACAAGTCAAAAAGGCTGTCAATATAAAGTTAAAGTCTGAAACAACTGATGAGTTGCCAGATAACATTGAGGTCACATTCACATCGTCTGACACTGATCATGAGTCTGAGTTAATAAAGAAAGTTGTGGATCAGGTGTTGGATAAGGATAAGGAGTCAGAGTCAAAGTCCGAATCCAAGAGTTCGAGTTCATCAGTTGACAGTCCAAAATCGTCGGTCAAACGGGTTTACAATAAAGAATTTTTGTTATCAAAATCTAATTTGAATGACGAACCAATCAAAGTTGCCTATACTTTGAATGATTCAGAAAAATTATATTTTGATGAGGAATTTCCAATAAGAGGTGTTAAAACTGAAATGATTAACAAGTTTTTCAAATTAACATAAATTAATATTTCTGAAATAAAAGATGTAAATCTTACTGAAAAACCTAAACCTTACACCTCAAGAGTTCAACAAAGGTTAAACAAGAAAAAGGGTTACAGTTCTGGTTCAGGTTATCGAAAGAAACCAAACCATAACAGTAATTTCAAAAAGAAAGGATTGGGTTTTACTTCACCCGAAAATCATAAAAATGAGAAAATTTTAAAACAAAAACAATATTTGTTTCAGGGTCAAGTTCTGAAGAAGAAGAAGAAGAAAAGAGCTCATTCTAGAAACAATCGAACAAAGAGTTCTGTACAGAAAAGCAAAAGTTTGAAAAGAATGGAGCTAATCAGAAAAAGGAAACAAGAACCTATTACCGATGTCAAGAAGTTGGTCACATCGCCTGGAACTGTCCAATGGCTACCAACACAAAACAGGAAGTTGTTTCTAAACTAAAAGAAAAAGTTGTTGATAAAACTGAACCACCAACTGAAAAATTCAAAGTGTTTAAAAATTCAACATATGAAGTTGGTGAATGTTCGAAAAGGATTTACAAAAGAAGGGTGAATCTTAACAACCAAACGTGGGTTGTTAAGAAATCAGATGTGAAATCGGGCGATGAATCTAACTCGTCAAAGTCAGAGGAGCCACAAGTTGAGGTTAAAAGTGATAATTCAGTTCGGCCAGTGGATGATGTAAACTTTCCACCATTGCGGACTGAAAATTTTAAACAAAAAATTGGAAAAGTAGAAATTTCGAATCAATTCTATTCTGAAAAGAAAGAATTTGATGTCGAAAAGGCGTTCAATGGGAAAGTTAAATATATTTTTGGAAAGATGGTTGAGGGAAAGGTAAAAGGGGTAAAAGAATTTTATGAAACAAAAAGAAATGTTCAAACCCCAAGTGAAACTGAAAAGGTCACACCCAAAGCTGGTCAGGCTTGGGTGTCTGTATTCCATATGTAAAAATCCTGACTTGCCGGAACTCCCAGGTTGGTAATTGGGGAGTAGGAATCGGCATCTTTCTTGAGAAATATCACTTTCGTGAATGGTGGTTGTTAAATGATATTTCGACCTACAAGTGGTAGTATTCTTGAAAATTGTCATATTTCATTTTACAAATGGTATGGTTGACAAGTGAACCTTCAAGTGGTAGAAAAAAGGGTTTTCACCTACAAGTGGTTAATCAAGGTCATTAAGTTGAACTTGATTTAACTTTCATACAAGTGATTGAGAAAACAATGTGATGAATTAAACCCCGATCTTACAAGTGGTTTGTAAAATCAACAAAACTTATTTTTCGGAAAAACCATTTTGATTAAAACAAACTTAATTGTTTTGAAATCATAATGGGAAAATAGTTTGTTGTCAGGGGGAGTTCTGATTGTTTACGCCAAGTGGATGGCGAATTGAAGCAATTCACATCGGTTTGTCAAATTTTCTTTAAATGGTTTTGAATTTTAGGGGGAGTAAGAAATTTCAGAAAATCCAAAAACATTAGAAATTTTGAAAAAGCCAAAAACATGATAAAAATCAAAACGAGTTTTGTTGTGAAAAAGAGGAAATGATAGTACATCAGTGGACTATCACAGCATGCTAAAGAATTGGAAAGTTAAAATGTGATAAACGGTCTCACTGATGATATGCCAGTAGGTTTTTACACGCTTAGTAGATTGTTGTCGAGATATAAACCTAAATATCATACTTACTTATCTCGTGGGGAACATATCTCGGATATATAGGTAACCCCTGAAATCTTGTTTGAAGGGCTTTCTATTTCTGACATGCTAGGTCTTTGTGTGTGGTGATATCTGGGGTATTATACCAAGACTTCTGATTTTGCGGGAGCAATAGCCTAGTCCTCGTATAATGCTTTACATTGCTTTAATCTTAAATCCCACCCTCAGCATCAAAAATGACGAAACATTGAAAAATGCTAATCATGTGCTGTTGAAGAAAAGATTCTCTAAAGGGAACACACCTAAAGTCGAACCATCATCTCTCTGATTTTGCGGAAGCAATAGCCTGAGCTCTCATGGTCTCGCATTTAACCCCTTACAGATATAATTAGTGTACATTCACCTGTAAGACTGAATATAGGAGTCTGGATACGGGAGTATATTCTGAGGTGGGACACGCGAATAAGTTAAGTGCTTAAAACACTAATTCTCGTATCTCAAAACAGTTGAACTTTGTGTAAAAATTTAAGTGGATCAGTATACTGACAATCTAAGTGAATCGTTTTGAACTTAAAGTGTTTAAAGCTCAACGGTGCTAGTGGTTTGTCAAAAACTGATATGATCCTCTTACACAAACTCACAAAAATATTGTCTGTAAATATTTCTTTACTGCTTTTCATTAAAAACAAAATCCAAAAAGAATGTGTTTTAGCTTAAAATTTTGAAAAATCAAAAAGATTTTATTTCATTTTATTTTCGACAACTGATGTTGGAAAGCTGATTTTCAAAGTTTCGAGTGCTGAACATGATGAACAACAGGGTTGGGAGAGTGTGTTTGAAATGAGAATAAATTTTGAAATGTTTAAATGAAACCAAATCTGAATGTTCCAATTACAAGTGGTAAGCCAAAATTAAAATTGTCATAATATGAAATTTATGTTTTGGGTAAAGTTTGTGCAAATAGTGAATTCCAGACTGCGATCCCAGCTTATCGAAAGGGGGAGTCTGAGGACGTAAGAGCCAGATTCAGATCTTGAAACAAAGCTCGAGATAGAAGCTGCTGTTACTGAAGAATTTATGAAATCAACATCCAACGGAGATTTAGCTGCTGATGCTGAAAAGAGAGAGAGAATAAGAGAAAAAAAATTGAAGGATGCTTATAATGGAGAATACTTTGGAAGAGCACGAAGACTGATAAAGACTGAAGATGCGACATACTGAAGACTCGACACTGAAGACTTCGTCAACATCCAAGGGGGAGTCTGTTGGTGCATATGTCTGTCGACTTCGTCTTGTATCGAGTCTTGTAACTAGAATGATAGATCAAGTCACGTAGATCGAGAAAATCAAGAAACATGTGAGATGTGGTCATTTCGCACGAAATGAGCATGCCCATTCCATGCGAAATGGTCCTCCTATAAATAGAGGACTTGTCATTTCATTTGTAGAACTTTTACAATTCCGGTAGCGAAGCTCTGCCGAGGTGTCTCCAGGTTGTAAATCGTTGTCAAATCAATACAGAAGACATTTAAACTACTTCTTTGTGCAAAACAAGCTGATTCAATATCAAAACGTTTGTTTCCGCCTCTCGTTTTGATCAAAAACTCTTCTGAACGACTCGTTTGGTCATCACAACGATCCTACAAAAACAATAACAAAATTATAAGTAAATTTTTTTCAAACTTACATGTTTTTATGATACGTTGCGTCGAACGCCAAAACATCACCGAACACTTCATAGTATAATTTAGAAACGCCATCGCACCAAAAAATTAACTGAAGTTCCATATCATCAATATGGGTATAAAACGTGTAATTAACTTTGTTTTCGCTGCAAGCTTTGAATTTGTCAATTATCATTTGCGCGTCTCTATCACCAATAAAATCTTGAATGTCACGCCCGCAATTTTTGTAGTCCACAACCGTCCCGTGAACATTATGGTGGCCACCTTTTATTGCAACGTGTACATTGTGGGATTTGGTAGGGCCAAGATTAGCATTGCGACACTTTGCTATGAACTCTTATGTAGAAAAATCAAGTTTTCTTCGCTTTAGTAATAAATCAAGATTCTCGGGTGAGGTAAACCCATGGTTGTGTTGTTCAACAAAATCATAGATTTCATACTCAGATGAATTTTTATACGAACAAACTTGACACACGCCTTACAATCTGTAACTTTGACATTGGAACGACGTGATGGTGAAGTTGAGTCTACAGCATCAGGGTTACTTTCTTTATGTTTAGGTTTGTTCGCTTTCGCCCTGGAGCATAAAACGTATCGCCGAATTGTAATTATCTCGTCGCCTATTTTTTCTTTTTTTAAAGTACCCAAACGGGTTCCAAATCATGCTAGTTGTGCGTACTCCTCGTACATTGCAATTGCTTGTTCAATCGTAGTAAATCTGGATTTCACAAACGGTTTGAATCCGGGGGGACAATTGGTGTCCAGTACCTAGTCACATTTGGAGTTTCATAAACGTTACTAGCAATCGACTCTGCACAATTACATTACAAAAGAATCATTCAAAAATATAAGGACAACAATGTTGTGGGTCTTCAAAGGTTCATTAACTAAGATTATGCTATTTACATGTAACTACCGTGTATTATACACAAGTGTACTATCGTGTTGGAGTGTATAGAACACAGCAGTACACATGTGTACCTCAGAGCTAAATATTATACACAAACAAAAAGATGACTGAACACTCTAGTTCAACCAAAAAATGACTAAAACTATAATTCAAATATTGCTGAAACGACCAAAAACAATGACAATCTTACATGTTCGTTAAAATCTATGGAAATCAATGGTCATACGATTACACTACCTGGACGATCCATTGTTGTAACGAAGACATTATCGCCAATGTTTTGGTCAGAATTGTGATTATCGATTTCTGGGTCGGCCATGAATGAAAAACGGTACCACCTGTCTGCAAAAATACAACTATGTTTCAATGTATTCAAACACACCAAATTATAAACAAACACAACAATCAAGTTCTAAGTCAATATTCAAGTTGTAAGTGAAACATATTTGTAAACTGAATAACCATTTACTTATACAACCTGGGCTACGATGATCAATCAGCAGCAGAAAAACAATCAATGTAATACAATTATTCTTCGCCGGAATCTTAGTCCGGTTTAACTTTCGATGTCCGGCTAACGGCGACGGCAACAATAAAGACGTTCGTCGATGACAACAACCCAGTTAGCGGCAACGATACACTCAACTTACTCAGCAAAAATTAAGATGTCCAGCAAAAAGTGACATGATGAACGGCGGCAGTTCAATTTTCTGGAATTGAAAACTTTAAGAACGGGGTGACGTGATGAACGATGACAATTCAATCTTCTTGGATTGAAAACTTGGTCAGGCGTGAATTGTGGATCCAATATCATGAAAATATGGATATTTATTGAAGAGATTATGAAAGATAAATAAAAAAATATGTTAAGATTTTGAATTAATAATCATTTTAAGTAACTGATCTGAAATTAATAACAAAATAATTTAAATTCAATATTTATATAAAGTTACAATCTTACCCTTGTCAAATGTATATGAAATCAATGGTTCAGATCAGTTCACGCGGTTCACTCTTGGGAATTTGTTCACATTTGGACCTATATATATATATATATAGTAGGGATCCTGCGGAAAGTGTGTTTTTCCTAGAAAGTCAAGGAAGCGATCTGGGCCATCCAATGGGTGTGTTTAATGGTTAAGATGAAGTCAATGGCAATCTTGTAATTTTTTAGTTTATTTAATTCATTGATTTAAAAGACTAGGGGCAATTTTGTCAATATATCGTGTTTTAAATCAATTAGATAACCGTCAGTCAAACCCAGTCCCTAATTTCACGCGATTTTCCCTCTCTCTCTCTCTCTCCAAACCCAACTTCGAAACTCCAATCCCTACAAAAAATAACTACAATCATGGAAGAATATAACTTTAGAAAGGATGGAGAGCACCGGATCAGTTGTCGAAAGCCGCTCGAAAGACCCCGTAGTCGCAGGTATTAATCATGCAGGGCACCAAGAACATGCTGTTAAAACACAGCGTCAAGAAACATCAAGAAAACACATCGTATTAATCTGCTTGCTGTTAAAACACAACTGTATGAATCTGAATGCTAAAACATAACTGTATGCATCTGCTTGCTGTTAAAACACAACTGTATGCATCTGCTTGCTGTTAAAACACAACTGTTTGAATCTGAATGCTAAAACACAACTGTATGCATCTGCTTGCTGTTAAAACACAACTGTTTGAATCTGAATGCTAAAACACAACTGTATGAATCTGCTTGCTGTTAAAACACAGCTGTATGAATCTGAATGCTTAAACACAACTGTATGAATATGCTTGCTGTTAAAACACAACTGTATGAATCTGAATAATAAAACACAGCTGTATGAATCTGCTTGCTGTTAAAACACATCACCAAGAACAAACTGTTAAAACACAGTACCAAGAACATGCTGATAGATTCCAGCAAGAAAACGAATGAATGATTGATATTAAGTGAGATCAGAAATCGAAAACAAAAAATTCCTAAATTTATGGATAGTTAGTTATTGAAGATAATTTCCTAAAATAAAAATATATTGTGAAAGTACATAAATGCCCTTTTAGATAAAATCATTCAATGCCACATGTCGCGTTCTTATTGCTTCCTAGACTTTCTAGGAAAAACACACTTTCTACCCAACTCCTACTCTATATATATATATATATATATAGGGTAAGGATATATAGAAAACCACTTTTATTGAGAAAACCCGGGAAACTCAAAGCTCCCGACAATTTTTTTTTTTTTGAAAAAAATAACACATGTAATATACAAGTTTCAGCATTTTTTGCCTAACACGTGTTAGTCAACAAAGTTGCTGAAATTTGTTTATTTTTTTTTTAAATAATCCTTCGGCGCTTTTTCGATTTTTTTTGCCCAAAACTCTTAAAAACATGTATATTACCTGTGGTAATTTTTTCAAAAAAAAAAAAGTCGGGAGCTTAGAGTTTCCCGGGTTTTCTCAAGAAAAGTGGTTTTCTTTTTATCTTTAGCCTATATATATATATATATAGGGAGGGGCTCATGCGAGAACTCCATTTATTGCGAGAACCGCGAGAACCACTTACAAGGACCAAATATGAACTTTAATTAAAGTTGTAAAAAAAAGGACGGATGGCTAGATCTGTAATAACGCGTAACTGTGGATTGTATTTAGGGTTTATTGTAAACTATTCGAATACACACACAAACGACTCATCCGGCGGCGATTTGTAACAATTTCAGGCGATTACGATCGATAACCGGCGGCGATTACAGCTGTTCTAAGTTGTTGCGGAGTATTATAATCGCCGATAATACAGTATAATGAATACAGATGAAATCAGTGAATCGAATGACAAACGTGAAACCAGACAGGGTAGATCGAAGGGCATTCTGAGGAAGAAGACTACAGGTAACAAATTATAAATAGATTTTGAGGAAGAAGACTACAGGTAACAAATTATACATAGATTTATTGTATTTTTAGTTTACACATGTAAAATGTACAGTAATTTGAAATTGAAACACATATTTGTACAGTTACAACAAATTAGGGCACATTTCACCCGTATAACACATTTTTAGGTCAATTCTGAAAAATAATATGGTATTGTAATGGCGTTTTTTTGTTAAATACAGTATTTAGTATGTTAATAGATGAAGATTGTATATTTTGTGATGATAGTTAAATAATTACAATTTTTGTGTAAAATTATTGAAACAGGGCTTATTTTTTATACGTTGTATTGATACACAGGTCATTTAGTACACAAATGTATGATTATGTTAGTTTTGACAAAGTATGCATATATGCATACAATGTGATATGTACATATAAAGTATGCAAAGTAATATGTATACATTTACAGTTGCATATACAATATGTTTTACATTTACAGTTGCATATGGATTAATGGTATGCATATATGCATATATATTAATGGTATGCATTTATGCATATATATTAATGGTATGCATTTATGCATACAGGTTGTTGAATATACAGTATGTTTACATGTACAGTTGCATATAGATTAATGGTATGCATTTATGCATACAAGTTGTTTAGTATACAATATGTTTTATATTTACAGTTGCATATATATTAATGGTATGCATTTATGCATATTTATTAATGGTATGCATTTATGCATAAAGGTTTTTTGAATATACAATATGTTTACATGTACATTTGCATATAGATTAATGGTATGCATTTATGCATACAGGTTGTTGTATATATAATATGTTTACATTTACATTTGTATATAGATTAATGGTATGATTTTATGCACATACATTAATGGTATGCATTTATGCATACATGTTGATGCATATACAATATTTGTACATGTACAGTTGCATATAGATTAATGGTATGCATTTATGCATATAAACTAATGGTAAAATATGTAAACGTACATGTTATCAGTTTTAGTATATTAACATTGTTTAATTGCATGTTTGTACAACAGGTGATGAAAGGGAACAAAGGAAAGTGACATTTAGAGCCGATGTTAAGAAAACTGATGCAAATCCAACACATATTAGAAAAAGGAAACATAATGATGATAAAGAAGATAATGAACCAATTGTGTCGATGATGAGGAAAATAAAAAAAACAACGTTAAAAATAAAGATGTGGAGAATGTAAAAAACACAACAACTGTTGAACAACCAAGCAAAGGTACGACATACTTGTTTAATATAATGATATTAAGTGTGTATGTAACATAGGGATCCCATGTAACATAAACGTATAATGAATATCTTATTGGTTTGAATGCAGAAAACGATGAAGGTGTTAGGTTGATAATGGCATTGCAGTGTAGGATATCACCACACCAGTTGAGCTATGTGGTAAAAATGTTGTCAAAAGCACAAAGGGAAACGGTGGTTAACATGGGTTTTGGAAGGATGCTGACAATTAATACAGATTCAATACCATCAAAGCTTGCGTATTTCATAATGGATAGTTTTGATGAATCAACAATGGAGATTAAAATGAAAAATGGAAGCATAAAGGTCAATGAGACTGAGGTGAGCAATCTTTTAGGATTAAAGAATGTCGGTATAGTATTGGATGACAAGGAAAAAAAGAAAGATGCTGAAGTTTTGAAAAAAAAGGAATGGGAAGCATTGTACAAAGGGAAGTTGATAACACCAGCAAACATTGTAAAACGGATTGAAGAGAATAGTGATGATGTCAGCTGGAAATTCAAATATGATTTTTTGACAGTATTTATGAATACTCTTGTTGGTGTGAATATGGATGGACGGTGCATAACAGATTATTTCAACAAATTTGATGAGAGTACAGAAGTGGAGGATGTAAACTGGTGTGCATACATATGAAATAAGATAATGTGTTGCAAAGACGGTTGGAAAAAGGGAAGAAACAACAGTTCGTACAACGGGCCAATTCCAATATTGACTGTAAGTTTGTTTTTATAATAAATGATTGTATATTTGTGTATGTTTGTGAATGAAATCGGTTGTTTTGGATGATTATTATGTGTTTAATGTGTGATTGCAGATGTTATATGTGGATATGACGGTATGTGGAGAATTGAATAAAGAAAGAACGAATGGTCCATTACAGTTTTGGACAAAAGATATGCTGAGTAGCAGGGAAAAATATGAGATTGTGAATGGCGGGTTTGGAAGGGCAATAGTGAGGGACAGCTTTAAACAAGATGAATACAAAAATGACGAAATGGATGTTGAAATGGAAGATACAAAGAAGGATGTGAATGAAGTTATATGGAATGAAGGAAGATCGTTTGAGGTATGTAAATATTGTGTGATGAAAAATGTATATTTTCCATATATAATATGCTAAATTGTTATATGATGCATTGTTTGATGTAATGTAGAAATACGCTGATAAGAAAGGAGATGTTAAAAAGAAAGGTGAAATTGAAGCAAAGGTGTCGGGGAAAAAAAAGGTATTTATGCATATAATATTTGAAATGGTATCTATGCATATATGCATATGCACATGATGGTATAAACAAATGTGTATATTAAGTTAATTATGAATATAAACGTATGAATATTAGTTGGTAATGGTATAAACAGAGGAGTATATTAGGTATGTAATTAATATGCATATATGCATATGAGTATATGAAATGTATATGCATAAATGAATAATACGGTTAAATTAATAAAATATTTGAATGTATTGGAAATGTATATGTAGTAAATGAATATACAGATGTGTAAAAAATATGTTATTAGTATTATTATTATTATTAGTATTATTATTATTTTTTTAAATATAATAAGTTGAGTGTAAAATCACATATGCATATGCGCATAATCGGTTGATTATGTGTATGTGCATATGCATATGAGGGTATAAAATGTATATGCATATATGCATAAACAAATTTATAGTATATGCATATATGCATATAATGATGTATAAATTGAATAATGATGTGTAATTCATAGGAGGATGTGAATAGTATAATAATGGTAATATTGTATAATATATATAATAAATTTGTTATTGGAATACTAAAAAGGAATGAAAAATAATAAATGCAGACACATATGGATGATATAGAAGATACGGTAATCGCATTGAAGCATCAGATGAATGACATAAAGGAAGAGTTGGAAAGACAGTTTTTGTTTAATCCAGACGATGAACAACTGTTGAAGGTGATTGTGATGTTTAATGAGTCTTTCAAGGAAGATGTAAAGATGGAAAAGGTTAAACAGAACGTGGATGAAATTGTTGATGATGTTATTAGTATGTTGAAGAAAAACGTAAGGACGGATGATACAAAGGAAGGGGAGGAACGTGGGAAGAAAAATGATGAAAATCCAGATGATATAATGGGAAGTAAAGATTGTTTGGATAAAACAGATGTGAAAAAAGGTGGAAAAACAGGAATTGATGAAAGTGAGGGTACTAATGATGTACAGACAGGTGATAAATCGGCAGCACAAAAAAGGTGGCGGATAAGTATTGTAGGAAAGGGAAGAAGGTATTTGATAAGTCAATGCCATCATTTGTATTGTTGACCCCAAGTTCGCAAGAAACAGATGATGATGAGTGCGAGGAGGTAGTACCGATGAATAAACCGTTGGACGAGACAGAAAAATTGTTATGGAATTTTCTGATGGTCATTGGGATGGAAAAAAAAAGGTAATTATTGTTTGTTGTGCGTGTGTGTGTATAGTTATATATAAATATGTATATGAATTCATATATGTATATATTTAGGTAGTGTGTTGTAGATTTTATTTGTATTGATTTGTAAAAAAACAAAAAAAAAATATATTGTAGGATGGAGAGAAAGAAGAAGGATGACGAAGATGGGAAAGGCGTATATGACGAAGATGGGAAAGGCGAAGTTGACACAGAAAAGAAAAAGGACAAATCCGGATTAAGCTTTATGTAAGTTGTATATAGATATAATTATGTATGTAATTTATATGCATGTATGTTTGTTACGAATATGCGTAATGCATATAAAGTATATAGAGTTGTAAAAAACAGAGTTAAAACAATTTAATTATTATTGGATAATTGAAAAAATATATGTGCATGCAGGTTGAAGATGTTTGAAACACAACATGGATTGTATGCATTGGGGCATACAATGAACAAGCTAGATTTCGGGAAGGAGATATCAACGAATCTGATAGATTGTTGGGCAGCAATGTTAAATGTTAAGGAGAAAAAGATGGTTGTGAGCGGGAAAAGACGGTTGTTTTGTTATACATCAAACTTCGTAAGTGGATAGTAAGTTTATATATTAATATAAATACATATGTATAATATGCAAATGTAAACATGTGTTGGATAATAAGATAATATGTGAATATGCATATATGCATATATAGGATAATGTAATATGTCGAGTTAACAGATAGTATGCATATATGCATATAAAGAAAATTATGATATGCATATGAATTAAATTATAATATGCATATAGGATTGTTAATAATAAAGTGATTGGATATGTATATATGCATATAGAATAAAATTTAATATATATATTTATATAAAACAAGTGATATGCAATAATGCATATGGATTGAAGTATGATATGCATGTATGCATATGAATGAAAGTATGATATGCATATATGCATATGGGTTATATTATAATATGCAGATATGCATATGGGTTATATTATGTGTTATTATATATGCATATATGCATAAACTAATAATATATATAAAAAATATATGTTTATAAAAAAATAAAAAATAAATAGAAATAAAAATAAAATAGATATAAAAATATTAATTTTATTGTTACAGTTTTTACATATATATATATATATATATAAATATATATAATTGTTGTGACAAAAATCAAATTGCAGCCGGAATATATGCTGAAAGAAAAGCAAGATGAGGAGTTGTCTTTGATAACTGTGAAAAAGTATTTGAGATAAGTATTTGAAAGGGACGACACGCTGTTGGATTTGAGAGCTTTTAATATAATAGTGGTACCAATGATCGAGAAGGCACATTTTTATCTTATTTGTATGGATTTAGATACAGGAGATGTGCAGGTGATAGATAACATGGATACAAACAGAGATGCAGTGCATGTAAAGACATCATCAGATTTTAGATACATGGGGACACCATGCAAAGTGGTATGTAAAATTAATGTAATATTTATGTATATTGTCAATTGATGTTAATTTTTTATTTTTGTTTTGGCGTTTATTATGCAGAAAAATTACATGTGGACATACATGAAGTCAGTAAACCACCCGGATACAGAAAAGCTTAGAAAAGGTGTAATAAAGAGATTGAAGATTACGTGGGGAACAAAAGATAATGTGAAAGATTGTGGGGTATTTGCAATGCGCCATATGGAATGTTACAAGGGGATTACAAAGGAGTTTGATTGTGGATTCAGTGATTTGAAGGATGTGAAGCAACATCAGTTGAATAACATGCGAATAGCAACAACATTGATGTTATCACCGTCAAACATTTATAGAAAAAGGGTGTTAGAGATGGCGAAGGTAGCGGTTGAGAATGTGAAGCATGTTAAGATAAAGGGTAAATTGAAAACAGTAGCAAAACTGCAGGAGGAGTGCTGGAGAGGATTAGCGAAACAGTAGGGTGGTTAGAAGTTATATGGTTTATTGAACGGGGTTAGAAAATGGTAAATAGACTAATGATATGGTTTGTTAAGTGATTGGATAGGTAGTCTAACAATTGGAAAATGGTATGATATTATGAATATTGTTGGATTGATGGTGAAATGATATATGATATTATATATATATATTTATATTTTGATGGTTGTTATGTTATGATGCTACTGGAGTTTTATATGTAGTGTGTAAAGTATGCATATGTTATGAAAGGATACTATATGCAATTTGTAAAATGGATTGTTAATTATTTATTTATTTATTTATTTTTTATTGATTGATATTAAAGGATGTTGGTGAATGTTGTTGTATATATAATGTTGTATGTAGATTGTAAAATGAACAGGGTAAATGCGAATAATAGATATGGAAAGTAGTATGATGTACATGTATGCATATATGCATATAAAAATTAGTTTGTTACATACATAATGACATATATATATATATATATATGCATATATGAATATGGTAATTAGAAGAATATAAATGTATGCATATAAAAATCATGTTGATACATACGGAATGAATGCACATATATATAAATTTATATAGATAGGATGTAACAAGATACGGTTGTATATGCATATATGCATATGATGTGTAATAACGTAGTATGTTGTAGTATAAATGGTTTTAGTTATGTAAATAGAAATAATATAATGTAAAATGGATGTATTTTTTATAACAATATAGAAATATGTAATAATTTATATGTACATACGTATATCAATATGTACATACGGGTTTATGCATATATGCATATATAGATATGGAACGATTAGATGTAAGGTTGTAATGGTGGATGTGATGTTGCAATAGTTATATAAATATGACAGAAGGTAGCATGTGATAAAACAGTGTTAATATGCATATATGCATATTACATATATATATATATATATATATACTTAAGTTATTCATATATGCATATTTAAACAGGTAAACATAGATTGTAATGATATGCATGTTAAAATGTGAATGAAACTGAAAAAAATAAACACAACAGAATGTAACACATGATAAACGATATGTTTGATATAGTTGAGACAAATAAAAAAGATTATCAAATGTTGCTAATAAAAATGCAAAGTTCAAGCAGGGGAAAAACATATCAAACATCGTCTTCTGATTCAGTATTGTAAACATATTTGGGGTCACGACGGGTTCTGGACGAATGTCTAATGGGTTGGTTAGATGTTTTTGAAGGTGCCGGGTCGACTTGTTGAGTATTTGTTGCAATCGTATCGTACACTATATCAATAGGGTTGTCGTTGTAGAACTCTTCACCAGAATCGGAAGATGCATATGTAGGTTCAACATCGAATTCATTGTCCGATACATCATATCGGGGAGGAGGAAGGTTGGCAGCAGCCCCAGCATCGCATTTGGCCTTGTAAGCAGCCCGTTTTGCCTCTTTGACTTTAATACAATTGCGACTATCATGATCAAATACATATTTGTTACAATGGTTGCACAAACGCGCAGGACGTTTACGACGTTTAACAATTTTTTCACCCGGACCGACCCGTCTTTTCTTGGTGCCCGAACCTTTGTTTCGTATGCCCATAGGCGGCTGGATTGTTGAAGCTGAATGAATTGGAAGGTTGAGTATATCACTTATGTTAGCAGCCTTTGGGTTATGTTCTGGTTCATCAGGTAAATCTTTATATATTTCATTTCTGATGGATCGTATTTGTGTAGATAGTGAACGAAGTCGATCAGGGTTTTTTCCAATCCGATTCATGCATTGGGTAAGTAAATCAAGTATTTCAGTTTTTAGTGTACCAGTCTCACTCATCTCTGTTGAATACATGTGTGATAAGTTATACACGCTGGATGGGACCGCATCACGTTTCCATCGCCCACTTATGTATTGGATGGGAATACGGTCAATTGATTTGAACCAAAATACGCAAAATATATGACGGCACAAATAACCGATACGTGTAAATCCCATGCAGGAACAAGTATAAGTGTGTGATGGGATATTAGCGTAAACCTGCATGAATATGAATGGTGTAAGTTAAATAACTATATAAGTGAAGTGGATGTTTATAAATATGAATGATGTATTGTTTGTATTGAATAACATAATAAAGTGGTATATATGCATATATGCATATAACATAATATAATAAAAATATGTAAAAAATTTATGGGAGAATGTATGATTACGTATGGAGTACGATGTATGTTCAGGTTTGTTGATGGATAGTTATAAAAATATGTAATAAATGTGTGTTGTATATTAGTATAATATAGATATCATAAAGCGGTATATTAAAATATGCATATGTACATACAGTGTACATGTAGTGGAATGTTATGAATATAAATATGTATGCATATGGTATTGTAGGCATATATGCATATTGTAGTGTTAGTTACATGTATGCATAATAAAATAAGAATATATGAAAGTATGCATAAGTTGGGATGAAGTAAATAATAAGTAATCAGATGATGTATGCATATATGAATAAAATGTAAATTATAATAAATATGCAGCACATATGTTATGCACATATGCATATATACATATATTTAAGGTAATAAAAAAAAAGAAAAAAGAAAAAAAAAGAAATAATTAATAGTTAACAAGATAGGTACCTCGAACGTGTTGACAGTAACTCTGTGTTTGTTAAGATGTCTAACATTATAAATAGAGTCGACAGACGTGGTGGGACGCTCAGAAATGATACAATGTAACAGTCCTCGATGAATCTCTTTTTGAACTTCCAAAAATATATTCCAGGTGTATATCTCAGATGCTTGAATTTCAATGGGAAGGGTTGTTAAAAATTTTGGTGTGCGTGTGTCACTATCAAACTCATTCTTACGTTGTTTATTACGATTGGAATCAACAGCAGTATCATAGCACATTAAGAATTGGACAAGGGAGTTTGTTTCTCTAGAGTTAGTTTTGAAACGTGCATTAGAACTTTTGCAACTGGATGTCGTTTTCATCAAACAGCATAACGGAATCTCTCTGCAATAACATGGTGCCCAACGTGTGCGAATTTTATACATATCGGTCAACCATTTGTGATTTTCAAGTTTATACTCCTTCATTAAAAGTTGCCATTGTGCTTCAAATGTTTCAACTGTTATGAACAAGTTCCAAACAAGTTTGTGTATTGATTTTCTCAGATTCCCATTTGCAAGTATATCACCAGATATCTGTAAGTGGTTGACAATTTATAAATAAAAAATGTTAAATTATAATATTAGTAAAAGAATGATGATATATATGGACATTGAAATATTGAATAGGATAAAGTTAATAATATCGTTACCTTAGCGGGCAGTTTATCCGTTATGTGCCACATACATAAACGATGGGTGGATTCGGTGAATACATTTAACACAGCTTGTTTCATAGAAGCATCCTGGTCAGTAAGTATAAGTGAAGGTTGTTTTTTGTGGGCTTTAAGGAACATTTGTAGCAGCCAAGTGTATGATTCAATTGTTTCATCATATAGTAATCCAGCACCGAAAATTACACAACGTTTGTGGTGATCAACACCAGTAAATGGAACAAAAATCATCTTGTATCTGCAACATATGTATTGTAATATGTATTAATAATACAAATCATAAAATAAAGTTACGAGATGTATGTAAAAAAATGTATGTTATGGTATGTAGGCGTGAATAAACAGAATTTATGTGTATGATGATAAAATAGAATATAGTGTTATATTAACATATGCACATATGCATATGATGTAATGTATGTGTAAGGATATGAATACAAACATGTATGCAGATGATATTGTATGCATATATGCATGTGGTTAATGTTATATATGTATATTTTAAATAACATAATAGGATTATATGCAGTTATGCATAAGTTGATATGAGGCAAATAATAAATGAATATATGGTGTATGCATAAGTGCATAACATGCAAATTATAATAAATTTGAAGTAAATATGTTATGCATATATGTATACATATTTATATACAAAATGAATATACAACATATGCATATGTGAATGAATTACACATAAACATGTGATTATAAATATGTTGTTATTTAATAATATTGAAAGTTGACATACTTGTTTGTATCATATGTAGCATCAAATCCACACACATCTCCAAAAGCTTCGTAATTACGTAAGGATACAAAGTCAGCCCAAAAAGCAGAACGAAGCTCGTTGTTTGTAACAACATATTCAAAGATGAAATCTTGACGGTTTTGGCTTCTTGCTTGTAAGGTGTCAACAAAAAGGTTTTCATCGCGGTCACCAATGAATAATCGAAAGTCTCTACTTACATTTTTAAAATCCACTGTAGTACCCTGCACATTTTGTGGTCCACCTTTTAAGGAAACTTGAATATTGTGGGCAATGCTTGGCCCTATTTTGTTTAACCCAACCCGATGTATAAATTGTTGATTTTCATAAGTTACTTGTCTATTTTGTCTGAGAAGATCAGCATTTTCATTACTAATCATGCAATGATTATGTTGCTCATCAATGCTATATAATTGAAATTGATTTGTTGTTTCCAAATATCGAAAACGGGCACATGCACCACAATTAGAGACGGTGTATCGGCTACGTCGTTTGTTGTTTGTAGGTGGTAGTGAAGAATCGAAAGTGTTATGTTTTGGCTTGCCATTTTTTGAACATAAAAGATACCGATGTGTAGGAATTCTTATGCTGGGATTGGATGGGTCTGGCTTTGATTTCAAAGTGCCAATACGGACAGAAAATCCGGCCTTTGAAGCGTATTGTTTATACATCATGATAGCATCATCCCAGTGTTGGAAGACACTTCCAATGGATGGCATGTATTGAATGTCAATGTCGGGAGTCCAAAATTTGGTACCATCGGGGGACGAATAAACTGAACTTATAAATGTACCTGTTGAATGAGTAAATGAATATAAGGTTCATAATGCATATTATAAAAAAATAACAGAATTATGTTGTAACCTAATGTATGAATAGTGCAAGTATTAATGGATTGGGAATAAGATGTTGAAATGTCAGATTTTGTGATTGAATGTATGTAATGATATAGTAGTACATGAATGTGTTTATATAGGCATAGTATAATGTATGTATGAATAAAAATGGTCATGTATGTAGAAGTGTGTAATGAACATAATTCATATGCATATATGCATATTGAATATGGTATGTATGTAATTGTGCAAAATTAATTATAATGGACATATGGTAGTATAACAGTTTGTTTATAGATTAGATTGTTGTGAAAAGATGATATTAGAATATTGTTATAAGTATTATAACAGAACGTGTATAATAATGAATCAAGTGTTGATATTAAATGAATGGTATATATGTAAATTGTTTTTAAACAAATGATGATGGAGTAATGTAATACTTTTCTGTTCTTTATGTAGGAATTGTAGTCGTTTTGGTGTTTTTGATGAAGTTGACACATAAGAAGACGAACCAGAATCAGAATATGAATGTGTGTTATACGGGATTTCAAAATTATCATATGTCACAATGTCATATATGGGGTCGATAGCTGCAACAGCACAAGATAAATCAAGTATAGGAATTAACCCTTTATCAGATTGCATTGGTGTTGGAAAATGTTGATCATTTCTGATAATATTGATTGGGGCATTTACTGAAGACGAATCAGATGATGCCATAATATCGGCAATTAATGTGAGTAACATTTGTTGTTATTATATTGATCACATGTTGTATATTATGTATGAAAGTATATAAAAAAAACATAGTATAATGTAACAATAGGTAGAATGACAAACAGTGTAACATTTGTAAATGTGTGTAGACAAATGTGATCGTATTAGAAGGAACATAGATGCAAAAAGTAATGTATATGCATATGTGCATATGTAATAAATAAAATAATGTAATAGTTAAATGTTAACAAATCAGTTTAATGTTTATGAAACAAGTGTAAATTTAATGTATGTATTAACAGAACATAAAACATTTCAGTTGTGAATATGTATACAGATCTTAATGAACAAATATTTGCAGAAAGATATGTTGTAAAATGTAAATTATATAACACATGTCAAACGTACATATATCTGAATTCAGGATTGATGGGGCATTTGATAGTATTGAACAATTCGATGGTGATTAATTGAGTTATTACAGTTAATTATTAGTAAACAAACAGTTGTCAGTAAAATGTATACAAGTTAATGATGAAACAGACGGATGTGTTAAACAGGCATATAGAACATATCGATTATGAATTTGATTATAAGGTTGAGATTGTTGAAAAGAAGGTGTTAAATTACACAATTAGATGCGCATTTTGAAGACATATACATTACCTTGTAAGCTGAGAAATGACGAAGATGATGTAAGAATGTTAGGGTTTGCAGAAATTTGATGAATTGTTGTAATACATGAATTAAGTCGTTGAGGTGTTGCGAATGTGACCGGAATTAAAGATACATTGTCGGAATCTTCGATCGGTGGTCGGAATCGTGGTGGCGGAGACGGAGGCGATAGGCGGCGTCGGACATGAGTGAATAGTACCAATTTTGAATGGATACGATGACTGATTATCTGGAAATATCGTATTTTACATTCCAGGCCTTGTAGTTTGAGTATTGTTGCGTTCACACTTGGTTCTCGCAGTTCTCACAATAATAGCCGGTTCTCGCATGATCTTCTCCCTATATATATATATATATATATATATATGGGAGGGTTTAAATGAGAACGCTAAATATTGTGAGAACCGTGAGAACAAATGAAAAAACCGTAAAAACTTGGTCAAAAACGAATCAAATTCAATTTTTTTTCTACACTTATCATTATTATTCGAATACAATGTTAGAAATTTAATTTACACGTTTAAATTTACATGAATTCGTAAATAAAGAAAATTTACACATGTGTAAGTTTGCCATTTACACATGTGTAGATCTGTTATATTTACACATGTGTAAAAAATCTAAAAATAGTGATTTTGAAATGAGAAATGGATTATTTGATGTTATAAATTCTTTTTTTGATGTTGTATCTTAATTACAATGAGGTTTGTATTAAAAAAAATTGGTTTTGATTGGTGTTCTCATTCGTTCTCACGGTTCTCGCAATATTTAGCGTTCTCAAGATAACCCTCACCTATATATATATATATATAATAGACGTATACCCGCGCGATGCGGCGAGACGACAATTTAGAACGCGGTATTCATTTACTGTGAGTTTATCAATTTTCTCGTGATACATTGTATTATACGTTTGTTAAGTTTCTTATTCGTAGCATCCGTGTGTGGCGTATACCATGAGCCTTACATGCTTTTAAAAAATAACAAACATGGAGAACATAATCCGCATGCTCACAACAATAAACAGTAACCTCACCAAACGACGGTTCCTATATTCTTAGACCATCCGTAGTGGGGCGTTATTTTTAAAAAAAATTGAAAAAAAACGCCCCCACTACCATTACATGGGGCGTTATTTAAAAAAAAATAAAAAAAATGAACTTTGGCGTTTTAATAATAACACTGATATGAACTTTGGCACATGTTTGTTTAACCAATCAATTTTGAGCATTTGTCTGACAACTTTGGAGAACCCCCATGCAAGTTTGACTAGCCAATCACCATCCATCTGTTTGCTTTTTTTTTTTTTTTTTTTTTTAATGATTGGAAGGGGCATTATCAGGCATTATTCCCACTACGCCATTTTTGCAATAACGCCCCATGCTGACACGTGTCGGATAATGCCCCATGATGAGGGCATTATAACAATTTACCACTACACATGGTCTTATAATTTGACATATGCCACCACATGTTGAACATATACCTTTGCCCGCGTTCTCGTGCATACATCACATGTTTCAAGATGAGAATGACAATAATGAAATCGGAGCCACTTTGTGTACTCATTGTTTAATAATATTCAAAATAAGATAAATAAGCATGTATCTTTTAACCTGAATAAAATTCTGTTTGCTTGCTTATAGCTAATTAAGTTCCAAAATCAGTCCTTGTAACACAAAAAAATAAGAATATATCACTATAAACATAGAAATTTAAAAATAAAAATCCCAACACAGACGAATAAGAAAATATTACACATAGTAAATTAAAAATAAAAATTCAGTTTTAAGTATACATGGTCTAGATTAGACATTATGATTACAAAAGGTTAATCGTAGATAATCATAAAATTTATAAATTACACATTTGTAACATCCCTAAAACTGACTCTTTGTATTAAATGATTTTTTAGATAAATATTGATATGCATTAAGATTTTGTTTAAATAATAGCCTAACGACATCTTGGGGTTGTAATAAAGCTCAAGGACCATTAGGTTCTTGGTTCGATTCTCTCCATGGGGAGTTTTTCCAAGATTTATTGGTTTTCTCTGGAGTTAGTGTGTAGACATTATTGCCTAACAAAGATAGATATGATCAGGTGGTTCCGCTGGTGGTACGATGATACTCAAATGTTCCGTAACGTTGAGTTATGGTGTGTGTATGTAACTTGAATATCAAAACAATAATTATTGTGTTAAAAGTTAAAGTTATCTAGTTTGGTTATATACGGAAGATAAGAAGACTAAGATACACCCTTTAAAAATTTTGATTTGTGAAAGACTAAAAGATACACACTTTAAAATAGGGGTGCTAAACGGGTCGGGTTCGCGGGTTAGCAGGTCCCTGTTGCTACTTCAGCTGCTGTAACAATCCCTGTCCCTGCCTTGAATTTTGCTAGACTCTCTCTGCCTAGAACATAAAAAAAGAATTAAAACAAACACATGAATACATTTAGACCAGTTTAGTTTTGAAGTGGTCGTTTGGGTTATTTATCATCCATTCATCCTAACAGGACAGATAATAAATTTAGTTTAAAAGTAAATGGGTCAAAAGTTATAATTATGGATTTGATAAAGATATTAACTGAAAAGGAAACGGGTCAAAGTTTGTCCAAACTATATTCTTATTACTATAGTTTAAAAAAAGTATAGATAGCTCTCAGGTCTATAATTTGTAAAAGGAAATAAATCAAGCAGTTAGGGTAAAGGGTATAACCCTCGAGGACTTGTGCGGGGAGGTATGTCACCGATTCGGTGACTATACCGTGTGTTTGTGGGTATTCGGTGAGGAGGAGAGAGGGTGGGTATTTCGGTGAGTGTTTACCGAAAATGAGAGAGAGAGAGGGTGATTGAGAAAATGGTGGGTCCCAACCCCTTTTAAACAATAACAATTTATTTATTTTTTAACCTACTCAAACACCCTAGGGTGTTTGACTATACCCTCTGATTGAGTGCAAAATGGGGAGTGGAATGGGAAGTTGACATGGCATAATATTATTGGGTAGGATTTCACTCAAACACCCTAAGATGTTTGACTATACCCTCAACCCTTACTAAGAAAATCTCTCTTCAATGAGACAGTTTTATCTTCACAAAGCTTTAAAATTAGAACTCATTTAAGTCAACTCAATTAAATCAAAAAACCTTGAGAAAACAATGGAACCAAACATTATTTATCCTCAAGAGTATCAATGAAGGATACATGCATAGATACACTCAAATATGAATGTGTATATATGTGTGTGTAGGTGTACCCCCTCTTCTACGTTCTCTACCACTTAGGCTACTGTAACAATCCTTGTCCCTGCGTTGATTTTTTCAACAGTCTCTCTGCCTAGAACATAGAAAAATAATTAAAACAAACACACGAATACATGATTAGTAGAGACTACTATAACCCACGTCTCCATGGTTGTTGATTATCAATAAAATGAAATAATAGCTAAGCTTAGGAGGTGTGGCTCAAGTATATAACGGTTGTGTTCGGTGCGGCTGCGCTCGCTGAGCCGATGCGGTTGCGCTGGATGCGGCGTTGCGTCGGGCTCGCTAGGGTTGTGCTCGGTGATGCAGATGCAGCTGCGTTCGCTGCGGTTGCGCTCGCTGCGTGGTTGCACTCGCTGCGCCGATGCGGCTGCGTTCGCTGCAGTTGCGCTGGCTGCAGCGTTGCGCCGGGCTTGCTGGGGTTGTGCTCGCTGATGCAGAAATTTTGTTACTTGGTTCTATCAAAATAATCCATATTATACCCACTATAAAGTATAAACGAAACCGGTTTAAAACTAAAATGTACCTCTGACTCGAATTAGTTATAGATTTCCTAGTAAAGATATTTACTTCGGATGATCCTGTCTCTTCATGGACCTTAGGAGGAGCTTCTGCACCAACATTTAATCAGATACCTTACCTCACAAAAAGTTAACAGGTTCAAAATATAATTCAAAACCATAACTAATCTACATAAGAATTAGTTATTCGATCTTTCCTTAGACATGTTAATCGATAATCACCTTGAACAAACCATTTTCAAAACAGGTACAAAAGGTAATCAAATTTATATGTAATGTAATTTAGTTATATGATAAGAAGAGACATAATATTTTAGAGTTCACATGCTAAACACTCACTCTCGGTATGAAATTAATCTTAAATTACCATTATGTAGAAATATATAGAAGTCCTTGAGCAAATAACTTGACCTATCTAAATTGCTCAAACTATTTAACATTATTTATTATTCACAGTATAGAGCATAATCAAATTTTAACATAACTACGCATTGGTCTATTGCCAACAGATTAATACTAATAGTACAAAAGTTGAGTCTTAACCATCAAAGCAGTATGCAATGAACCTTTGGAAGAGTTGGTCCGAGATTTTTCAAAAGTTCATGTACACGTGTTGATGGCCCTCCCTACAAATAAACAATGTCAGTGCTTAAGAGAATCACATATTCAACTAATATCATAATAAGCATATGCTGATTCATGGAGAGTGATGTTTGACTGTGTAGGTGGGTAAACATCAAGCATAAGATAACTAAGTTTATTTTCTGTAAAATGTTATGTTAACACATGTCAGAATAAGGTCTTACTATAATTAACAGAGAATCTAAAGTCACATTCTGTCTTGATGAAACAGAGCTCCTTTTCTCAGTAACATACCATGTGAAAAGCACATCCAAACACGTAAGTAGTTAGTATTCACTGTCCGAAACATATTTACAAGTAAGATCGATATATTACGTCCACATTGAAACAATTCACAATCTCAAATCTAGATTCTAAAATTCCGCAGAGTAAAAAAAACCTGACCACCAACAAATCCTACAAGTTTGTTTACGCCAATCTACCGCCTAATTAAGATCAAATCACCAAAAGATTAATTAACTAAAAAACTACAACCTAATAAATATGTATTGTTAACTCACTTGTAGCTTCTATTCCGATTTCCTTTTGGATTTCTTCTCATTCTTCTCATTCCTAGTTTACTGAAGCCTGAGATAAAAAAAAAAAGAACAACGAAAGGGAATTGAGCCAGATATCTGGTAACATTTAGAAATTTTAGGGTTCAAAGGTTACCTTCACGGTCCCTAAACATTGATGTGGAAGAAAGCTGGAACGGTGGTCCTTTTTAGGTCAGGTCTGAACAACCACGAAGCGGCTTTCTTCGCCGCTTGCGGCGACACCCTAGCCGCCGTCACCACCAAATCCGCTAGATCCGGTACCTCTGTTAGTGAATGTAGTCGCCATCGCCGCCGCTAGTAGCCGGAACCCACAACTTCTCTACGACTCTAGCAAGATGTAAAAATTGTGAGAGAATTGGGAGTGGAATCTGAATTTCAAAATTCAAAGCATGGAGCCAAATAGATTCAGTGAAATCTGTGACCACCAGTTTTCCAAAGAAGGAAAGGAGTGTTTCTCTCTTCTCTCTCGTTTGAAAAAGCTGTACAAAAGTAAGGAAAACTGTCGGTCTCACGCAGGCCTCACCAGTAATTATGTGAGAGGAGGGGGTGAAAAAAGTAAATAGGGGGTGTAGAAAGTAGCACCCTTTCAAAAGGGCATGTAGGGATCATGATCCGTGTGAAGTAATGGACGGTAGGATCAGGATCTGTGTGAAGTGATCTTTTAAAAAAAATCCAGTTCCTATAATTAAGGTGGCGGTTATGGAAAGTTTTTAATTAATTGAATTAATGATAAAATTACTTGTTTACCCTTTTGAATTAATTTAGATTTAGGACACATGTCATCTCCACAATATTTCTCACATTTCTCACATTTTTTTTACAATAACCTTACCCTATATATATATATATATATAAAGGGAAAACCCTTCAGAGTTGTGAGAACTTAGAGCACTCGGCATTCACGTGCGAGTTTTGCCCCCATTTTTTCCGCACCCCTAGATTAACATGTTAGAAAAGATTGTCGTAAAAAATTATTTTTTTTCAAAGTGGTGTTTTTCGGCCTCTAACAGCAACTGTAAAAAGCTAATTACATTAGAATGACATCACTTTTTACAGCATTTACAGCAGCTATAAATGAAAAAAAAAAAAAAAAAACAAGTTTTTTTTTTTTGAAAAGATGATTTTTTAAGGATTTTTGGTAAAAAAAATTGAAAAAACTTTTCGTAAGGCCGAGTCCTCTAAGTTCTCACAACTCGTATAAGTTTTCATTTTACCTTAACCCTATATACTTTTTCTATATAGAGGTCGGTTAACATACAAAATGGCTTAACGTACATTGCGTACGCGAAGCATTATAACATGCGAATTTGGTTCCAAAAATACCACCATGCGAATTGTAGTTTCATGGGTCCCAATACAAACATGTGAATTGGCTTTCCCTTGTACATGCGAATTGTGTTTTTTTAACGTGCGACTTTTCATTTTTATAACATGCGAACTTGCTATCGCGTACGCAAAATACGTTAAGACATATTGTACGATATATTCTATCTATATATATAGAGAGAGAGGGAGACGTCTCTCTATATATATATACAATATGTGTCGAAAACATAAATGAAATACCTGTTACAACAGACTCCAGTCAGAGAAGCAGCCATTGAGTGTGACATGATTGTTAGGATGATCTGGTTCTTCCTTAGGGTGTAAGGTTATGATGGTGATGATCCGAATTCTAGGGTTTGAATTCGGTTGGAGATAGAAATGAGGAGATGGACGATTTAATGATAATGTGGTCCATCAACAATACCAACTAATTATATAATAGGTTATTAATATATTTTGATCTATATAACATAAATGATTATATGGTTACAAGATTAAATATTACAATAATAATATATTTAATCTTTCATTCTCCCACTTAGCCGAGTAATCATTTATCATGAGTATTAGATAAGCCTGGCCAGGAATTAACACTCATTTTAGCTTTAAACCAATAACTGTAGCAGAGAAATACAGCCGTTGAATCATTATGCGACTCAACACTCCCATTAGTCATACTACAGCCTCAATTTAAAACCTAACAGTTATGATCAAAATACACATAAGCCCTTTAGCGTTTGATTTGTATTTATATTTGTCTATATGTCATTATACCGGCAGAACATATGTTAGAGACATACAAAATCAAACTGAGGAAATTTCATTAATTAAAACATAAGCTAGTTCAATATGCTATTAAATAAGGTCTTTAGTAAATCCCATATTCGAAACATGTTCTTCGAAAACTTTAGGTGGGAGACCTTTAGTCATCGGATCCGCAAGCATATCGTTAGTACTAATATACTCAATACAAAAATTATTTCCTCAATTCGTTCACGTACGAACAGATATTTTGTATCGAGATATAAACCAGCTCCAGTCGAACTGTTACTGTTCAAGAAACTAAGGGCAACTGAGTTATCATAGTAAAGCTTCAATGGTCTAGAAATGGAATTAACGATTTTGAGTCTTGTGATCAGATTCCTAAGCAACATTCCATGACAGGTTGCGTTATAAACAACAATGTATTCTGCCATCATTGTGGAAGTTGTGGTCAACTGTTGTTTATGAATCTTCCATGAAATGGGTCCGCCTGCTAACATAAAGATATAGCCCGTAGTGGATTTCTTGTCATCTTTGCATTTGGCAAAGTCAGAATCAGAATAGCCTACCACTTCTAAATGATCATTTCTTCTATAAGTCAGTTTATAGTCTTTCGTCCCTTACAGATATTGAAGTACCTTCTTAGCTGCTTTCCAGTGATCTAGGCCAGGATTAGTCTGATAACGGCCTAGCATTCCAGCAATATAAGCGATATCTAGGCGATCAGGCTCCTGACTACTTACGCGTAAGGTATCTAGCTCATTTGCTCATTTTCTACCTCTGTTGTCGGACACTGGAATGAACCAAAAACATCTCCCTTAACTACTGGAGTGACTGGGGGTTTTCACTGTTGCATGTTGTAACGTGTAAGGACACGATCTGTGTAAGCCTTTTAAGACAATCCTAAGATCCCTTTGTGTCTATCTTGGTGAATTTCGATGCCGAAGACGTAAGAAGCATCTCCGAGATCCTTTATGTCGAAGTTATGCGACAGTAACCGCTTCGACTCATGCAACATGTCTAAATTATTACATGCCAATAGCATATCGTCTACGTAAAGGACAAGTATAGTAAAGTTGCTCCCACTCATCTTGAGGTAGGTGCATTGATCCACTTGATTCTTTAAAAAAACCTTGTTTCTTCATGACTTCATCAAACTTGAGATACCATTGACGTGATGCTTGTTTTAACCCGTAAATGGATTTCTTCAACTTACAGACTAGATGTTCCTGTCCTTCAGGTTTAAAGCCTTTAGGTTGTTTCATGTAAACATCTTCGTCTAAGTCTCCGTTAAGGAAAGCGGTTTTAACGTCCATCTGATGCAGCTCTAAATCAAAATGAGCTACTTGGGCCATAACAATCCTTAATGAATCTTTACGAGAGACAGGGAAAACGTCTCTTGATAATCAATTCCCTCTTTTTGAGTGTAGCTCTTTGCAACCAATCTTGCTTTATAGCGTTCAACATTCCCATTTGGATCCAGTTTTGTTTTGAATACCCATTTACATCCTACGGGTTTGACACCGTTAGGTAATTCTACCAAATCTGAAACGTCATTTTTCTTCATGGATTCAAGCTCATCAATCATTGCTTTATTCCATTCAGAAGATTGATCACTGCTAATGGCTTCATTATAAGAGATAGGATCATTGAGCTTTCCGGGATCCATTTTAGTTAGGTACGTAATATAATCATCCCAGATAGTAGGCCTTTTGGGCCTAGATGACCTCCTGAGTTGATTATCGGGTTCAACGTTGTCTTGGTTTTGAGCGTTTGATGTGCCTTCGTTATGAGGTATAATGGGTTCTGATTATGGAGGTAAAATTTGAGTTGGTGCACTAGCTTCATGTGCAGTTGTTGCATTGGGTACAAGAGGAGTAAACAGAGTAATGGTAAGTGACGAGTCTTGGTGTGCGTTAAGCGTGATATGATTTTATTAATATTTTGAGCCCATTTTACGCATTAGTCAACTTTTAAATTTATAAAACACGATAGTATACTAACACTAAACACACACTTGGGCAAGTGCACCCATCGCGAGCGTAGTATAGTGTTGGTAAGATACCGAGGTCGTCCAAGGACACAAGAGCTTCTAATACCGGTTTATCCTCAACGTCTAATCAATCCAAATTTTTGAGAAAAGTTTTGAAACATGAAAAATAAAACTAAAAATGAAAAGATAAATAAAATGAAAAACAAATAGATAAGATACAATCACTTGGATCCAACTCATCTTTAATGTATCCTTTGATGATTTTCGCACTTTCTGACTTTTTAAGAGATTATCTTAGTTATAGTAGTAGGCCTCTCTTTTGAAGGTGACGTTACCCTCAACCCAGTGGTTTGAGTCAGCAGGGATACAATCCCAAAGGGTCGGAATATTGAAAGACAATTAAGTTAGTTATTAATGCGAAAAGTGGTAGGGCCCTCTTTTGAAGGTGACGTTACCCTCGGCTAAGTGGTTTGAGTCAGCAAGGATACAATCCCAAGAAACCGGTTCAATATATTAATAGTAGTTTACATATGAGGGGTTCAAGCTATTCGGACCCCCGCCATCCAATACCGTTGGGCATTGATGGAGGTCCTAGTAAGCTTGAACCAAGTCCTCGCAGGATCTATACACTGAACGAGACAATAACTTTACCAAACCACCCTCCTAACCCCCTTCCAGGTAGTTAACGCGCTTTATATAGACCGTAAAGACACGAATGAACAAATCAATGACATCATGAAGAAATGGTAAAGAAAATTCACTTTCAACATAAGAAACTAGTTGTTAAAGTCATTAATACAAACCTAATTAAAAAGTGCCAAAAGATTAAAAATCAAAAGTAATACATTAAAGACTTGTCTTCACCAAGTGATGTAAGAGTTTAGCTAAACATGGCCTTTGATTGACGAGAACTCTTACGATCAATCGTGGATCCCGAGACTACTACACACTCTAAAGATGGATGATGGTGGTGGGTGTTGGTGTTGTAGTGGTGGTGGAGTGGTGGCAAAGTGGGAGAGAAGTGGTTTGCCAAAGGATGCCTTTGAAGTGAATCAAGCACCCCTATTTATAGCCGGAACAGAGCCCTGGCCACGGCCCCGTGTCCAGTGGGCACAGCCCGTGGCCATCCTTCTTCTCTTCCTTCATTAATTGCATTTGTCAGCAGAGGGCCCCACACGACCCCGTGTCTTCTGGGCACGGCTCCGTGGCCAACTCTTTTCTGTACTCTCAAGATTCTACAAATCTAAGAGTTAACCACGCCCGGTGTAGAGCTGGGCATGGCCCCGTGGTGGGCGTAGAAGCTTCTGCAGGTTTGTCTTGTTGTGCAGGGCCTGACCACGCCCAATGCCTGGTTGGGCACGGCCCCATGGTCAGGTTCTGTTCTTCTTGTTTTTGCTTTGGGGATGCTGCCAAGGGGTCGGGCATGTCACTTTTTTCCTTCTTTTTGTATTTATGTTGGTTTTGGCTGCTTATTTGTTCCTTTTGTTCTTTTAAGCTCGTTTGGTCCTGTAAATTCAAAGGGAAGAAAGAAATGCGCTTTTTCCAACATTAGTACTAAAAAAGGGTTAGTTTTATACCTCAATTGATGTAATTTATATGTTGCATTTTGCACACATCAAATACCCCCACACTTGAATCTTTGCTTGTCCTCAAGAAAAACTCTTTAATATGTGGCTTACACACCCAAATGGAAGAGGTAGAGAAGAAGTTTGTGGCTTATTTTGAGTGTCGAGAATCCAAGATCTTTATTAAGTTTTATTTTTATTTTATTTACAATACTATTCGTCATGATTTATTTAGAACACTTGTTAAGAAAAATTATTTATTCGGGCATAACATGCCTCTTTAAAATTCCATTTATATACAAGTTCACATACCTCACGGGGGATCACTCAACACTCGGCTGATTGTGTATTTTTGTGAAGCACTCGATACCGGCATGGGACTTACTTCTACCATATGCTTGCCAAGCGATCAAACCTCCTCCTTTTTAACTATAAACCTTCGTAAATATTAAGAGGACTTGGGAAAGGGTTAGGCTTGGGCTAAGGGTAGGTGGTTTTTGGTTAGTAGTTAGTAAAATGGCGAAAAGCGTAAAAGCATCGGTTGTCGTAAAACTTTTTATTTTTGTGATATTTATTCAAACTAAACATATTTAAACAAGATTTCTTGAGGAACTTGTTTGGTTATTGCAAGACTCTCATTTTTTTTCTTTTTTTCATGTCACAAGATAACTAAGCTTTTTACTAAAACAAATAGGTTTGAAAGGAAAAAGGTTTTGGTAGGTAATGGGTGTTTGTTTTACGGGTTTTGAAACGAAAAGGTTTAGGCTCAAAGGGGTTAACTAGGGGGATTTTGGGTAGTGGGGTAAAAAGGATGAAAATAATGGTTTTGAAAGAAAAATGTTAGTCCTAATGCCTCCATCATTTACTTACTTGGGTTCAAGTTGGTGAGGACCGGTAATGTATCATCTTGGTGAGTTCTAGAGTCGTAAGAACCAAGCAGCTATTCACACAAGAAGCGAAAAATGAGCATTTAGTTTAAAGATGTATGCAAGTATGCTCAATAAAGGCTCAAAACTCACTTATTGTGGAAATGGGTTTATAGTGTGATCAAGTATATATAATCAAATTTTAAAAAGATTTGTCATGCCTTTTCATAACTTTCTTATTCGGTTCTTTTATCACGACGCTATCGGTTGTAAATTAGTAAAAACATAACCTTTTTATAACTTGTTATCCCCAAATTAAACCAAGACAAGTAAAAAAAATGAAAATTTTTGAAAAGATTTGGGGTGATTAGCGGTTCCAATAGAGTTTTGTGTAAGGCTTGTTATTAGGACTTGCAAGATTCAAGGTTTTAACATCCCCCCCACACTTAAATTACACATTGTCCTCCATGTGTCCCAAAAATAAGTTTTTAGGTTGATTCAAACGTGTAAAAGTGGGTTTAAAAACAAGTTTTGTGTTACTGGGCATCTAACCACGGCCCCTGGTCAGATTGCCAGTATCAAAATTTAACAGAAGGCTGGCCATGGGGCGTGTTCACTGGACACGACCCGTGGTCAGTTACCTGATCTAGAGATTTTTCTTGCAGAGCCTGGGCACGGGGCCTGTTGAGCTGGGCACGGCCCCGTGCTGCACATGCTGGACAGTTGGAAAAGTTGTCAGAAGGCTTTGTTTACGTGCATGGGGTGCGGTTTTAACGTCCCTTTGGCAGTTTTCATCTTTCCTTATTTGTTAAACCATTATATAACATCCAAACACCACACAATAAGTTAAACCATCATTCATTAGAGTGCGAGATACATAGGTCCTAAAAATTAAAAATTACAAAAGTCCTAAAATTAGATAGATAGGTCCTAATATGCAAGAAAATTTAAACCATGATGAAGTTCTACCCTAGATGTTTGCATGATAAGAACAACAAAAACCCAAAAATGTTTTTCTAGTGACTAAGGGCTCTTAGAACTTCATTTCGGAGGGTGCTCCTCAAACGTCGTTGAGCCACTCCTCAATCTCCCGAGTGAGAAGGAAGACGGGCTCATTATCCACAACATTTTGTGGAAGAGGTGCTTCAACCACCGGAACCTCGTGTGAAGCGTTTAGAGGAGGTTCTGGAGGGAGGTCATCCCATCCGGTTGGGTTAACAACTTCTTGCGCAAGGTTCCAATCTTCTTGTGGGAAGATTGGTTCCATGGGTGGCAAAGCAAGAATGTTCAACCTTTTGTGCAAAAGGTTGATCTCTTGGAAGCTATTCTCTAGTCCCACCGTTAAGTAGTTGATACGGTCAATGAGAGCCTCCTCCACCGATGTCATTTCGTCGATGGCTTCCCTTAGTGCATACACATAGCGGACAAGGGTAGCTTCGATTGATGGTCTTCTTCCCCTTTGACTGTTTCTTGAGTGGGCTGATGACGTTCCACTGTAGTGGCTCGACATACTATGAAAACAAGACAAGAATTTCAAAAGGATGAAGATGAACTCCCGGTCATGGCCCCGTGCCTACTGGGCACGGCCCCGTGGTCACACCTCTGCAAGATTTTGAACCAAGGAATATCATTGTTTTAAATTATTTTTCTGTGTTTTAAAACATTTCTGAACATAAATAACTTAAAACAGTGTTGTAAAACTTATGTTTAATAAGACTCCTTGGTTAAAAACCTTGCACTTACTTAAATAAAGCTTGAAGTTGTGAAGTTTCAAGCTCTAATGGAGGTTGGAGAGTTTTGGAGAAGAAGGTAAGTGATAAAAGTGGCAAAGACAGGATGGTTTGAGTGAAACCTCTTTGAGAATATACCTTTTAAGGTATATATGCAAATCCTCAGCAGATCTTTGTCTTTGGAATGGGTCCAAATGTGCAGAACCATTGCTGACTTTATAGAAAATGACAGCACACTGGCCACGGCCCCGTGTCGGCTGGACACAGCCCCGTGGTCAGATAAGATTCTGACACTTTTGTCTGTATTAGAGGCACGGGGCGTGGTGGTCTGGACACGACCCCGTGGTAAAATTTGAGGTGGGCACGGGGCGTGTTGACCTGAGCACGACCCCGTGGCTAGAGTTTTATGAAGTATCGTCTTATTTTAAGGTTTTTGTTTGGATCGGGTGGTTCCTTACTGGAGGTAACAACACCGAAGTGCCTAAGGTACCTTAATTGCTCTTGATTTATGCAAGAACGCAAGAGGTTGTCGGAAAGGGTGAAACCTAAATTACTTACCAGTGGGCGGAACCAACCTTTATTCCCCTTATCCAGGCTCTTGTTAAAGAAGGTATACGCCGAATCGCTCAGGTCTATGAGCGCATCGGTGGGGGCCGATGGAGAGTCCTTCACGGCACAATCGACACAGGGACGACTATCGCTCATGCTTTCACAAGAGGTTGAGGTACTTTTGGTGTCGTCGATGTTGGTAGATTCCGAATGTGGCCCCAACATTTCTCCTTGATTTTTGTCTTGTGATGAATACCTCATTTTCATCATAAGCTCTATTTCTTTTATTTTTTGTAGAATTCTTTCTTCGAGTTGACATAATTCTTCGGAGGTTATGTCGGTTGGAAGAGATGGTTGAGGGCATTCAGCCGGGTAATAGTGATCGTTTTTACTTTCGCCCATCTTAAGGTGACTACAGGCAAACGATGGGTCTAAATAGTGGGGTTCATAATTTAGAAAACAACATTCTAAATCTTGATGAAATCCACCACATATTTGACACCACTCGCCGTAAGAGTGGCGAAAGTAAAAATAATCAATATCATCCATATTTTTGTCAGAATTTACCAACCGTCGGGATCTTACGGTCCTGTTTTCAGTAACTGGAGATTGGACACGGGGGCGTGTTGAGTGGACACGGCCCCGTGGTCAGCTACTGTTTGACTTAAAACATAATTGCCAGTAAGGATGATGGACACGGCCCCGTGTCTGGCTAAGCACGACCCGTGCTGAGTTTGAAGAAATTGAGAAACTAAGAAAAATCCTTAAAAAATTTAAAAAAATAGAAAAAATGAATAAAAATAATTAGGCCATCGATTTTAAACTTTCTTAAAATCCTTGTGTCCTCGGCAACGGCGTCAAAAACTTGGTGTGCGTTAAGCGTGATATGATTTTATTAATATTTTGAGCCCATTTTACGCATTAGTCAAGTTTTAAATTTATAAAACAAAATATTATACTAACACTAAACACACACTTGGGCAAGTGCACCCACCGCGAGCGTAGTATAGTGTTGGTAAGATACCGAGGTCGTCCAAGGACACAAGAGCTTTTAATACCGGTTTATCCTCAACGTCTAATCGATCCAAATTTTTGAGAAAAGTTTTGAAACATGAAAAATAAAACTAAAACTGAAAAGATAAATAAAATGAAAAACAAATAGACAAGATAGATTCACTTGGATCCAACTCATCTTTAATGTATCCTTTGATGATTTTCGCATTTTCAGACTTTTTAAGAGATTATCTTAGTTATAGTAGTAGGCCCATCTTTTGAAGGTGACGTTACCCTCAACCCAGTGGTTTGAGTCAGCAGGGATACAATCCCAAAGGGTCGGAATATTGAAAGACAATTAAGTTAGTTATTAATGCGAAAAGTGGTAGGCCCCTCTTTTAAAGGTGACGTTACCCTCGGCTAAGTGGTTTGAGTCAGCAAGGATACAATCCCAAGAAGCCGGTTTAATATATTAATAGTAGTTTACATATGAGGGGTTCAAGCTATTCACACCCCCGCCATCCAATACCGTTGGGCATTGATGGAGGTCCTAATAAGCTTGAACCAAGTCCCCGCAGGATCTATACACTAAACGAGACAAGAACTTTACCATACCACCCTCCTAACCCCCTTCCAGGTAGTTAACGCGCTTTATATAGACCGTAAAGACACGAATGAGAAAATCAATGACATCATGAAGAAATGGTAAAGACAATTCACTTTCAACATAAGAAACTAGTTATTAAAGTCATTAATACAAACCCAATTAAAAAGTGCCAAAAGATTAAAAATCAAAAGTAATACATTAAAGACTTGTCTTCACCAAGTGATGTAAGAGTTTAGCCAAACATGGCCTTTGATTGACAAGAACTCTTACGATCAATCTTGGATCCTGAGACTACTACACACTCTAAAGATGGATGATGGTGGTGGGTGTTGGTGTTGTAGTGGTGGTGGAGTGGTGGCAAAGTGGGAGAGAAGTGGTTTGCCAAGAGATGCTTTTGAAATGAACCAAGCACCCCTATTTATAGCCAGAACAGAGCCCTGGCCACGGCCCCGTGTCCAGTGGGCATGGCCTGTGGCCATCCTTCTTCTGTTCCTTCATTAATTGCATTTGTCAGCAGAGGGCCCCACACGACCCCGTGTCTTCGGGCACGACCTCGTGGTCAACTCTTTTCTGTACTATCAAAATTCTGCAAATCTAAGAGTTAACCACGCCCCGTGGAGAGCTGGGCATGGCCCCGTGGTGGGCGTAGAAGCTTTTGCAGGTTTGTCTTATTGTGCAGGGCCTGACCACGCCCCATGCCTGGCTGGGCACGACCCCGTGGTCAGATTCTGTTCTTCTTGTTTTTGCTTTGGGGATGCTGCCGAGGGGTCGAGCATGTCACTTTTATTCCTTCTTTTTGTATTTATGTTGGTTTTAGCTGCTTATTTGTTCATTTTGTTCTTTTAAGCTTATTTGGTCCTGTAAATTCAAAAGGAAGAAAGAAGCGCGGTTTTTCCAACATTAGTACTAAAAATGGGTTAGTTTTATGCCTCAATTGATATAATTTATATGTTGCATTTTGCACACATCAAGTCTCTCCCCCCGCGTCTTGTACTTCTTTCAATTCTTTGTAAGGGTTGGTACTGCTCCCACTGACCTTGAAATCCTCCAGGAACGCAACACGCTTGATTTCAACAATACGGGTGACATGGGAAGGACAATAGAAATGATAACTCTATGAGTGATCAGGATACCCGATAAAGAAACAGGTAACTGTTTTAAGGTCAAGTTTCCTTAGGAAAGGATCATAAAGCTTTGCTTCAGCAATGCAGCCCTATACTTTCATATATTTAAGACTCGGTTTCCTTCCTATCCAAAGTTCATAAGGAGTTTTAGGGACAGACTTAGAAGGAACTCTATTGAGTATATGAACAACTACTTTTAACGCTTCCGTCCTGAGGAATAATGGTAAATTAGTGTTGGCTAACATACTGTGCACCATGTTCATAAGGGTACGATTTCTTCGTTCAGCGACACCGTTCTGCTAAGGTGTACAAGGCATGGTGTATTGGTTCACAATTGTTAGTGCACTACATCTGTCGACTTTGTCTTGTATCGAGTCTTAGTTTTAGATTGTTAGATCAGGGCATGTTTTATGAGAAAATAGGATAGCATATAGGTTTAACCTGGTAGGTCCGCTTATGTGTCACCTGGTAGGTCCGCTTATGTGTCAGGTCCGCTTATGTGTCAATGTACCTTGGAGGAAACTTCAACACCTATAAATAGGTGCACATAAGCGAACCATATGACCAGACCTTGTAACTCGTACCAAAGTGCTGCCGGATCGAGATTTGGATGTAAACTGTTATAAATCAATACAGAAAGGTGTTTAAAGTGATTTGAAAGCTGTAACTACGTTGATTACTTGTTTTCTGCACCTGTAATTGACGAAAACTCCTCTGAACGACTCGTTCGGGTCGAGACACGATCCTACAAGTGGTATCAGAGCTTCAGGAGGAGGAGTTCTATAGAGATTTGCTGGATTTCATCTAAAATTCTTACTTCTACACCTTCTTTCTTCATCAGAACGAGATTTTACGGTCGAAATTCGCTCAAAATTTCACAGATTGTAGATAATTGATCATTGATAAATCCTTGAAAGTTTGAGGCTTAAATACGTACTAAAAATGGGTCAAATCAACATCCGAATAGGTTCCGCTTTTATGGACAGTTTGTAGATCCGCTTTTGTGACCATGTATTTTGATAGGTTCGCTCCAAATTCCTCTGTAGGTTCGCTTATTTGAACACCTGGTTTGCTCATAGGTGCACTAAGTCTGTAGGTCCGCTCATTTGAACATTCTGGTCCGCTTATTCGAACATTCTGGTTCACTTATTTGAACATCAGGACTTCCACTTATTTGAACATCAGGAGTTCCATTTATTTGAACATCAGGGTTTCACTATTGTGAACATCAGGATTTCGTTTATTTGTCACTGATCTTGAAAAACGTGCTAAGTCAACATGGATTCTGAATTTTACAATGCGTTTACTACAACTACTACTACTTCATCCGACATTGCTAAGAACATGACAATGGAGAATGAAACCGGAACAATGCAAAAACCCCCGAAACTTATGGGAATTGAAGATTATCACGGGTGGAAGAAAAGGTTTGAGAACTGGATTCAGGCGAATCATCTAAAAGCTTGGGAGAGCAACGAAACTGAATATGAGAGGCCAAAGAATTCAGTGGGAGTCGATAAAATCATTTCGGAATTCACGGAGCAAGAAAGAGATAGTTATAAAGGAGAGAAAATGATGATCAATTTGTTACAGCAAGCTGTAAAAAAGGATATATTTGTGTTACTTCAACATGACGACAATGCTTACTCTATCTGGGAAGCACTTAAAAAGAAATTTGAGGGAAGTACTGAGATGCTTCAGAGTAAAGCAGCATTGCTGAAAAAGGAGTTTGAACTATTTGCGTGCATGCCTGGTGAAACAACAAAGACTCTTATTGAAAGATACTGTCATCTCGTACGCACCATGTCACAGTTGAAGATTACCAAAACTCCAGCAGAATGGGTTGAAAAGCTTGCTGATGCGTTACCGCAACAGGAATGGGGTACATATCTGATGATATTGAAGAATTCCGGACAGTTTAGCAGGTTATCGATTGCACAGTTTATAGAGAAGTTGGAGGCACAGGATCTAGAGCAGCAGAAAATTGCTAGAATGAACAGTTCTACTCATCAACAAGATATTAAATTGTACTATAAAGGAAATGTTCAAACTGCTGAAGCAAGTCCAAAGATACAAACTGCATTTAGTGCTGGAAATCAATCTACACCAAGCAGTCAAGGATCAGTTAACACTAGTGGGTTCTCAACGGTGAATCCTCCAAGTGTTCAAAGTGCATCTGCTGGAAATGGGCATTCGATTCAGTGTAATGTAGCTCTACATCTTCAAAATAGTCAAAATTATTCTGAAGAAATTGTAAAGCATCATATGGGATTATTGGTCACAGCATTAGAGTCTTATGAAGGGTTGATTGCCGGAAGAATTGGTAATCCGATGCTCACAAAGGAAGATTATGACCAAATTGATGCAGAGGAGCTAGAACTGATGGATATTAAATGGGCCTTAGCGAGCATTTTGAGGAGAGCAGAAAAATTTAGATTGGTTACAAGAAGAACTGATTTCTTGGATGCAAATCTTTCTAATCTTGGATTTGATAAATCTAAAGTTGTTTGTTTTCGTTGCAGGGAGAAAGGCCACTTTAAAAGAGAGTGCAAGAATCAGGAGCCGAGAGGAGCAAAGGAGTCGTCTGGGAAAGATGATTATTATAGGAAATCCATTTATCAGCAAATTATTCACCAACCGCATCAACAAAAAGAACCTCAAACGGCACATGGAAGAATGATCGAGGATGCAAACAGGAAAGCTTATTATGGCATCATTGATCAAGATGATGAGAAAATGGCTGGAGGATTTAGCTGGGACAAATACATCCCAGCTGATTCAAATGTTCAAGCGTTTATTGCACATATTATTCAAAAGCCAGAAATGCTGAAGGAATGGATGGAAGTGTTATCTGATGAAGAGAAAAGTGAAGATGAAGGATCTGTTTCATCTGAAAACAGTTCATCAGAAACAAGTGATAGTGATGAAGAGATGGAACAGATAAATTTGGGAAAAACTCATTTATCTTCTGACACTTTTGAATTTTATTTTGCAGAAAAATTGAAGAAACTGAAATAGAAGAAAGCTGCAAAAGATTTGAAAGAAGTCAAAATGATTGAGAAAATTGTGGAAGTTGAAAAGAGAGTTGAAGTCGAGAAGATCGTTGAAGTCACAAAACCCTGTCTTACATGTTTAGAGTCTTGTAAACAATGTATAGAAAAAGATGAGAGGTTTAGTGAGTTAGAAAAGTTGAAAGAACAATTGTTGTTTGATGTAAAGAATTTGAAAAAATCATATGATGTTTTGAATAGACATGTGAATAGTCTGGAGAAGACTAACTCTGAAAGAGAGAAAGCGTTGAAGATGATGAATGCTACCATGATGACAAAGCAGAAAGAGATCAACTTGTACATAGAAGAATGTGCAAAATGGAAGAAAGAGTTGGATAGTGAAGCAACTGAGAATGAAAGAATCAGAAGATTGCTGCAAAGTTACAAAGGTTGTGACTACATAATTGATAGAATTTATCCAACAGTTGAAGGATTTGAAGCGTTTAAAGGTGAAGAACCAAAGCCAAAGAAGAAAAAGGATACTGGTAAGAAATAGAGTGTCTGTTATAATAAGTGTCCGCCTCCGATTTGGGAAGGGTACTCACCTAGAAAACCTAACGAGGAAGAACTAAAACAGGCGGTCAATATTAAGTTAGAATCCGAGATAACCGATGTTTTACCAGACAATCTTGATGTCACGTTCACAGCGTCCGACACAGATCATGAGTCCAATTTGATAAAACGAGTGGTTGATCAGGTGTTGGAAAAGGATGAGGAGTCTGAGTCAAAGTCAGAGTCCGAAAGTTCGTGTCAGTCAGTCAGGAGTTCAAGTTCGTCCGAAAAGAGTTCAAAATCGTCGGGAAAACGGGTTTATAGTATAGAATTTTTGTTATCAAAATCTAATTTGAATGATGAAACATTTGAAGTTGTGTATACTTTGAATGATTCTGACAAATTATATTTTGATAAAGAGTTTCCAATAAGAGGTGTTAAAAATGAATTGATCAAAAAGGTTTTCAAACTTACAGAAATTAATATTTCTGAAATAAAAGATTTAAATCTTAATGATAAACCTAAACCTTACACCTCAAGAGTACAACAAAGATTAAACAAGAAAAAGGGTTACAATTCTGGTTCTGGTTTTCAAAAGAAATCAAACCACAATCGTAGCTACAAAAAGAAAGGACTTGGTTTTATTCCACCTGAAAACTATAAAAATGAAAAATATGTTCGAGATTTTAAATCAAAAATGACATATGTTGCAGGAACTAGTCATGAAGAAGAAGCAAAGAGCTCATTCTGGAAACAGTCAAATCAGGAATTTATTGCTGAGAAGAGAAAGAATGGAGCTTATGTGAAGAAAGAGACAAGAATCTGTTTCCGATGCAATGAAGCTGGTCACATTGCATGGAACTGTCCGAAAGCGACAAACACAAAATAGGGAGTTTCTGAAAAATTGAAAGAAGTTATTGTTGATAAAACTGAACCACCAACTGAAAAATTTAAAGTTTTCAAAAATTCAACATTTGAAGTTGGTGAGTGTTCGAAAAGATTTTACTGGCGAAGTGTTAAACTTGACAACCAAAAATGGGTTGTTAAGAAATCTGAAGTAAAATCTGGCGATGAATCTGATTCCACAAAATCAGAGGAGCCACAGTTTGATGAGAGTGATGAAAACTCAGTTCCTTCAATGGATGATGAGAACTTTCCACCATTGAGGACTGAAAATTTTAAAAAGAAAACTGGAAAGTCTGAAATCTCAAATCAGGGTTATTCTGAGAAGGATAACTTTGATGTTGAGAAAGCGTTTAATGGGAAAGTTAAGAAGATTTTCGGAAAAATGGTTGATGGAAAGGTGAAAGGGGTAAAAGACTTTTACGCTACAAAGAAAGCAACTTACACCCCAACTGCTTCTGAATTGAAAACACCCAAGGCTGGTCAGGCTTTGGTGGATATTTTCTTTCAATGAAAAACCTGACTTGCCGGAGCTCCCAGGTTGGTAAGAGTGGAGCAGGAATCGGCATCTTTCTTGAAATGTTTGGTTGGTAAATTTGCAGATGGTATATTTGAGTTGTTATATTTTTACAAGTTATGTGGTTGAAAAGTGAACCTGCTAGTAGTTGTTGAAAAGGTTTTCACTAACAAGTGGTAAATCAGGGACATTAAGTTGTATCTGATTTTCTACAAATGGTTGAGAAAAACAATGTGATGAACCCCTAACTTTACAAGTGGTAAATTCAACAAAACTTATTTTCCGGAAAAATCATTTTGGTTGAAACAAACTTAAGTGTTTTGAAATCATAATGAGAAAATAGTTTTGTGTAAGGGGGAGTTCTGATTGTTTAAACTTAGAGGATGGCGAATTGAGGCGATTCGTTATCAGTTGTCACTTTACTGTATAGTTTGTTTTTTAAATTTCCTTTAATGTGTTTGCATTTTAGGGGGAGTAGAAAATTTCTGAAAATTCAAAAACATTAGAAAATTTGAAAAAACCAAAAACATGATAAAATGAAAAATGAGTTTTGTTGAAGAAAAGAGGAAATGATAGTACATCAGTGGACTGTCACAACACGCTAAAGAAATGGAATGTTAAAATGTGATAAACGATCTCACTAAAGAAGTGACGATAGGCTCAGCTAGACTAGTAGATTTGCGATAACGATACAAACATAAAGCAAAAAGCCTAGTTCTAGTGGGAAACATGGTCAAAAGCATAGTACTTAGTTTTGTCCTTCTTGATTGTGTGCCTGCTCAGTAATCGCTGAATGCTGGAAATGCATAAAACTGGTTAAGTTTGTGAACTTTCACAACTTTGCTGAAAAGTCGCTGTGATTGTGCATTTTATTTTGCAAAGACTTAAACTTGTTTTATTTCTTTATTTTGTTTAAGCATCGGACATCCTCTGCGTATACGTGAGTATCGACCTGGATGTTGTTGCCTAAACATTCTGATTTATTTTCTTTGGTGTTTCGTTTAAGCTTTGGACCTCCTCTGCGTATACGGGAGTATCGACCTGGTGGTTAAAGCCTAAACAACTTCAACTTGTTTTATTTTTTTATTTTGTTTAAACATTGGACTTTCTCTGCGTATACGGAAGTATCGACCTGATTGTTAATGTTTAAACATTCTGCTTTATTTTCGCACAAATCACAGTTGATAAAGTTTAAAGGCATTACTTGAGTCAGTGTATTGCATGATGAGGGGATATGCTGAGATCGTGGGGTCCATAAGAATTTAGTGCTATCTAAATATACCTAATCGTATCGGTAAGCATTTCGAAAGTTTTTAGATTGAGTTTAAGTGGACAACAATATCGTCAATCTACGTGAATCGTTTAGAGCTGAAAATGTTTAAAGCTTAATGGTGTTGGTGACTTGTCTCAAAAACTGATATGATCCTCTTACACGAACTCACAAAAATATTGTCTGTAAATATATTTTTTTTACTGCAATACATGTTTCTTTATTTCAAAATCCAAAAGATTTTCAGTGTGTTTTAGCAAAAAGTTTAAAAAATCCAAAAGATTTTTGACAACTGTTATTGAAAAGCAGATTTTCAAAATTCCGAGTGCTAAACATGATGAGCAATATTTGAGGGGGAGTGTATGTTTGGAATTAAATGTTTTCATAATCTAATCTTTCAAGTGGTTCATTAAAATCTGTGTTTGTTTTGAAGGTAAGTCTGAGTTAGTGCAAGTTTATGTTTGAAATATGTATGTGAGAGAAATTTATTTTGAGATAGAGTTTTTGCAGGATAAGATGAGCCAAGGTATTTGTTTCCGAGATCTGAGCTAGATGAGAGCCAGGTTCCAATACCTGAGGATTCTGATTGGAGATAGCCAGACAACGATCTTGGAACATGAAGAGCCAAGCTGATTGATATTGAGAAGCTGTTAGATGGAAAGCCAGACAACGATCCTAAAGTTGATGATGCTGATGAATTGAAGAAATACCAGCATATCGCAAGGGGGAGTCTGAAGACCTGCAAGAAAAGATTGAGAGAGAGAAGCCCAGAGACAGATCAAGACTGAAGATGTGAAGACATGATATTGTCAAAGACTCGACACTGCGACTCGTCAACATCTGAGGGGGAGTCTGTTAGTGCACTACATCTGTCGACTTTGTCTTGTATTGAGTCTTAGTTTTAGATTGTTAGATCAGGGCATGTTTTATGAGAAAATAGGATAGCATATAGGTTTAACCTGGTAGGTCCGCTTATGTGTCACCTGGTAGGTCCGCTTATGTGTCAGGTCCGCTTATGTGTCAATGTACCTTGGAGGGAACTTCAACACCTATAAATAGGTGCACATAAGCGAACCATATGACCAGACCTTGTAACTCGTACCAAAGTGCTGCCGGATCGAGATTTGGATGTAAACTGTTATAAATCAATACAGAAAGGTGTTTAAAGTGATTTGAAAGCTGTTTCTACCTTGATTACTTGTTTTCCGCACCTGTAATTGACGAAAACTCCTCTGAACAACTCGTTCGGGTCGAGACACGATCCTACAACAATCCCCTGGCCCTTACAAAACTCATAAAATGGACCAGGAGCTTGACCCGCATCAGTATGTCTTCCATAATATTCACCGCCTCTATCTGATCTCACAACTTTAATTTGACGATCTAATTGTTTTTCAACTTCAGCTTTATAATCTTTAAAAGTTGTAAGAGATTCAGATTTTTTACTTAATGAGATACAAGTACATGTAACGAGAATAATCATCAATGAAAGTGATAAATGAAGTATGTCCAGTGATGCCAGCGATTTGGTAGGGACCACTAATGTCAGTGTGAATGAGTTCTAATAAATTAGAGCTCCTAGTGGCACCTTTCTTATTCACTAATGTCATTTTACCTTTAAGACATTTGACACATGTTCCAAAATCAGTGAAATCGAGAGGAGGTAAGACTTCATCCTTTACGAGTCGATTTAATCGTTCTCTTGAGATGTGGCCTAAACGTTGATGCCACAACATGGATGAAGTCTCTAAATCTCGTTTCTTTTTCATCTTTGTGAGTGATTCATTAATATTATATGACAACAAAGATTTGGAAAAAATATCATCTAGTTCTGTGAATTCAGGATCTTGATGAATTCCTGGACCGTTGATTGCGTACCGACACGTGAACTGTGCGGAATCCGATGACGTGTGTGGACAGAAGACAAGAATGTAATTATAAGGTGATTTCGATTACTGATATAACAGTTACAAAAACCAAGAAATCAATCAGACAGAGGTTTCCCCACTCAAGTCATGAAAAAGTTACAAATGACAAAGACCCACTCTCCTATTTACAGGCAAGACCCATCCGGATGAACTAAGAAAGCGGATGGCCTCCATCCGGACGAATGGACCTCATCCGGACCTATGGGCTTCCAGATGGACAATATCTGCATTCGTCATACGTCTGAATGGACTTCAATGTGTAACAATATTGCCTTTTGCTCTGTTCAGCACCAGTCTTATATCATCTGATCAAGCTACGTTACGTGATTGACGCAAGTGATAGACATATGCATTCATAGACTCCCCCTTGGATATTGCTGCAGTCAATCTCGTAGCTTTCTATCTCTCTCTGAGTCTTTGTAGAAATGTTGACATTCTCAGCAACATAGATTCTCCCTTTACTCTAACAGAATCTCCGTGGATCTGCTTTCAGCTGCTCCCATTTTCGGTTTACTCGATCTACAGGCTCCCCTTTTCGTTAAGCTTCCGTGCTTTTTAGGATCGACACCTGGATCTAACAATCTCCTCCAGAATCATTATCTAGCTCATTGAATACAAGCTCCCCCTTGCTTCGAGCTCGTCTTCAGACTCCCCCTAAAGCTCAGCTATCGGGATCGTAGTCTAGCTCAATCACCTGAAAATTCTCAAAAACAATCTATAGAATTTTGACAATTTAAAGTTCAGAAACAACAACCTAGCTCTAAATATATAACATGGATAAGCTGGAGCATTTCAAATATGTGACAGCACAGGACATCGTTTGTTCACAGAAATCTGGATTTTATATTTAACAAAGAAAGTGATTTGATTTTCCAGAGTTGATGACCTGGCTCTTAAAATATTCTCGGATCGAGAACCTGGTTCAAATTTTATAAAATCTCCCAGAAATAACTTGGCTCTCTCCCCCTATCAAATGACTTTATTTCTGACAGTGAAAGAATCCAAAACCTTACAGATAATCTTCCAAGTCCAAATTAATGACCTTGGAGATTTAACAAACTGTTTTTAAAAATGTCAATTAAAACCTCAAGTTTCAAATTAATGAACTTGTTTATTTTCATAAACATGTTCAGCATACTTAGATTTTGAAACTCAGCTTCTCAGACATCGGTTGTCGAAAATAAAGTAGAAACAATTTTTTTTTTTTTTCTGAAATATAAAACAGTAAAGAAATATTTACAAACAATATTTTTGTTTAAGTTGTGTCAGAGGATCCTACCATTTTATGACAAATCACTAGCACCGTTGAGCTTATAAACACTTTAAGTTCTAAACTATTCACTTAGATTGTCAGTATATTGATCCACTTAAATTTTCACACAAAGTTCAACTTATTCGAGATACGAGTTTTAGTGTTTTTAAGAACTTAACTTATTCGCGTGTCCCACCTCAGAATATACTCCCGTATCAAGATTCCCTAGATTCAGTCTTACAGGTGATTATACCATAATGATATCTGTACAGTAGGGTTAGTGCGAGACCTTGAGAGCTTAGGTATGAACTACTGTTCAGTCAAAGAGTTGAAGGCTCGACTTGAGGTGTGTCCCACTTAGGGATCTTCTTTACAACTGCACTTGATTTATATCTTTCGATATTTTCTAATTTTTATGCAGAGGGTAAGCTTTAAGCGCATAAAGTATTATACGAGGACTAGGACATTGCTTCCGTAATATCAGAAGACCAGGTATAATACCCCAGATATCAAACAGTATACATACCTAGTATCTCAGAATCTGGCAATCTCTCAAACAAGATTTCGGGGGATACCCATATATCTGAGAGATGTTCCCCACGAGATAAGTAAGCTATTGATATTTAGGTTTATATCTCAAAATCAATCTACTAAGCGTGTAAAAACCTACTGGCACATCATCAGTGAGACCGTTTATCACATTTTAACTTTCCATATGTCGAAACCCCCGACCCCTACCCGGGAGCAGGCGGCCGCGAGCTACTCAGAGCGGCTGGTATCGGTGTTTATTAATTTGGCAGCGGAATATATCAGGACCGTAGTTAGGAAATATTTTTATCAGAGTAAAACACCAAACCTTTATAAGAATAATTCATGGGGATAAAACCCAGGTTCATTTAATAATACATTGATAGGGATAAACCCTAATTACTGAAAACAAAATGTCTTGTTTATTTTGGTAACTTTTATAGCCACTATTCCAAGCCTTCAGTGCTCTCCAGTTGGCTTCTATTGGGCTTTCACATTATGTTACCTGAAACGCGTTTTAAAAACATTTTGTCAGCAAGAAATACTGGTGAGTGCATCCCAGTTTAATCAAACGGTTTTAATACTTTAACAGAATTGAGGGCAACCCGCAATTACATTTGTTTGATCCAATCAACTACCCAATCAGTACTGTCAACCCGACTTGTGGGTCATATTACTCATTGGCTAACTCCTTGTCCAATGGTAACGTCTCACAAATTTTATACACAAAACCCCAACATACCGGCAGTAAATGTAGACTTACAAATACTCAATTACTGTTAAGTATAATTTAAAACAACTGAGGTTTTTACAAAAATATTTATAAAAAGAGAATATACTCACATTGCAAGTTTAGATAATACTAAGGCTTCCTGAGAATCTCCTGGTTATTATCTAGTAAATCAAATAATGCACACGTGTTAGTAAAATAACCCAATTCAAATTAACCGTACAACTCGAGACAAAATTCCAATGACTGAGTCAGGCAGAGCCAACATGCATTAAGGAAATTCTAAATCAATCAGGTGTACACACGAGACAGAATTCCAATGACTAAGTCGGGCGGAGCCGACATGCATTACAAAATTATAAATCGATCATGTAGGGTAATAGCAGGGTTATAGTACTTACAACGAGGCAAAGCTTCGTTTATAGTGGGTATTAAGCTCGGGCAGAATTTCTATTATTTAGGAAGTTGAGAGAGAATTCGAGAATGAACGGTTTGTCAAATGAGCTCGAAGCCCCCTTATATAGGCCTGACGAGGGGTTCTCGCGCCCCGCGAGAGATATAGAGACGGCCTTCGCGGCCCGCGAGCGCCTGAAAGGCGGTTATAGGCTTGCTGAGTCAGCGGGTAGGCTTGCTGAGTCAGGTGCCACGTGGCACGCCATGTGTCCGGATAAGAACCAGGCAGTCGCGCCCCGCGACAGACCAAGAGGTCTCCGCCGCGGCCCGCGAGAGACTGTCAAACTTGGTTTTTGTTGATTTTTACATGTATATCGTCATTCCGGGTCCGGTTTTCACGTACAGGGTATATTTTAGGACATTTCGGGTGTCCAAAGTATTTTTAGGAGGGTTGTTATACCATATCTTTAGCGTACTGTGATTGTCTACTGATATACTATCATTTCCTCTTTTTACAAAAAAAAAACTCATTGTTGATTTTCTCATGTTTTTGGCTTTTTCAAAATTTCAAATGTTTTTGTATTTTCTGAAATTTTTACTCCCCCTAAAATCTAAAACATTAAAAGAAAATTTGACAAACCCATGCAGATAGCTTTGCCTCGCCATCCATTTTCTACTTCACATGCCCTGTTTTGCAGAAAGTACCCCCATGATTTACAACACATTGATTTTTAACAATGTTAAAACAATTTTCAATTGTGAAATAATCATGTTTGTTCAGCCGTGAGCGTTTCGGCATATTCAATCAACATGTTTTTGAAAAATTTTGATATTTGACAAAAATGAAAAACAAACACATTTTTTTTTTCATTTTTCAAATTTTTAACAAAGAAAAACATATTTTTGGTTTTTAAATTTTTCCTGTTTTTTAGGGTTTTTAATATGGTTTATTTATGTACAGAAACAAACAAACTCCCTGTTTCTCAGTTGCAGGGATCCGCATCCTCCTCCTCTCGTGCCAGGCTGCACCTCTATTCCTTCTGACATTCAACCATCTTCGGGAGCACCTGCACATCCAAATAATTTGATCATTTGATACAATGCAACCCAAGCCTGCTTTGACTCAGGTAGCTGAATGTGAATTTTTCCAGGTAAAACTGAATATTTTCGTTCATTCTTTTCAAAAACCTTTTCTTTAATTTCCTTATCAACAAAAACCTTTTGTTGCTTGACCACCCAGATTTGACCTTTCGAAACATTCCTTTGATAAAATCTTGATTCATTTTGAATGTTTTTTGATTTTGAACAACTTTTGGTTTCCAAAACTGGTTTGGTTTTGTTGCATCAACCGTTGTTTTTAAACTTTGTATTGTCCTAAATCTAGGTGTCACTGGTTTCCAAGTTTGTTGTGATTCAGCCTTTGACCTTTTCGGCTTCCAAGTTTGTTTTGATTCAAACTTGGTTGATTTCTGATTCTCAACATTAGACTTCTTTTTGTCAACACCAACAGGTTTAAGAATTGGACAGTTTCGACTGAGATGTCCAATTTGATCACACTTAAAACATGTTCTTTTTGAAACATCTTTCGCCTGTTATTGTTGTTTCTTTTGAGCATAGAACTCTTCATTAGACTGTCGTCTAAATTGGAGTTCTTTCTCTTCCTCAGAACTTGTTCCATGAACAAAGTTCATTTTTTTCTGATAACTTTTCTTTTCAAAACATTTCTGATTGTGTTTCTTCTTATAACCCAACCCAGCCTTCATGTTCTTCTTCTTGTAACTAGGTTTGTTATAAGAACTTTTCTTGCTCTTTCCAGCAAATTTTGAAATTTCAGTTTTTTCAATTTCTACCAACTTAAAAACTTTGTCAATCTTTTCCGAAATCACATTCTGAATCGGGACTTCAATATCTGAGAATAATTTGTCCGATCCAATCATGGTATATTGCCAATCCTATCAGATCATCATTCGCATTTTTCTCAAATTTTGAATTTTTAAGATAACTTTTCATGAAAACTTCCCTCATTTTCATCTTGTGAATCAGACTTATCTGTTTTGGTAGATTCCTCTGAAAAAACGCTTTCAACAATCTTACCTACTACCTTTGAATCACAGAGATCATCATATTTGGTGTAAGTCACATCGATGTTGTCAGGTAATTGGTCAACCATGTTTATAGCTTTTCCACCTTTTCGCCATCATAGAATGTATAATTATCCTCCAACGGTGGTGGAACCTGATGGTATTCTGACCCAATTCCCTTTTTGTTCTTTTCAGATTCTTTACCATCCGGTGTGATGTTGAAAATACGTTCAAGAATGTATGAAGAAGATAATAACTATGAAGTTTGTTAACTAATTTTTCTTTTTCAGCCAGTTCTTGTTTCAGTTTAGCCACTTCATCAATATAGTTATTTAACACCTTTTGTTTTCCTTCATATCTGGCTTCAAGAAATCTAGTTGTTTCTTAACATGCTAACAATCAGTTATCCAGACTTGTGACTTTACTTTTCAAAATTTCATAAGCTTCTTTTACAGTGTGGTATAACAATTTCATTCCATCATATTCTTTTTGCAACTCTTGAATAGTTTTATCTTTCGGAATACATTCGTTGCATTCCGCTAAACAGTTTTGTTTTAAAATTTCGTTTTCTTTTTCAAGATTTTCACATTTCTGTGTTAGCTATTTTTCTTTTTCTTTCAAAAATCTCTCATTTTCAAACATTTCATTACATTTTTCTTTGAAAATCTTTTCAATTTTAGTAAATTCAATATCTCTGGATCTCAGATTGTTATCCTTTTCAATACAAGCTTTGCATGTTTCCATGCATTTCTTGCACTGTTGTTCAATTTTATGATCAGATTTATCTAATATTTCAGAAGATTCAGTTTGAATTTTTACCTCAGTGTTTGGCACTTTAGCATCATTCACCGTGTTTTTCTGATCTTCTTCCTCTGGCTGTTTCTCTGCAACAGCTTCCTCTGCCAACTTCTCCAATCTATCATCAACTACTTTCTCTTTCTTCACCTCTTTCACCATTTTCTGACTTTCAACCACAATCTCCTCCACAGTATTCTTCTTCTTCTCTAAGCTCGCATAAATCACCTTGTTGATTTCCTCATCTACCTTTTCTCGGTAGCATGTAATCTCTCTGAGCCCTCGACACAAGACACCAACAGTTGGTATTGCAGCGACTAAAGCATCAAAATCTACCACATCAGGGTCAACTGTCGGATTTCCTTTTGGATCAACATAACACTCCTTTTCTTGACTCCACCTATTAGCACGCCTTGCTTCTTTATGAGCATCGTATACCTTATCCAAATATGCTCGTGCATGTTCAACCTCTCGACTTTGTTTAACCTCAGCAACAAAAGCCTTTTTCTCTTTTCTCTCATCTTTGATGTACTTTCCCCAGTCAAAGCCTTCATCTTCTTAAACCATGTTGGGTCCAAAACTCTCCTGAATCGTCAACATAGCTTGTTTCTTCTCTTTAGACGATCCTTCTTCAATCTGCTTTCTTGTTGGCTATTCAGTTGTTGTGATGATAGATAGCTTTTTTGTAGTAGTCATCGTGAAAAGGATTCACACTATCATCTGCTTGATGATTTGAACATTCTCTCTTGAAGTGTCCCTTTTGCTTGCACTTGAAACAAGTGACTTTGGCTTTGTCGAATCCCAGCTTCATGTCAGGACCTTCTAAACACTTTCTACCGGTGATCTCCATAAACCGTTGAGCTCTCCTGATGACGCTTGCCATGCACCAACGAATATCCATGAGTTCTATCTCTTCTGGGTTAACTTGATCGTAATCTTCTTTGGTCATGTTTGGATTACCGATCTTTCCTGCAATCAAACCCTCATAAGACTCCAGAACAGAAGCTAAGAAACTCATGTGTTGTCTTGCGAAATAAGAGTTCAAATTTGGAGAATCTTTCCAACTTTGATTCGGACTAGATTTTGATGATGTAGACGATGAATGATATCCTGGATCATAACTTGAAGACTTGTTCTTTGATGAATCACCAGCATTATCAATACTAAATGCTGTACCGATCTTTGGTGACTGACTGTTTTGCAGCAAACTTCTTCGGTAGTATAGATCAATGCTGATAACTTGAACTTGACATTTTGTTTTGTTTTTGTAATTCAAGATCATAACTTTTGAGTTTTTCAATCAATCAATCCAACGTCATTTCTTCAAACTTTGCATCATTTTCTAGAACAATCACAAATGTTTTCCAGTTATCAACTTGCGGTAAAGCTTCAACAAGTTTATCAACAAGCTCTTCTCTGTCTTTATTTATTCCAAATCTATCTAGCTCAATCTTTAAATGACAAAATCTTTCAATCATTTGTCGAACCGTTTTGCCTTTCATGCATCTAAACAGATCAAACTCCTTTTTCAACAGAGATATTTTGTTCTTCTTAATATCTTTGCCACCATCGGCTTTCAACTTTAAAGCTTCCCACATAGATTTGGAAGTTTCACCATGTTGTAACAAAAACATAATATCTTCTCTAACCGATTGTTGTAATAATGTTACCATTTTTAATTCAATAGAATGTTTTTCTTTTTCGATTTTTGAATATTCTTGAATTGGACGTAATTCATTTTGTTCATTTACAGGTTTTTTATATCCATAAGTCATCATAATCCAACTCTCATAAGCATATGCTTTAACCCAATTTTCAAAACGAGTACTCCACCAATGATAATCTTCTATGTTCATTAGTTTAGGTGGTTGTTGATGATTTTCGTACAAAGTATCATTCTTTAGACTCTCCGAAATAGCACTCGAAACTGTTTTAGTTGAAACTGGGATTGGTTCAGTCGTTGTTTCAGATGTATATGTGTTGTAAAACATAATGTTGAATTCTTCAACCATGATCACCTACAAACACACACACATTTGATCAAACTTGAAAATCACACAATATAAAGTATTTGGTCCGGATGGGAAAATTGATCCGGATGGGGGTTTGGTCCGGATGAACGTTTTGTCCGGATGGCCTTTGTCCGGATGAGCAAATTTCCGGATGGACTCTTCGGGATGAACAATTAACAAGTTGATACGTCCGGATGAACCACCTATTCGCCCGGATGGACCATGATGTCAGTAAAACCAGTTTCAAAGTTCATGTTTCTCACTAATTTGAATGAGTTTTAGTTTGAATTTTGATTTGAAACTTTGGAGGATTAGTTAAAACTGATTTTCGCACAGCATACTGAAAATTTAACCAATTTTAACCGTGAAATATTTTTGAATCTGAGAGTTTAAGATCAAGATAGAAATGTAAAAGATGAGTAGAAGAAGAAGATGAAGATTTGTCTCTGAATCTGATGAAGTTGATGAATCTTCATGTCTTAAATCCTTGCAATCAAGCACCTTGCTCTGATACCACTTGTGAATTCAGGGTCTTGATGAATTCCTTGACCGTTGACTGCGTACCGACACGTGAACTGTGCAGAATCCAATCACGTGTGTGGACAGAAGACAAGAATGTAATTATAAGCTGAGTTCGATTACTGATATAACAGTTACAAAAACCGAGAAATCAATCGGACAGAGTTTCCCCACTCAAGTCACGAAAAAGTTACAAATGACAAAGACGCACTCTCCTATTTATAGGCAAGACCCATCCGGATGAACTAAGAAAGCAGATGGCCTCCATCCGGACGGATGGACCTCATCCGGACGGATGGGCTTCCAGATGGACAGTATCTGCATTCGTCCGGATGGACTATAGTCCGAATGGACCTCAATGTGTAACAATATTGCCTTTTGCTCTTTCAGCACCAGTCTTATATCATCTGATCAAGCTATGTTACGTGATTGACGCAAGCGATACACATATGCATTCCCAAGTTCTAATCTATAGAGACCACCATCCAGAATGCCGGTACCATAAACAACGGAATCATAGAGAATAGAGAGTTTGTGATGACCATGGGAAACAATAAAACCGTCCATGTCTAACTTTGGTCCTGATACAAGGTTCCGAGTTACCTCAGGAACATTTAAGGTATCATAAAGTTTAACGCATAAACCAGTTTTCATAAATAATTGTAATGTTCCTATGGCCTTCACTTCTAATACTCGATCAGCCCCAACTTTAAGTGTTCTTTGGTTTCTTCCCAGCTTCCAGATTGAAAGGAATCCCTGAGTAGAATTGGATACATGAACCATAGAACCAGAATCAAACCACCAGGAATTAGCAGGAACATTTAAATTATAGGACTTAAGTATCATGAAAAAATCGTTACCTTTCTTAGCCAGCCACTCCTTAAAGTCAGGGCATACCTTCTGCTTATGTCCTGTCTTTTTACAGAACTTGTAGTAGGGTTTGCCTAAGGAGTTCTTAGAGCTGGAATGTGCACTTGTATTGGGATTGGGCCTTTAGACCTTGGAAGCATCCCTTCTTGGATAATTGTTCTTCATATTCTTAGAGTTGGAGGTGGTAAAGTTTGCAACATCTGTAATGCGATCCATCTCTATACGCTCTTCCTCCTACACGCACATAGCTCACTCATCGTCCATTTGTCCTTCTGAGTGTTGTAATTGATCTTGAATGCTTCATAGGACGAAGGAAGCGAAGTAATGATGAAGTGAACGAGAAAACCATCACTGATCTCCATGTCTAATCCCTTGAGCTTATGGGCCATGTCGTTAATCATCATGATGTGTTCGCGAATGCTACTCCTCCCATCATACTTAGTAGTCACCAGCTTGGGGATCAAAGTACTAGCGTGTGCTTTAGACATTGAACTGCTCCTCTATAGAAGCCAAGTATGTTTAAGCATCATCAGAATCAGGAATGGCTCCTCTAATCGCATTGCTTATAGACCACTTCATAAACATGAGAGACATGCGGTTACACCTAGTCCACTTTTCATGAGTCATCTGCTCAGCAGCAATACTTTGAGGAGTAAGGTCTGCCGGCTTATTCTCCCTTAAAGCATAATCGAAGTCTAGCAAAGCAAGAGTAAGCATGAGAGAGTCCTTCCATGCAGCAAAGTTATCTCCAGTCAAAGGTGGAATCCCGCAATTGGGTGCTGATAGTGGAAATAAGATGAGCGAATTACGATACTAAGAAAGAAGTCCTAATGTGATCTAAGGGCATGTTATACTAAGGCAGACATAAATAATGACCATTTTAATTATGAAGCTGTGATATTGTTTATTACTAACATCAAAATAATAGACTTAGTTAAAATTCTACTTAAACGAAGACAAATCAACTTTGGCCAGAAGTGTAATCATTTAAGCATGTGTGCGAAGTAATTGTGATAAATCAGCTTTGGCCAGAAATGAGACAATTACTTTAGTTATGCACTTGTTAAGTATGCTAGATATGAATGAATTAAATTAGCTTTGGCCAGAAATAAGACATTCACGTTTGTAATGCATACTTAACATAGCTTTTATAATACTTGAACAATAAATAGATGCATCAAATCAGCTTTGGCCAGAAGTGATACATCAGAAGCTCATTCAAGTTAAGCTATTTTGGTTTTGTGAAAAGCTATCTAATTCTGATTAATTAAGTATTTACAAAACCAAGTATTTAATAGCAAACCACCTGTTAGGGGGTGTAGGGGGACAGCGTGCCCCCGGGAAGGGGTTCGGGGCAGAGCCCCGAGCCAAATTTTAGTTCACATTAACAGCCTAATAAAGTAATGGGATTTCGAGTGAGATCTCGACTTAGTTATGAAATCTTGAGTTCACTTGAGATTTCGAGTGATTTATGAGATTTCGAGTTCCTTATGAGATTATAAGTGACTTATGAGATTTCGAGTTCATTATGAGGTTTCGAGTTCTAACCCCAGTCGAAATCAAGCAACTGTCTTCTCAGTCGCAACCTCACTCGAAAACTCACTCGCAATCCCACTCGGAATCTCAAGGTTTCGAGTGATGAAGACCAAAACCTTTATTATTTCGAGTAGCAATCTAAGTCGGAATCTCAAGGTTTCAAGTTTTTAATGAGGTTTCGAGTTCTATGTTTATCTCGAAATCTCTTATGAGTCTCGAAACTTGTTTTTCAAGTCTCGAAATCTTTGACAGCTGATAGTTAATTTTGATCAGTTTGAAAATCCGAATTTTTAGGGATTATGGGGTTAAGTTTCCTGTTTTAATGCTGATCTAAGTTTATCAAAATACTTCGAGACAATATCCGTTGATCTTATAATAGATTTCGAAATTTGTAAGAGATAAAAATAGATCAAAACCAAGAAAAACACCCAATAATCCAAATTTCATTCCAAAATATAGGAATTTTCGAATTTTTTTCATAAGAACAGAATATGAACCCTAAAAAATTAAACTCAAAATTCTGGAATCTGAAACCTGAATATTAAGGGTTTTGTAAACAGATTTCGGAAAGTGATTAACCATTTTGTTTTTCCCGATGATTTCCGAAACAGTGACTCCAAACAGAGTTTCGAATTTTTATTAGGTTTTCAAAATTCTGTTTTCCATATTTCAATCCCAGAATAATGGATACGAAAAAAGAACTGGTTTATCAACATATGCTCTGATACCACATGTTGATCAGTTCTGTATAAACATGATGGAAAACATAAATGAAATACCTGTTACAGCAGACAGGCCCGCAGAGAATCCAGTTAGAGAAGCAGTCATTGAGTATGACATGATTGTCAGGATGATCCGGTTCCTCTTTAGGGTGTAAGGTTATGATGGTGATTATCCGAATTCTAGGGTTCGAATTCGGTTGGAGAGAGAAATGAAGGAGAGGGACGATTCGATGATAATGATGTTATGATAATTGTCTAACCCTTTTCCTCTCTAGTTATCTCCTTATATATACACCCAAGAGGAAACCTAACTAGTTAATAAGGGTAATATGGTCCATCAACAATTAACAACTAATTATATAATAGGTTATTGTTGGTCCCAATTTGGATTAAAAACTTCTTTTCACGCAATATGGCAAGTGATTTCAATAGATGTGAAAATAGTGTGCGGAAATAGAAATCAGACTTTCAAGAAACAAGTCCTACAGAATTTTCAAGTTTATATCACTTTGAAACAAAATGGTTTACAAGGTGATTGTAAGATTATTATCTATTACAAATGAATACTTGAATTCTGAGGTGAAAGGACAATGGAGTTTGTAGTATGTATTGAATGCTAAGCTTAACTCATTGTTCTCTGCTTGATGAGCCTTCTATTTATAGACGGCTTGGATACATGAATAAACATTTGTTTATTCATGTATAAGTCCTGCAAAAAGTAGCTCTTTGACATATTCATTGAATCCAACAATCAAGTTTCCTTTGTCATCATGATATCCAATAATGTCAAGTTGCTTCGGTTATTGTGGCAGGATAGAACTGATTTTTAGACAAGTGGGGTTTTTATCAGAATTTCTGATAAACCACTTCATTAGAAATTCTTGTGAATAAATCATCAAAAAATCTGATGATCAGAATTGTCAGAAACTGATGATATTTCATCAGATCCATCAGAAAGACCTTCTCTGATAATCTTCTTCAGCTCTTGATCAACTTATGATACTTTGAAGTAGATATTGTTGCTTTCAGTTGTCCTATCCGATCTTCTTCTTCTTGTTTTGATCTTCAGGACTGTTATCTTCTTCATAGATCAAGTTGAATCTGATTTTCTTCAATACTTACAAATAAAATTTCCTAACAGTTTCCCCCTAAGTATTGTAAGAAAATGAACTATCTACATCAAACATAAACATACTTCAACTAATCCTTAAAAGAAAGTTCAAACAACCAAATTCAGAAACATAAAACAGAATCAAACCAACCATTGTTCAAAACAAACAGAAATAAAATATTGTTCTAAAAAACAGAAATTTAAACTCATGAATTTATCAATTGATCTTCACTCCACTTCTGTACTTGTCTCCTGGTTTTAGCCTTTTCTTGTAGTCAATTGCCTTTTGAGTTGTTTTGTAAAGTTCTTTGTACCAACCTCTGGCTTCCATCCATTTATCTATGTCATTTTCAATTGCCTTCCTCAGCTGTTCATTGTTCTTCCCCTTCTTCTTGAGCTGCTCTTGTTTCTCATTCATGCAATTCTTTATATATTTCATAGTTTGATTAGAATACCTGTATATTTCACTGACTCTGAACAGAGCTTTCTTATCATTGGCATCTTTGAAAACCACACATATTTCTGGTTTGTCAAAGATAGCTCCAGTTCTTACTTTGTTGAGAGGAATTTCAGCTGGAATGGTGTTGTTAGGAGGAGGTGTTAGTACCTTTTTGCTATATTCAAAGTTTATACACAGATCAAAATCTGTCAGTGCAGCCCTTTGATATAACTTTTCTCCTGCTTTCTTGATACTGTCAAGAGCTCTTCTGATCACAACTGCAGAACTTTTGTCATTATCAATAATATGCTTCAACTTTACTAAACTCATTGGGTGAAGTTTATCAGCCAGGTCTCCATCAGTAACAATTGTATCACTATTATCTTTTCTGATCAAGGTGTATTTATTCTGTCCACCAGTACCTAATACACCTCCTGCAACATTGATACTAATAATCTTTTCAATAGAAACTATTGGATTTGTGACTGGTTTGTGAAACATTTCCAAGTTTCATGCATCTCTGAGTTCAACAATATTTCTGCTTATTGGAGAGAGTGGCCTTTCTGGATTATCTTTTGGACCTTTCCAGTAGTAATGCTTCAGGTGTTCTTCAGGGTACATAATTGTATGTAGATCACCTTTCAGCACTTCAAATTCTTTGAGTTTTCCATCTGCATCTTCTCCAATCACTATTCTTGGCCTTTTTGAGGATGTTACTTCATGTTCCATTCTTTTCTTCTCTTTTGTATCCAACTGTTTGCTGAATTCTGTTTCACCTGTTTGGAAGATGATTGAACTGGAACAGCTCCTTGCATTGGCACCTTTGTTGTGTCTGGCTTTGGAATATTTGTTGGAGGACCCATGAGTAACTTTGGCATACTTGTAGGAGGACCCATGGGTTGCTTCTGTTTTTGTGTTGATGAAGCTTCTGATGGTTTGGATTGTTGTTGAGGAGTTTCTGGCTCTCCTGCTGGTTTGACTTGTGGAATTGGAGATTTTAGTTCATGAAAATCAACCTTTGCCAGTCTGGCAACATTGTACTGCAACCTCTTTACTAACAGATGAACATCAGCAAGAGTTTGAGCATTTGTTTCTCCTTGTTTCTTCATTCTCTGAAACTCCAGTTTATCTTGATTTTTCTGTGCAGACAATTCCACCACCAGCTTCTCAAAAGTCTCAGCCATGCTGCTGTTGTTGACTCTGAGGAACTGAATTTCTTCAAGGATTCTTCCAGAACTTGAGCTTTCCCCTGCACTTACAACCTCAGCCATCTGTTTCTTGATTTCTTGTAGTTCTTTGAGAGCTTTCTTGAGTTCTGATGAATTCTCTCTGTTTTCTGATGACTCCTGTAGTTAGTTGAGGACTGCAGTGTTGTCTTCTGTTTGCTTCTGCACTGCCCTGACAATTTCTGATAATACTTTGATGTCTGAGTTTTGATTTCTGATCTCTTCCAATATCAGATCAAGCTTTTCTTTTGTGGCTGTCTTGCTAGTACAAACAGCAGTTATGCCTTCAAGTTCCTTGTGTAGTTGCTCAGTTGACATAGATTGATGTCCTTGGATAACAGGAGGAACAACAGATATTCCACCTCTAACACCAGCAGAAAACACATTGTCTGATGTTCTAAGGTTAAGAGGATTGAAATATTCCATATTCTCTATAACCTTACCAGAAAATTGAAACTCATTCAAATTCTGGTTTTCCTCATATCCTTGAACCTTTTCAGATTCTCCATGAGTTGTTGAGAAACTCTTATTTTTCTCATCTAGGTTTCCTTGATCAGTAGACTGATCTCCACCTGTTGCCACCGCATTCTCCTCCTCAGAATCTGATTCAGAGAATGGGTCTTTGGTTTTACTCACATTTTATTTTTCAGAAACAGTGCCTCTTTGTGAAATTTCATAATTTCCTTGAATTGAATCATCAGAATCACTCTCAGAATTATGAAAAATATTAAGTTTAGAGTGTTGTGCACCTGTTTCTCCCATATGTGAGATTTCTACATAATGTTCTTCTTCCACGGGACTCATGTGCACATCTTTATCAGCTTGATGAGGTTCTGATTCACCCTGCTGCTCTATTCTTGGTGCACTTGATTCTTGTGCATCATGCTCCATAGGGGATACACTTTCAAAAACTTCTTTATTCTCTGGCTTTTTGCTTAACAACCTTAGATACTCTGCTCTGTAAGGTGAATCCACTGGTATCAGATTCATCATCCTTTCTGACAGAACATGTACATCATAATCTGACTTCCAAGACCCCAAAGCAAACCATGGTCTCATTACTTATGTACTCCACATATTTTCTGATGTGGGAATTTCCATATTCCTTTCAGAAAATGCATCAGATATTATGACTGACAGAAATCTGGGAAAAGGTAGATGTGAATCTATCCTTCTAGTATTGGTCAGAATTGATCTTTTGATTAGATTGAATATTTCTGTTCCAAAATCAATATTCAACCCACTAATGAGGCTGAACATGATTGTCAGAACATTCATATTTATTTGATCTGTACCTCCATTTTTTGATGATAAGCATTTGTTCAGAATTTCCATTAGCATTTGCCAGAAGGCAAGTAGCTAATTTCTCTTAAATTCACTGATTTTTGAGATCTTTGTCTTGTAACCCATTACTGCATCAATTAGTGAAGACATATCTTCCTTTTCTGGTGCTTCTTTATAGCTTTGGCTTAAGGGTAGTTCCAAACATTCCCTTATTTTCTTTGGTGAGATTGTAATGAAGATATCTCCCTATACATGTGCTGTAAGCTCGATTGGATTTGAGGGTCTGGAGTTTTTACAACTTGTTGTATGAGCTTTTCTGGTACCTCTCTAGTCTTTGTGAGAGCTTGAGCTATAGGACATCTGGTCAGAAATTCGATCAAAAGTTGGCACTTGGTATCATATTCTCCAATGTTGTCGTTCATGGCTTCATTGTTGCTCTTTAGTGGCAGGAACTCAGCTTCTATGATGAGTTGAACAGAGTGTTCAACAGGTGATAAGTTGATGTTGATAGCAGCCATAGAGAATTTGAGGTTTTTGTTTCGGAAAAGGGTTTTTAGGGTTTTGCTTTTGAAGGTTGAAGATGGAAGTCTCTGTTTTTTAATGAGGTATTTATAGTGTTTTGAGACAGAGATCTTTGAGTGTTTTTCGTGGGTTGTTTGTATTTAAGGTGGTTTATGACACCTTAATGATGTTTTTAATCCGTTTAGGAAACAACCGTTTTTGAAAACCTTTGGTTTATCTCTAATTTAATATAAATCTTTTATTGAAAATCAGAGATTCCAAGGATTTAGCAGATAAACACTAATGTCCAACTTGCACCTTTTCTTCATGTGGGACCCCTTTTGTTTTAAAAGGTCCAATAAAAACCTTTTTGTGATTGTGTATCTTCCCAAGTTTTCCTTTTGATGATGTATATCAGAAAATCTTTGAATAAAACTTTGAGAGTTGGGTTTTCTTCATACTTCATCAGAATACATTTGATTCATATTTAAAGATTGAATCAACATTTCTTTCTTTTTTTTTTTTTTTTTTTTTGAGATGAGAGGGAATAACTAGAGTTTGAAGATTTCACTTACATAGCATTTCTGAACTTCGCAATCTTTGTTCTGATCTTCAAGAAGTATTGTTTAATACAGTTTTGTTTCATTCCTTTCCTTTTGAAGATAGATTATCCAGAAAAATTTAATTTTGACTGAAACTTTTTGAAAGAAAATTTATGTTTTTGCAAGTTTCTTTGAATCTGGTTTAGAGCAATGTTTCCTGATATTCCTTCTTATTTTCTGTTGATTTATCAGATTTTCTGGTTATTTTTAAGAATTCTCTGATGTATGAGCAGATTCTGATGATTTATTAGGTTTTCTGATATATCATCAGATTTTCTGATGAATCATCAGTTTTTTTTTGATGTTTCACCAGATCTATCAGATTTCTTTTGAGCTTCACCAGATTTTCCTTGTTTTTATCAGATATGCTGTTTTAGTTCCCCCTAGATCTATTGTCATGTTTTTGTTTTTTTTTTTAAGTGAAAGAAAAAAAACAAACTTATATATTAAGACAAGAAAATATCACTAAACACACACAAAAACAAACAAACAACAACTACTACTCATTGAGCACATTGTATATGCCCTTCACATACAACCAGAGATAGGTTATACGACCACTGTGATTTGTTGATGGGACAAGGGTTGGATCACTTATGTTCTCTTGTAGCGCCAGCTGGGCCCTTGGATATCAGCTTCTTACTCCTCCGAAGTCCAGCTGTCTGGTTATCACCTTGGTCACAAATCGAGGGTAGATCAGAAAAGGTTGACGGGTGTGTATGTTTGCTTCTAGGTCTCTCGTGAGAAACTTAGAAAAGTTGTACGGTTTTTCCTGTACAACTGCATGAATCACCTCCATCATCCTGTAGGACAGCTCATTGAAGTGCCCAATCTTCTTAGAGAAGCAGACACTAAGCTGTGTCACCAAGTACTGGAAAGGTGGTATGAAACTAGACTTGCTGATCTGCCTTGACACGTTGTATGTTTGATAGCCCATGTCCCTCAAGGTTTGTTCCACCATTTCCTTATCCAGGAAGGTGTTTTCTTGATCATCACCCAGCTGGAGGACATCTCTGAGAGTTTCCTCCTTTAGGGTGATTTTGACCCCCATAACCTTACTTTCTATCCACATGGAAGTGCCTCTGAAGATGATTTCAGCATTCCACCAGAATTCTTGAAGGAGTTCTGGATAGATGGTGACATGTGTAGATACAGCAAAGCCCAAGGGACTTCGCATAATCATGTTGTACACATACCTGCAATCTTCCCATGCAGGACCTTCCAGATTAGACCTAAGTCTAAGGTTATGATGTCTGTGAAGAGGGAGAGGGAAGTGTGTTTGTCTCATTACTTTTGGGTGAGCCATTCTAAAATAAGAAATTTCTGATAAAGTGCTTTTGAAGAGAAGATTTTTTGATGTGAAGAAAGTCATTTTCAGGTTGTTAATATTTATAGATGAAAGTGATAGTTATGCCATAAATGTTATTAACAGCCAAAGATTTTCATTTTCATTTCAATCTCTTCATTTAAGACGATATCTGTTGTAGTGAGAATATGACAGTCTTCTAAGCCCCATGTTGTGAGTAAGCATTGAATAGCTAGGCGGCTACTTTCATAGCCCCTAATCATTTTTATGCCCCTGTGTCTCTCAAATTCCTTATGAAAGATGACGTTGCATGCACTGGAAGTATAAGAAAAATTCAATGTTCTGCAAAAATTTTCCCTGTGACGGTCAATTTTCTCTGCTGTGACTTTGAATTTTATCTTAATGCATGTTACTTTCCCCCTTTTTGATTTTTTTTTTAAAATTAAACGAAAGAAGAAAGAGAAAAAAAAATTCAAAAACAAACTATTCACAGTTATGAGTTTATACAAGTATGAGATATGAAAGAAGATGGAAACTTCATAAAATTTTCTGATGATCAGTGATTATTCTGAAGTTTCAACAAAGTTTCTGATGTTTTATCAGAATTTATGATGATTTCATCAGATTTTCTAATACTTTTTTTTTTTTCAGATTTTCTTATAAATCATCAGATTCATTGATAATTTATCAGATCTTCTGATATTCCATCGGATTGATGGATTTCTTTATCAGAAACCTGTTGAATTTTTCTTTGATTATCAGAATTTTCATCTTGATGTTTATCAGTTTGGTTTTCAATTTGTAACCTTTTGTTTTCTGAAAGATCTTCATCTTTTATGTTAACCATGCCAAGTTTGCTGATTAAAAAATTGTGTCTCTTTTCATCAAGAGGTTTTGTAAAAATGTCAGCAATTTGGTTTTCTGTTGGAACAAAGTACATTTCAATGTTACCTTTTTCAACATGATCCTTTATGAAGTGATATCTGACATCTATGTGCTTGGTTCTAAAGTGATGAACTGGATTTTCTATTATTGCAATTGCACTCTTTGAATCACATAGGATGGGTATCTTTGTCAGATTTACTCCATAATCTTTCAGTTGAGTTTGCATCCACAACACTTGTGAACAGCAACTTGTTGCTGCTACATATTCTGATTCAGCTGTTGATGTTGCAACACAGTTTTGTTTCTTACTTGCCCAACATACCAACTTTTCTCCCAAGATTTGACATGCACCAGATGTGCTTTTTCTGTCAATCTTGCAACCTGCATAATCTGCATCTGTATATGCAATTAGTTCAAGATTTTTATCCTTAGGATACCAGAGACCAAGTTCTGATGTTCCTTTTAGATATTTAAAAACCCCTTTTACTGCTTTTAGGTGGGATTCTTTATGATTGCATTGATATCTAGACAGAAAGCATGTTGCAAACATAATATCTGGTCTGCTTGCAGTTAAGTATAGCAATGATCCTATCATCCCCCTAAGGTTTTAATATCTACACAAATTCCATCTTTATCAGAATCCAATTTGTTCCCTGTTGCCATGGGAGTTTTTGAAATTGAGCAATTTTCAAGTGAGTATTTTTGCAGAATTGTTTTCACATACTTTGATTGACTCAAAAATATTCCATCAATTCTTTGTTTTACTTGTAAACTTAAGAAAAAGGTTAACTCACCCATCATGCTCATTTCAAAGTGGCTGGTCATTAACTTTAGAAACTTTTACAGAAATTTTCATTTGTTGATCCAAATATAATGTCATCAACATATATTTGGACTAACAAGGTGTGACCTTTGTGTGTTTTGAGGAAAAGTGTTATATCAATAGTACATTTAGTGAAGCCAGAATTGAGTAAGAAGTTTGAAAGTGTTTCATACCAGGCTCTAGGAGCTTGCTTCAAACCATACAAGGCTTTGTTTAATCTATAAACATGGTTTTGAAATTTTGGATCAACAAAGCCTTCAAGTTGATGCACATAAACTTCTTCCTCAATCTTACCATTCAGGAATGCAGATTTCACATCCATTTGATATACTTTGAAGTCTTTGGATGCATCATAAGCAAGAAAGATTCTTACTGCTTCTAATTTGGCCACTGGTGCAAAGGTTTCATCATAGTCAATACCTTCTTGTTGACAATAACCTTTGACCACTAACCTTGCCTTATTCCTGGTGATTATGCCATTCTCATCTGATTTATTTCTGAATACCCATTTTGAGCCTATGACTGATTTATCATTTGGCTTAGGCACCAGATCCCATACCTTACTCTTTTCAAACTGATCAATCTCTTCTTGCATTGCTTGAATCCAGTCTGAGACATTAAGAGCTTCTTTGACAGACTTGGGTTCTATCTTGCTTAAGAACCCAACAAATGCACACTCATATGCTGTTACAGATCTTGTTCTTACACCATCTGCTGGATTTCCAATGATGTCAGAATGAACATGTCCTTTTATCCATCTCAACTTGTTGTGAAAAGTTGTTGGTTCAGATGGATTTGAAGATTCCCCCCTGAACAGTTACCTCAGTTGTATGGAATGTATCAGAATTTTGATTGTCAGAAAAATTTTCATTGCTTTGATTCAAGGTTTCTGATACATTTTCCATTTGTTCTGCAGGGTTAGTACATGAACTATCTATTGATTTGTTTGTAAGAGATTTATCATGTTCTAAGAAGTCTTCTGTTATCATTTCAAAAAGGTGTTCATATTTTTCTTGTTTATCAGAGAAATTTATTTCCTTCATATATTCATCAGAAACTTCTGTTTCTGATGAGTTATCAAAAGATACATATAAACTTTCTCTGATTGTCCTTGTGTTTAGAATAAAAATTCTATAAGCTTTTGAGGACAAAGAATAACCAAGAAAAATACCCTTCTCTGTTTTTCTGTCAAAATTCTAAAGGCTTTCAAAATCATTGAAAAAAACCATCTATAACCAAATGTATGTAAAAATTTTACACTTGGAATTCTTTCATTTATAATGTTGTAGGGTGTTTTATTGTGCCTTTTATTGATTATGGATCTGTTTTGGGTAAAACAAGCATTTGCTATTGCTTCTGCCCAAAAAGAGTGGGCATTTTAGCTTAAGCAAACATTGTTATGGTTGCTTCCACTAAGGTTCTATTTCTTCTTTCTACTACCCCATTCTGTTGGGGTGTTCTGGGAGCAGAAAAGTCATGAGAGATTCCTTTACTTACAAGAAAGCTCTCAATTTTTGAATTCTTAAATTATGTTCCATTGTCTGATCTGATCCTTCTGACTGTTAATTTTAACAGAATTTCAATTTTTCTGATAAAATTAATGATCAGATCAGGAGTTTCACTTTTCTTTCTTAAAAATTCTACCCATGTGTATCTGGAAAAATCATCTACAATTACAAGTATGTATTTCTTTCCAGAAAAGCTTTCTGTACTTATGGGTCCACACAGATCCATATGTAAAAGTTCCAAATTTTGTGTTATAGAAGATTTAGAAATTGATTTGTGTGAGCTTCTTTTGGATTTTCCCATTTCACAAGCTTCACAAATTTTATCCTTCTTTGAGGATATGAAAGGTAATCCTTTTACCAGGCCTTTGCTTGCTAATTTGCTTAGATTTTTGAAATTTAAGTGGGCTAGCCTCTTGTGCCACAACCAACTACTACCCTTGTTAATTTTCGAAAATAAACATAATTTTGGATGTTCATTTTCTTCTTTGAAATCAAAATAGTAGATTGACTGTCTTATCCTTTTTCCACTTAAATAAATTTTATTATCACACTACTAGAAAATTTGGCAATTGTCACCAAAATTTGCTACCAAAACAATCGGTGGCAAATTTAGCCACCTATTTCCCACAGATATTTAAATTAAGCGTATTCAGCATCGTTTGGTAGCAAAGCGGTGGAAAATTTTGCCACCATCTATTTTTGGTGACAGATTCGTGGAAAAATAAGAATAACTTCCCTACATTATCCGAAATATACGTGTATTTTTTTAATTGCTACCGTATTGGCGGTGACAAAATGAAATTTTAAGCCCAAATTTAACTAGGCGGGTTAATATCCCGCTCATTATTAGGGTTTTGATTGAAAACCAAGCCAGCCATAGGCAAGCGTGTTTACCAATACCTCATCCACCCACTCCACTCTCCAGCCACCAGCCCACCGTCTGCCGTCACAGCCCCTCGCTGGAGCAGGAAGCAACACCTTCTGTTCTTCAGCCTTCCCTCACTCATTCACTTTCTTCAGCCTTCAGGTTCGTTTAAACATTCAATTTGTTGATTATAACTTTCAATTTGTTTTAAACAATCACAATCCCAAACAACAAACCCAGAAAATGCTACAACCAGCTCTGCCTATTCTCACCGTCGTGTGCAATCACTCGCCGCCGCGACGCCGAGTAAATCAACCAGAGATCTTCTTCTTCTTTCTGTGTTATTCAACGCTTTCATCCGGTTAGTTTTAATTTTAAAAATTTTCTAAAAATATTCAAAATGTAAAACTTAAATCGTTTTTACAAGAAAATTTGTTGTTTACTAGTTCAATCTCGCATCTCAAAACTTGTATAGCGTAATCATACTTGTTAATTTAACTGAAATCATCATTATGAATAATAGATTTCAGATTTCGTTTATGTTGTATGATTGACTGACTGATTTAGGTATATAGCTCTCTGTGCAAGCTAGGGTTTCAATTCGGTGCATACACTATGACTGGAATTAGGTTTCTGATCACTCGTCGGATGTATAATACTTGTTCAAAATTGAACAATCGTGTTTAATGGCGCCTGCTGAACCGTTGGTGGGTTACAACCCTGCGGTTTCGCCCACTTTGACTCCTGTTTTGGGTCAGGCGTTGGCTGAACTTCTTGCCAGCCAGGGAGGTGGTCTGGGAAATCTTTTGGGGCTTGCTGGAGCTCCACGGGGGATAGATAGTTCGAGGTTATTTCAAATGTTGAAAAAAAATTTAATTCTCAAACACGATGCGTTTTGGAGTTGGCGCATGTGCATCTTTTAAAGCAAGGTTGCTTTAGTAGGGCTTATGTTGATTCATTATGCATTACACTTACTTGTGCACTCATGCCTCACTTTATTGTTGACCAAACTTTGACCTAAAATATATGAGTGTGTATTATCTCTATGCATGTCTCAAAGTTATTTGCACATTTTTTAGTTTAGATATCTACATTTTTTAGTTTAGATATCTACTTTTCTCTGTGTGATTTAAGATCATAATTATTTAGAAATTTACAAAGTATGGTACTAATTTGAGTCCGTGAAGTATATTCTTTTGTTTCTCATCGAGGTATATAAAGTTTGAACTTTTGTTTGTGGTACATGTTGTTAGCAACTGATGCTTATTTTTAAATGATGTTTATACATTCTTACTTGAATTTATGGGCAAGAATTGTATATGTATCAAACATATTCTTTACAGTCATGAAGGTTTTGTATTTCAGTTTCAGTTGACAAAACTGTTTTCAGCTGGGAATCTTGTTTTTTGAAATCAAGTTTTTATAATGCCATATTCATTGTGCAGATTCCACCATGTTTTTGTTTTGGACCCCTCTGAATCTTCTCAAGTTCCAGCAAGTTATGCAAAAGAAGTCTTTATTATCTATATACATATATAAAGCATCTCCTATGTCTACAAATGTAATTTCCTATCATATTTTTAAGATGGCATACCAAAAGTTAGAACAAATTCCTATATTTTTACACTTTTCTTCCTTTTATACCCTTGTGGAAAGCAGTAACTAATGCAAATTGATTGTACAAACCAGGAATTAAATCAACCCTTTCGTTTCCTGTCCCCATCCTTGAGTTGAAATTAGGTTTTTCACTTTGCAATCTCACAACCGTCCACTCCGTGGATGCTCTCCTCTTCATGATGCGTTACAATCAATCGATCTCAAATTTAGATTCACAATCTCCAACAGAAATCAAATCCAATGGAGAATATGGTTCAACAGGTTTGTGATTCAATCATTTCACTTCATACAAAGGTTACTAACAATCACATACCTAATTTTTGGTTTCAATGATGAAATTAGGGGATCTTTTCTCTGTATAATGCTCTTGAATCATTTTTGTGTTATTAATTTTGAAATAACCTTTGGTCTTAATTAGTTCCTTTTTCTACGTTTAAAAGGGTTTTACTGCTACTAGCAACCTGAAGTTGCAGACCTACGGTTTTCAATACCCAATTTCAGGCAAAAGAAGATTTATAGAAGAAATTGAGAGCGCTGATCTTTGTGTCAGTTGAGTACAGAGCAGGAGATCGACATTGTTTCGAGTACTCCGGCCGAAAATCTTCAAAGGAGGGTAAGATCCCATACCGTTTTTTGTATTTTGTTCTTTGCTGGTGTGGCATGGGTTTATGAGTAGTGTGTAGTAATGTAGATAAGGTGTTTGATGGAATGTTTAACTGAGTTTGTTTGGCATATTATTCTTTTTTGTTTTGGTATTTGGCCAGATCTGTGAATCCAAGTTGAAATTTTTGGAAATTGGGAAGACCATGCTGGGATTTCGAAATTCTTTAGAGTAATTCGTTTGTTGCAACTTTGATCTCTTAAAGTCTATGTCTGTTTAAGTGTTTCTTGAAGTCAAGCACAAGCCCCAAAGGTGTTTATTCATCAACTATTATTATGACTTAGCTATTCAAGGTTGTTGTAACTGTTATGCTTACTAACAATTGTAAAAAACAGTTCCTGGTGATTTCCTGTGCAGATTCAAGAGTTTACCCCCTTCATATATCTAAGGATTTCAACCTGGTGAAGCTTTTGTGGTCCGAAATGTGGCTAACCTTGTTCCACCATTTCAGGTATAGAAGTACATTGACACCAAGTTTTTCACTTTGTCCGAAATATGGCTGCTGGAAGTTTTGCTTATTGCCTAATGGCCACTAAAGGCAGAAACTGTGTCAACAGATGAAGAAGAACTGTCAATTTTGGGGATTGCTTGAGGGTGATGTTGTTTTACTAGCTATAGTTGTACAAAAGCCCTTTCATGCGATGGTTTTGGTAAATCAAACACTGAAAAGGCTAGCTGCATCCGTGGTCTTGGTATAATCTATAACCTTTTACTATGTAAGAATATGAAGGAGGTGTTTGGCTAATTATCTGATTATTGTCTTCTCTAAACCTTGGATAATAAAGTTTTGTTTAGATGAAACTGATTTTCTTATTATTTGACAGTGAAATAATCTGGGTTTTAAAAAGCGCGCCTAAGGCGCGCGTAGGCGCGAGGCGCAAGCCTTGACGCCTTAGGTAGCCCGAGGCGCACTTTTTACAAAAAGCCCCAAAAAAGCGCATATTTTGGGGGGTTTCTCTGGCCTGAGGCGTTCGCCTCATGTACCTAAGGTGTTTTTATGTTGTTTTTAAGCATCAAACTGTTGTACGATAGGGTTTTTGGCTTGTACTTGTAGGTAAAATCATATATAAACCTTATTTGTAGCTATATTTTCGATAAGTGATGCTAAAAACCTATGAGATATATATAAAAAATTATATAATCACTTTGCGCCTCCGGTACGAAAAGCCCACCGCCTTTGCGCTTTGCGCTTCGCGCCTCGGTTTTAGACCCCGTCGCTTTTGTGCGCCTCTCGCTTTTTAAAACCAAGGAAATAATCAATTTGAAAGTACCATATACAGCCTGGTTATTCCAAAACCCATAATCATTTTAGAATACAATCCCAAACACTCCCATAAAACTGTTTGACCCGTTTTGTTTTAAGCTAACTTTATATCTTATCCTGCTTCAGTTTGGTTTTTAGGAATCAAAATGATTTAATATTGGGTAACTATACGACTTGAAGGTGCAACACTATTATGTATGTTTATGTTGTTTTCTGTAATTATCATTTTATTAGTTAGATGGATACCCTCATTCATTCCAAGTTATACATTTTTGCATGTTTAACACAGTCCTATGCACCTTAAGTGCGCCGCCTTTGACAACATATGCCTATAAAGATTGAGTTCCAGGCTAAAGTATTAAATAGTTTTGTTATTAAATAGTTTTAAGAGGTTTCATTTTCATGGGTCAGGGAAGGGAAGCTGAGTCATTGACTAGGAAAAATATTTGGAGCAATGCTGAGAAGTTTGAGTTCCAGACTGAAGTATCCCAGCTTATGGACATTTTTGTCAACTCTCTTTAAAGTAACAAGGACATTTTCTTGAGGGATTTAATATCCAATGCATCTGATGTAAGTTTTTATTTAATTTTTCTATTATTTGGAGCCCCAGTTAAGTGTGGTTTACAATTCTCTTATTCTTTTTTTGCATATCACAAATTTCAGGCTGTGGACAAAATTAGATTCATTTCTCTTACTGATAAGGAGGTATTGGGTGAGGGTGATGATGCTAAGCTTGAGATCCAGGTTAATAAACATGTAGTATCTGGGCTGGGTGGTAAATAATGAGTTGGCTTGAAAACCCATTTTTCGTTTAGAGTTAAAAGAAAAAAATTTGCCTGCCTATGTACGCCACTCTCGATTTGCTTAGGACTCGGCTAACCAATTTACAACCTCAGGTTTCAATTCATTTGACTTTTTATATAAACATGTTACATGAGTTGTATTTGAATAGGAGCGAGGTGCACTGAGGCGCAACTCTCAACGCCTTTTGTAGCCTGAGGCGCGGGCTGTACAGAAAGCGCAGCTGAGGCGCGCCTTTTTGCTGAAAATTGACTCCGAGGTGCACGCCTCATGTACATAATCCGTTTTTGTGCAGCAGATTGTTGTAATCATGCTTTTTAGTTATAATAATAAGTTTAGTTACTTCATACTAAATTCATTTTGTTGTTTTGGTTGTAGTAGGCAAGGACATCAGGGATGTTATGGAGTATTCAACATCATATCTCCACTTTGGTAAGAGATTCTACGGCCGGATCTAATGGGGGTAAAAGCCCAAAGCTTGTGGGGTTGATGAAAGATGATAGACTACCTACGGAAAGCCCTAAAAATCAACCAAGAGGTACTTTCCAAGGGAATGAGATTCTACGGCCGCATATGATCTACAAATATTGCCTTTCTATGTATCTCACACTTTTTTTTTAAATTTGAACATGATTTCATCTATCTATATTGGTCGCAATTTCGACCCATCCGATAACTTTTAGTAATTTGTTTGTCATCCCGCATCATCGCGAGGCTTTTAAATGATATGATGATGTTGATAATTTTGATCTGGATTGGAAAATGTATGAAGAGTATTGTGGAGTTGAATTATAGTTAAGCTAAAAGTTTTATAATTAACATTTCAAAAGTTATATTCTTTTAATAACAGCCCAATTTCCAGTAAAACTTCATATGTTTGAGTGCCCTACATTATCTGTTTGTCTTTTTGATGGCCTTTTCCTTGCAAATTTGGGTCTATTTTGAGTCTTGTGTGATATGGGTTGGGTTCATGGAGTTTGGATGTGGGAGGTACAGGGATAGACATCAATGTAGCAGAATGTAAAGGTGGGGGGTAGTGTGTAGTTTTACAGTCTTGCCTGGTGAAGCTTGGAGATGGGTTAGTGATAGAACCATAATAGCATGGCATGATAGGGCAGAAGTCTGGATGGATGGAGTACTAAAATGTTGCACATCAACACAAATGTTATTGATGGTTGGAGACGTGATCAAGGCATCAAGGAAGAGTTGCATCAACACAAATGTTATATATAATTTTTTATCGCTTTAAGGTTTGAATTATTTTCTGTCCTCCTATCTTGACCCCGCCGCAACGCGCGGGTTTGCCACTAGTATGTTGCAAAAAGTTAACTTTGCCTAAAGAGCAGATTTGTAAACCCGTATTTTCTTATCTTTAGTTACTTGAACTCTTTTAAAACAATGTAGTCTTTTGATTCTTCTATTATGTTTTCCAAAAAAAAGTTTGTAGTTAGAAGTTTTCCAAAAAAGAAGCGTTTAATGAAATGAGTCCGCATGTCGAACAGTTACTTGATACGCATCCGTATCTTCGTTATGTTATTGTTCCGGTTGGTGGGACCATAGTGGGAACTTTTCTTAATTCATTGTTCTGCTAAAATAATTGTGTTCTACTGTTGATTCGGGTATGAAATAGGAATGAATTTAAGCGTAATTTTGATGTACCAAATGAATTCTGATTCGGGTACGGTTCGATACCGGTACCAAATGAAGTTATTGGTAAATCAATTTAGTTATTGACCCTTTCAACATCTTTACTCTGTGATTTGCCTTTACATAATCAATTGATAAATCTTGCAAGCTAGTGGGTTATTTATTTTATTTTTTGGGGATTTTTATGGAAATAACAGTTAATCTGCAATGACAAGTGAAGTAGAATCACTGACCCAATTGAGAAAAATCTTAATTTATCATTTATCTTGTTGATTTATAGTTATAATCTTGTGAATATTGCAGGTTTTTATGACAAAGGTAGTGGAAGAAGCAGGGGTTTCGGCTTTGTAACCATGTCAACCGTCGAAGAAGTTGAGGCGGCTACACGACAGTTCAATGGTTATGTAAGTAAACAAGACCCAAAATCACTTTTTCATTAATCGTGACACCATATAAGTTAACGTCAATGATTGGAATTACATGAACTCGACCGGAGGCAATTAAGGGTGAACTCTGGGCCACCACCAAACAAAGAGATCTAAAATGCTACCAGAAATGAAGATTGCAAGATGAGTAAACAGGTCAATTACAAAAAAAGGGCTGTTTTGGTTCGGGTCAAAACGGGTTCGGGTCGAAACGGGTTCGGGTCAGAACGGGTTCGGGTTGAAACGGGTCCGGGTCAGAATGGGTTTCGGGTTGAAACGGGTTTCGGGTCGGGTCCGGGTCAAAACGGGTTTCGGGTCGGGTCAGAAAATGTTGAGAATGATTAAATAATCAAATCTTATGCTGGACCAGTCCCCATAGTTCTTATCATTCATCTTTTTTAATGGCTCCAAATATTGGAGGATGTGTTTTTAAGTTGAACAATTAAATCTTATGATATGTTTGACTATACAAGTGCACATAAAATAGTCAAACGGTAAATTTTATGTTCATTTGCCGGCCAAATGATCTTGTTCTTTGGTTAAGAGAATAAGCATAGAGTTGTCTATACATATTTGGTCTCACTTTTAGTAAACAACTACATGATAAATAACTATATGTTACACAAATTAACATGTTTGGACGCTTCTCGTTCGATAGATGCTTTCTCGTTATCCATTAAAATGACCTATTTTACATGGTTTAGGTATACACTGAATTAAATTTAATATAGTTCAATTTTGTTGTATAACTAACTGGTTAATCAGGCTCCCTAGACCTATGCATTTAGAAATATTGATTTATTATCATTGATTGTAGTACAAACTTTATGCATTCATACAGTGATTAATATTTGAGCATAGGAAAACAAGAAACAACTCTAAGCATACACATAGTCCATGCATATGACTAAACAGTGGTGCCACCTCGGATTTGAACATTACACACTTGATTAGAATATAGAGATATCTCACTGAATGTTGGTGCTTGAAATTCCACAGTAGGTTTTGATGGGGCACTTTGAGTTAGCAGTGTCAATGAACCGCATATACTTGTAATTATCAAAGGCCTGAAATTGCACTGCTGGCATTAGACATGGCGACATTAGACCCGAAAACAGTAAGGTTGTTGCGTTGTACTTGACGTTACACAGATTACTGTTTTCGGGTCTAGTGTCGCCATGTCTAATGCCAGCAGTGCCAGCTGTCGATAGAGCCGATAAGCAATCGTGACAACATCTAATAGCTTCATCTGACCCGAATTGACCCAACCTGATCATGTCAGCTACTGTTTTGCCAACCGGGCTCGTGATCAGAACTGGCGTCCAGCACCACGGGTTGTCGCAGTTCCCGCTCGGGCCCGGTTTTCGACCTGGTTCAGGGTATATTATCTTACCCGACATGACGAATTGCGGTAAATACTTGCTGGATAAACCATCTTGTTTCATAACTGAAAATACTTTTGTTTGTCTCTGTACTTGATACCATAGTTTCATATCTTCCCATGCTGGTTCAAGCTGAGACGGGTGTGAACCGACGTATAAAAACAAACTTTTTCCCTGTTCTTCGGTTAACAAAACAATGTAATATGGCATTTCACCATCGCTCAAAACTTCAATAATCTGATAACTTTTCTGCCGATTTGAATCTTTGACGAACAAAACGGACTAAAAATATAAATAAATAAAAAAATTTAAAAATAAAAAAAATCAAAAAAAAATCAAAAAAAAAATTTGTAGCTGATTTTTTAATTCGTTGATTTTGCTAACTGAATTTAGTGTCATAATGCAGGTGTTGAAGCAAGAGGGTTCATATTTGGTCCTCCTATTGCATTGGCTCTTGGCGAGAAATTTGTTCCCATCAGAAAACCCAACAAGTTATCTGGTACATGATTTTGTCATCTGTGACTTTTTTAGTTCTATCACTTGAATGTACAGAATATATGTCTACATAATATATAGTTAGGTTTTTGGATAGTGACTTGTAACACACACACATATACAAGCTATAATAACAATTAACAAGTTTTGTAAGGGAGAGGATTGAAGTATTAAGTTGAATTGTAGCTCATAATTGTATTTTGTTTTCTTTGCAACCAACTTGACCCATTATTAGTTTTCGTTAATTCTGATTTCTTGATTCTATTCATTCGTTATTTTGTAGATTGAAAAGTTGAACTTAGTTATCAAGGAGCTTGTTAAGGAAAAAGATGAAAAAGAAAGGTTCAATGGAATTATTGCGGGGTTGTTGGCTGAGATAGAAAAAGATAAGGTGGATAAAGATGCGTTGATTGATAGGATGTCACAAATTGAAGCTATGTTAACAGCTACAGTTCGAAGATAGGCTATAAACACTTGGTTTTGAATGTTTAGATGTTTATCTTATTAGGATAATTTTAGTTAGTTTATATTTTAGTTGGTATTTTTTATATGCTTTTGAAAACAAGATGTTTTATATAATTTTGGGATTTTATTAGACTTTTTTTATATTATTTGTAGTTTTATTGATATGTAATTTTGATGAAAATAGCAGGGAGAAAAGAAATCTGAATTAAAAAACTATATTTCAGTAATAAGTATGGTAGCAAATGGTTGCAATTGTGTAAAAAATGGTGGCTAAATGGTGGCAATCAGTGGCTAAATGGTATCAAAACTGTGCTAAATGGTGGCAATATAGGTGGCTAAATGGTATCAAAATGTGCAAAAACCGATGGCTAAATGGTGGCAATATCGGTGGCTAAATGGTGGCAGTATCGGTGGCTAAATGGGGCTAAATGGTGGCAATATCGGTGGCTAAATGGTATCAAACATGCAAAAACCGATGGTTAAATGGTGGCAAATCAGTGGCTAAATGGTATGAAAACGCGTCACAACTAGGTGGCAAACTCGGTGGCAAACAAGGCGGAGCGTAGCAAACATGAAGCGGTGACAAATAATTTTGACCAATTTTGTGGTGGTAAAATAAGGTAGCAAAATATAAAAATGGTAGCAATTTGGTGGCATTAGGGCAATTGACACGGGTGTTTTTGTCACCGTATTTTCGGTGGCAAACTGGTGACAATAAGGAAATTGCTACCATTTTGTAACCAAAAATTATATGACAAAAACCATGATTTCTAGTAGTGTCATCCATACCTATTAACAAGCATTTTTCTGGTAAAAAGGTTACCTGAAAACCTTTATCACAGAATTGACCACAACTCAGCAGATTGTACTTTAAGCCTTCTACATAGGCTACTTTTTCTATGGTCAAACATCCATACCTTATGCATCCATATCCCATAATCCTCCCTTTTACTCCATTCCCAAAATTTACCATTTTACCCAGTTTTGAAACAAAGTTACTGATTAAGCTCCTGTCCCCAGTCATGTGCTTGGAGCTTCCAGAATCGCAGTACCAGATCTGCTGCACATGATGGTCCTGAAATGGAAAAATTAGAGGGTTTTTGGTACCCATACTTGCTTGGGTACTCTTTCTGATGAGATTTTAATCAGATTATTTTCTCTTGATGGTCTTTCATCAGAATATCTGTTGCATGCTGAGCCATGAACAGATTTTTCACTTTTCTTTTGGAGATGGTGTTGAACAAGCTTCAGTATGTCAACACACATACAAGATTCTTTATCAGAATTTTCTGATATTTTTTCTTATGATGGAATGAGTGGATAATTTTGAAACAATGAGTGAACTGCTTCTGGAATTTTTAAAGATTTTTGTTTGCATTCACTCCTTTTTGCTTTAAAGTTGGATTTTTCAAAAGAGTATTCAAAACTGGTTAATTTGCATGATTCAAAATCAGATTCTGATGAAAATTTATCAGAAATCTGATGTGTTGCTTTTACAAAGATGGTGGGTTTAATTTCACTTGTTTTTACATATCCTAAACCGTCTCCTTTGTTCTTTGGTGTGGACTCAATAAAGTTTATGAATTCCTTAGCTTGTTGAAAATCTCTTACATTGATTTCCTTATCATGAATTTTCTTGTAAAGATCTTTTCTTTCATTTTCATAGAATTCAATTTTAGCTCTGTGATCTAAACTTTCTTCTATCAGTAATTGGTTTTCAAGTATAATTTTATTCATGGTCCTTTGCAACTCATCAGATTTTTTACTATCTGATTTCTGTTTATCTTGCAGATTTAGAAAATCTGACATGAGCTTGTTTAGCTTGTGTTCAAGATCAAGATTATCTAAATTTACCTTCTGTCCTGAAGTTTCTGGTAGTTCATCAGAAAGTGCCATAAGGTAGAAATTAGCCATTTCTTCTTCTTCTTCATTAGAAGAATTATCAGATAGCCATGTATTTGTCCCTGCAATCAAACTTACTTGTTGTTGCTTCTTTGCTTCTTCCAGCTTCTTCTCATAATATGCAACATCCTTCAGTTTCTTTGTTTTGCATTCTGATGCATAGTAACCTCTCTGTTTGCATTTATAACACACAACTTCAGTATTTCCCTTATCCTTAGATCTACCTTCTTCCCTAGATCTTCCATCCATCCTCCCTCTGTCACTTTTCTGGTATCTTTGGCCTCCTCCCCTCAACCTCTGCTCAAAGGTTTTAGTGAGCAGTGCAATTGCTTCAGCAAAAGCTGAAAAATCTGATGATGTATCAGAAATTTCAAGATTTTGGCTGTTTGAAGACTGTGGATCATTGGTAGGTGTTCTTTGTGAGTTTGAGATTAAAGCTAAAGATCCCCCTCTTTGAATGGATTCTTCAAATATTTCTTCTTCTCTGGGGACCAGAATGCTGTATAAGTCATGAAGACTCATATTACCTAGTGCTAAGGTTGAGGACAAAGTCATGGTTAGACTTCTCCATTCTCTAGGTAAGGTATCCAGAAATTTTATGTTTCTTTCATCATTTGATTTTGTTATCCCAAATTTCTTTAGCTCATTCAAAAGTTTTGTAAATCTTTGGTATTTTCATTTAATCTTTCGTTAGGTAAGCTTTTGAATCTCTCATATGAGGAAACATTGTTTGTTCTTTTGTTTCTTTTCATCATTTCTCCTCCTTCACAAAGATTTTCTAATTGATCTAATATTTCCTTAGCTGATGCACATGCATCAACTTATGAAAATATGTCATTAGGGATAGCCATTATTAAAAGTGACTTTGCCCTTTCATCTGCAACCACCAAATCCTTGTCTTCTGGGCTCCAAAGTGTTTCACTTTTGGGAGCCCGGGAGGCAGGGATTCCTGGTGATTGATCAGTTGCTGGAATAGCTGGTATTTCAGTCATTGGTACATGTGGATCCCTTTCAATGGATTGAAACAGAGCTCGGTCATGACCCTTAAGGAAATTGACCATCCTGATTTTCCATTGGGGGTATTCCTCTCTGACCAGAGTCGGAGGTTTGGACATTGAACCAATGTTAAAAGCATTATTCGATGTTTGAAAGCTGGCCATATTTAGAGAAAAGAAGATGAGCGATTGATCGTTTGAAAATGATTTATTCAATCTGCTCTGATACCAATTGTTGGTCCTAGTTTGGACTTAAAAACTTCTTTTCACGTAATATGGCAAGTGATTTCAATAGATGTGAAAATAGTGTGCGGAAATAGAAATTAGACTTTCAAGAAACAAGACCTACAGAATTTTCAAGTTTATATCACTTTGAAACAAAATGGTTTACAAAGTGATTGTAAGATTATTATCTATTACAAATGAAAACTTGAATTCTGAGGTGAAAGGACAATGGAGTTTGTAGTATGTATTGAATGCTAAGCTTAACTCATTGTTCTCTGCTTGATGAGCCTTCTATTTATAGACGGCTTGGATACATGAATAAACATTTGTTTATTCATGTATAAGTCCTGCAAAAAGTAGCTCTTTGACATATTCATTGAATCCAACAATCAAGTTGCCTTTGTCATCATGATATCCAATAATATCAAGTTGCTTCGCTTATTGTGGCAGGATATAACTGATTTTTAGACAAGTGGGGTTTTTATCAGAATTTCTGATAAACCACTTCATCAGAAATTCTGGTGAACAATCATCAGAAAATCTGATGATTAGAAGATCCATCAGAAAGACCTTCTCTGATAATCTTCTTCAGCTCTTGATCAACTTATGATACTTTGAAGTAGATATTGTTGCTTTCAGTTGTCCTATCCGATCTTCTTCTTCTTATTTTGATCTTCAGGACTGTTATTTTCTTCATAGATCAAGTTGAATCTGATTTTCTTCAATACTTACAAATAAAGTTTCCTAACAGTTATTAATATATTTTGATCTATATAATATAAATGATTATATGGCTACAAGGTTAAATATTACAATAATAGTATATTTAATCTTACAATTGGTTCCTGCAATATATATATAGGGGATGGTTCAAATGAAAACCACTTTTAACGCGAAAACTCGAAAACTAACTAAAAAAAGCCTAAAAAACACACAAATTTTTTTTTTTTTTTTTTCAATTTTTTTAATAAAAATCGCTGGTTTTTATATATAAAAAAAAATATTTTCAAAAAAAAAAAAAAAAAAAAAAAATTTTGTGTAGTGCACATGCGTAATAATACACATGTGTAGTACAGATACACATGTGTAGTATTACACATGTGCACTACACAAAAAAAAAAATTTTTTTTTTTTTTTTTTTGAAATTTTTTTTTTATATATAAAAACCTGCGAAATTTGGTTTTGCAAAAAAAAAAAAAAAAAAAAAAAAATTGTGTGATTTTTAGGCTTTTTTTAGTTAGTTTTCGAGTTTTCGCGTTAACTAGTGGTTTTCATTTGAACCTTCCCCTATATATATATATATATATATATATATATAGGACAAAGATCCGTTAGGAACCACCTCTTATTGCGAGAACCAATGTGAACACAACAAAAATTCCTAAAAATAGCTAAAAATCACACAATTTTTTTTAATATTTTTTATAAAAAAAATCGCTACTTTTCGAAGCCAAAAAAAAAATTTTTAAAATCTTTTTTTTTTTATACTAAAAGTAGTGATTTTAACATAAAAAATATTAAAAAAAAAATTTAGATTTTTTTTTTATTTTTTTAGATTTTTTTAGGTTTTTTGGGGGTTTAGTTTTTAGCATTTTAGCTTGGGGGGGGGGGGGGTTAGGTTTTTTTTAGGTTTTTTGGGGGTTTAGTTTTTAGCATTTAGCTTTGGGGGGGGGTTAGGTTTTTTTAGCTATTTTAGGTTGTGTTCACATTGGTTCTCGCGGTTCTCGCAATAAGGGTGGTTCTCGCATGAACCTTACCCTATATATATATATATATAGGGCGAGGTTCGGCTACAAAGTCTAGTTTTCCTACAAAGTGTACAAAGTCATAAAAAATCACAATTTCAGCCATAAAACACACTTAAAATCCAAAAATAACATAATGAAGACCGCTAAAGCACAATAACCAAACCCTAACAGACCTTAAAAACTTCAAACACACCATCATACAACTATGAATATAAAACACAACATGATAATCAACATAAAACACACTAATGTTAGTCATTCGATAATCAAAGCCTTATCATCCAAAAACACAACACAAAACCTACAAATATGGTGTTTTAGTAATCTTCACTATGTTATTTGTGGGTTATGAATGTTTTTATGGTTGATATTATGGTGTTTTATGACTTTTTACACTTTGTAGGAAAAATGGACTTTGTAGTCAACTCCCACCCTATATATATATATATATATATATATATATATATATATATATATATATATATATATATATATAGAGAGAGAGAGAGAGAGAGAGGGGAAGGTTCAAATGAAAACCACTTTTATTGTGAAAACTCGAAAACTAACTAAAAAAAGCCTAAAAAACATACAAAAAAAATGTTTTTTCAATTTTTTTATATAAAAAAATTCAAAAAAAAATTTGTTATAGTACACATGTGTAAGCTACACATGTGTAGTATTACACATGTGCACTACAATTTTTTTTTTTTTTGAAATTTTTTTTATATATAAAAAGCTGCGAAAATTGGTATGCAAAAAAAAATTTGGTATGTTTTTTTTGCTTTTTTAATTAGTTTTCGAGTTTTCACAATAACTAATGGTTTTCATTTGAACATTCCCCTATATATATATATATATATATATATATATATATAGGGAGAAGATCATGCGAGAACCACCTCTTATTGCGAGAACCGCGAGAACCAATGTGAACACAACTAAAAATGCCTAAAAATAGCTAAAAATCACACAAAATTTTTTTTTTGAATATTTTTTATATAAAAATCGCTACTTTTCGAAAAAAAAAAAAAAAAATTTTTTTGCCACTAAAAGTAGCGATTTGAGCATAAAAAATATTAAAAAAAAAATTTTAGATTTTTTTTTATTTTTTTAGATTTTTTTAGGTTTTTTGGGGGTTTAGTTTTTAGCATTTTAGCTTGGGGGGGGGGGGGGGGGTTTAGGTTTTTGTGGGGTGGGGGAGGGGGGTTTAGGTTTTTTTTTTTTTGGGGGGGGGGGGGGTTAGGTTTTTTTTTTAGGTTTTTTGGGGGTTTTAGTTTTTTAGAATTTAGCTTGGGGGGGGGGGGGGGTTAGGTTTTTTTAGCTATTTTAGGTTGTGTTCACATTGGTTCTCGCGGTTATCACAATAAGGGTGGTTCTCGCATGAGCCCCTCCCTATATATATATATATATATATATATATATATATATAGGGTAAGGATCATTTCAGAACCATAAATATTTACAGAACTCGCAGAACTCCTAATAAACAATCTTTTTATTTATATATTTTTATGTTTAGGATAATTTTATCTATTATTACATACATGTTAAGAGTAATTTATCATTTTTTATATGTAATTTTATAATTACACATATGTAAACTAGTTTTTTAGATATATGTAACTAGTTATTACACATATATATAATTTGGCTATTAAACATATGTAAACTACTTTTAACATGTATGTAATCATTAAAATATATATAATAGATGATAAAAAGATCCTAGATACAAAAAAATATATATAAAATGATTGTTTATTAGGAGTTCTGAAAGTTCTGCAATTATTTAGAGTTCTGAAATGAACCCAACCCTATATATATATATATATATATATATATATATATATATATAGAGAGAGAGAGAGAGAGAGAGAGAGAGAGAGAGACGTCTCTATATATACGATATGTGTCGGAATTGTATTGGTTCCAACAATATACATATGTATGTGGAAAGAGAGAGAGGGGAGGAGAGACGTCTAATTTGAATATAGAACAACTAATTAAAGGGACTTGAATGGTAGTTAAATCACTTAATGTCATCTTTTTTGGAAAATTGATCAATAAAAAGTCCAGGGATGATTGCTGCAACACATTCTCTTGTTTCATCAGTATATAACACGTACGACCCATGTGTGTTATCATGTATAGAAATGAACCAAATGGATATGATCAATTCCAAGAAAACATGTGTGATGAGCGCAGATTTGAACGGCAAAGAGAACATACCAGATGAAAATTTACCTGGAGGTCTCAAGAAAAAGCTATTGCCAAAACACATCGCCATGATAGTTGACGGCAATCGTAGGTGGGCAGTGCAAAAAGGTTTGTCTGGTATGTTTGGTCACAATGCTGGCAGAATGATACTAATGCCTCTTCTCCGGCTATGTTCGAAACTTGAGATCAAAGTCGTATCATTTTTTGTATTTTCTACTGAAAATTGGCGTCGGCCAAGTGTAAGTACGCGGCTTGATCTCCTTTCAGTTTTAATATATACTCCGTATTCGACGTAAACTGTAGAAAAGAACTATATTTTCCATTTTTTTATAAATGAAAATATTGAAAGTTTGTGACTATTTTGTCTATCAAATCTAAGGATGTTATTGAGAAGAACATTAAATTTATAACTTACATATCAGTAAAATAACCATATAAATTTGAATTATCTTCAATCTAGAACTTGAATAACATTTTTATATATATATTGTGCAGGAAGAAATTAATTTTCTCATGAAGGTGGTGGAAGATTTATTAAGGATAGATGGGGAAGAACTTTATAGGTATGCTCTAAATTAAAATCTTCAAAATTATAAGAATAAAAAGTTAAGATGTCACTACGCAAACCAATTTGTCGTTTTTTTTCACAAAACTAAGACCTTTTTCTTGTTTGTCGGAATTTCGTAGGAAAAGTGTCGGCATTTTCGTTCGTAAGAAATGCGTAGGAAAAGTGGATATTTATTATATATAAAAATGACACTAGAATTAGAAAATGCAACATCATAGTGAACTTTTGTATCAATCCTTCTCTTTATGGTATTTACTATTTACTTCATGTGCATTTCACATAGTCATGGTTGTCGAGTAAGCGTGATGGGGGACAAATCAAAGCTTTCGGAGACGCTACAAAAACTATCAACAGAAATCGAGGAGAAATCGCGAGCAAATTCAGGAACACATATCGTTTTCGCAATCAACTACAGTGGTAAACATGACATAATTAAAGCTTGCAAGAACCTTGCTACCCAAGTCAAAGATGGTGTTATTTTACCAAACCAAATTAATGAAAACATTTTCGCACAACAACTCTATACCAACTATATTAATTTTCCTTGCCCGGATCTGGTCATACGTACAAGCGGCGAAATTAGGATCAGTAATTTTATGTTGTGGCAGATGGCATACAGCAAGCTTTATTTCACGAAGAAATATTTTCCTGATTTTGGAGAAAATGATCTTATTGAGGCTTTAAGTGCATTTCAAAGGACACAATGATGTTTGTGTTAGATCAATAAATAAAGTGGCTGTATTTTCGAATTGAACAATGTTAGTTATGAATAAGGTTGCAGTTTCTGATTTAGCCTTGTAAGTCTTATGTGTATCTTTTCTCATTAGTTGTTGGAATTATGATAATCACATTCAAGAAAAGCTCTTCTAGCTTATTTTTATAGCATGTGCATTGTCAAATATTGCATATGCATTCTTGCATGCACTACATGTGTTAATGATGATGTTTGTATAACATATGTATTGTTGCATACATGTGTTGGTGATCATTTTCTTACATCTAAATAACAATTAACTAGTGGCGGACCCAGCAATTATTTTCTAGTGGTGCGAACGAAGGCTTCAACTAAATTTTCAAGGGGTGCAGTCGGTATTTTTACCTCGAAAATACACTAAATTTTTTTTTAAAGGTGGCGCCCGCCCACCCAAGCCAAAGCTTGGGTCCGCCCATGCAATTAACCGATAACCGTACACTTATTTGCAAGGCTTTGAACCCTTATAATTATTTTTATGGAGAACAAATGTCATACCAGTAGAACACTAGATCAAAGAGATGAAGTTTTTAGTTAAAGAAAGTAAGATTGTGACATCTATTCAACTTTATTAATCAAATGGGTTAGTTTTGGTTTTGTTTAGTTAAAGTACTTATGAGACATAATTTATAGAAATTGACAATGTGTTTCATTTAAACTAAAGAGTAAATTACGTTTTTGGTCCCTGTAGTTATATCACTTTTACTATATTAGCCAAAAATAAGAATTTTTAACATATCTACCCCTATGGTTTCTATAACTAACCATTTTGACCCCTAAGTCTAGAGATCATGGGGGCTAAAATGGTTAGTTATAGAGACCATGGGGGCCAAAATGGTTAGACTTAGGGGCCAAAATGGTTAGTTATAGAGACCATGGGGGCAGATATGTTAAAAATTCTTATTTTGGGCTAATATAGTAAAAGTGATATAACCACAGGGGCCAAAAACGTAATTTACTCTAAACTAAATTTGTATAGTTTAGTTTCTAGTAGAAGTGGCATATAAGTGTAGTAAAAATGTTTTTTTCCCCAAGTGGTTTATCATTAGTCTTAGGCTGGAGGGTATGGTATAAAGTTCTTATGGGCTTTATCACACCACGTCAGATCCACCTAGACGTCACGTCATATGGGGGGGTTTTAAAGTCACTCCCTTTAACTTGCATGCAATGGTTTAAAGCCCCTATTAAACAAAATAAAAAAAAAATTATTGGTTGAAAAGAGTTGGGCCCCACCTGCACACGTCTTTAACGTTCGTTAGCACCATGGCGGAGAACCCATAGCGCCCCCCTATTAACTTGGAGGGGATGGTGTATAGTGCCCTGGGACACTATAGATGTTGAGATGGTGGGGTGACGCTAAGCCACACCCTGTGGCCTTATGGTAATCGGCCGTTAAAAAAATGTCAAATGGTGATGGCATAATTTAATTCTTGAATATTAAGAAGCTACATAGGTAGTTAATTACCTAATAATCTAGAAAAGTATAAGTTTCAGCAATACAAATTAAAGTTAATCTCCGGAATTATCTAGCTACGTTTTGTTGACGGGAATGTAATATATATTTTTTTATTGAAAGTTAATTTTGGAGCTTACGTGGTGTTTCATTCATCTTCCGTCTCAATTTCACCGTCCATATTACTATTTTAATTTATACTAGTGGGAGACCCGCGCGTTGCGGCGGAGTCAATAACGTGAGACATGAACAAATCACCAACTTCCCACCAGCACTTACCGTCTACAACAAGGACCGAAACACGGGCCGGTTATTTTATAAAAACTATAGAACAGTAGAACGAAAAAAAAAAAAAAAGATTCCCGCATAAGCCATACATAATTTAACAGTCAACAAGCCTTTCTAAACTTCAAAGATTTTCGGTACACACTTTCTTTCATGGAAGTCTTATATGACTCTTGGTCTCTTCCAACAAACTGAAACAAACAAGTTGACTTATAAGGATCACTTTAATATGCAAATCACTACCAACACATGAATACGTAGTCCCGGGATCAATCCCGATAACAGTTCCTAACTTGTCGGATTCTTCTTTCGCGATTGAAGTTGCAAATACGCAACCTGTAACACATTAACGTTAGTACATAAATAAACATGATCTTTTTTTTTGTTATCAACAGTTGTAAAAACAGTAGCAACAGAAACAAATTATATGAAAAACCTACATATGATCAAGACGATTGCTAGATTAATGCTGGAGCGACCCATTAATGATCCGGTGAAAATATTATCTGTGTGATTATGGGGTTTTGAATGGCATGAAAAGGGACATATAGAGGCGCTTAAATAAGTTGTGTTGTGTACCCAATGGCATGTTTTGTCCTATGTGGCGTTTTAGTGGTTTTGCTTTTGTCATATAGTGGGAATGCCTGCGCGTTGCCGCGGGTAATTATGACCCTAGATGAAGAACCGACTATGTCTCCTAGCAAGTTAACCAGTCGTTCAAGCGGCAAAGATAAAGATCAGTAACATTTGATAATCCTGTGAAGAATAAAACAGCACCTTAAAGAGAACATTAGCGATTTGATATGCTTTCCTAAAGAATACATAAAAATGCGAAAAGTACCAAGTGTATAATTGTAGGCAATACCCACATTAACCTTGATTTCTATACAAATCCTAATTTATAATTCCAGGACTACTAAATTGCATTCAAACATACTTCTTATTTATTTTGTAGCTTTTACTATAACGCTCTTCCAAAGGAACGCACAAAAATAACCATTGCGATATTGCATAAAGGTGAATAATTTAGAATTCAGAATTTTACAAAATCTAAATACGGTCAAACTGTAATTTCATTAGAGCATACTAATGCAATATATAAAACATAAATTTTTTGAATAGATGACGTTTACTTACCAACTCGCATATATTTTACTCTTCATCGCTATCATAAACAAGTGCCTTTCGACGATGAGATGCGGCAGCTGCCTTTCTTGGGGAGACTCCTCATCTGATTCAATCTCATGGCTCTTGAGACTGCCTCCAGAAGCTTTATGCTTCAACTCCAAAAAATATTTCGTTAAAAGAGAAAATGGGGTATTGAAAAATCTAGAGTTCTTAATAGACATGATGTCAAAAAAGAATAATGCATGATGTTTCCTCTTCTGATGCTTTATCAGCCAGTGCTTCCTCAATATCAAAGAAAAGGGAAGTTTTTATTTTTTTATGTTTTTACGCTTATATACCTTCTTGGCATTTATAATACGTTTTTCGGCCCGAGCTTCCATTTCCAAGTCTTCTTCAAAGCGGCGTCAAGCACCAGAACACCAAGAATCGTAATAATCTTGTTCATCGTCCTGATAATCAGAGCTATGAACTTCAATTACAATAATTAGATGTGGCTATTTCGATTCCATATATGGGTACATGTGTTCATAAACTATAAAACATGTTTATAGGCTTAAATGATAATAAAATCATTAGAATTAAGCCTCATCAAGTGCATCCTCCAAGAAACCGAGTGAAAGTTGGCGCTCCCTACGCATAGTTTGTGTATACTTTCGGTTAACCTTTTCCTTTTTCTTACAAAGAAGTTCATTGGCCCTAATTGTTTGACTTTCAGCCTGAACACCAGTAACTTGATTAACAGAATTTCCAAACCATGGATTTTAATAAGGATTTATTTATAGATACTTTAATCATCTAACCTTCTCCTTTTGCTCCTTCTCCCTCTCAGGGTCAATGTCAGTGACAGTTTTTTTGACCCTACCTTTAACAAGTGCAGTCAACAATCTATGAGAATTAGAAGTTAAGGATGAAGGCATAAATCGCATCTTCTTCAAAACTCATCCCAGTGACTGAAGTATTCCCTGCATTTTTTTCACGACATTCGTGCAACATATTAGCAAATCTATTTAATAATAGATTAATAGAGCACAAAAATGTAGATCTCTCAATATTGTCAAATTCAATTGAATGTCAAAAATATAAGGCGGTTAGTTTACCATAAAACTAATTACGCAAATAGCTCGTACAAGATACATCAATTACGGATAATAAGTTCCAAACACCTAGCTAAGTAAGACAATATGTTCATCTGCAAGTATGGAAAGAGAAGCTGCTTGTAGTTCTCAATTGAAGTCTATTTGACCACAAAACAGTTAGATATGACTAAATAATTAACATCTCACATGATGGAGAAGCTACACAACGAGAGGCAGCATAATGTGCGGGTCAGGAACGCTTCAAAACAGGTAATCTTTGTACCAGTAAAAAATGGTCATTAACTGTTCCAGAAAATGCAATCAACGCAAAATTTGAGAGTAAACCTTTTCAGGGTGTGAGGGAGGGGGTCACAACGGTATCCCTAACTCCAACGGGGTCCCACTGGTTTCTCCTTAGCTTCAATAATGTTATTATCCTCTTTGGAATCATAACGTCCCTCCTCATCAGCTAACATGTCCACAGGTCTTAGATCCTTCACATAACCTTCATCCTCCATAGGAGATCTCTATTGACAAGAACAAGGTAAATTATTATAGAAATTGAAGGTGTAACTCAATAACTATTTATATATACATACATTTGCATCGTCATCGAGATTATTCTCAACATTTTCATATTCTGCTGGTTCTTCATCATCGGATTCCCCAAATACATCCATTCCCTTCTTAATTCCCAAAGTCAAAAGCATTCCCTTTATCCCTAAACCAACATCCCCCGTCGATTTCCTTCTTAATTCCCAAAATCAAAAGCATCTTCACCAACGTTTCCTTCAAGAAAAGTAAGGCCACATTCTCTATAAGTTAGCACAGCATAAAGTATTCAGTAATGCTCAAACAATTAAAATCTCAGACTCATGCCAGATTAATCAAAATTTCCAACTTAACAAAGAACAATAATCGCTTTGTTATTCAATACTTCAAAGTTCAAACTCAACTTAAACTCTACACAATTTTCCCCAAATATACCTTTAAATTAGAGGATTTGAATCTCAGTTTTACACATTAATCTAAGTAATTCAATTCAAGTTTTAGTCTAACCTAACTGAAAATTACTGAACAAATTTAAAGCATTACTGAAACCAACCAGTTACAATAAAAAAAGTCAACCAATCAATTATTAATCAATTTTCAGAACAATTACCAATCAGTTGCGACGAAGAATACAAATCAAATTAAAACAAAAACATAACAGCTTACGGTATCGAGAGATTGGAGAGCATCGGCCATGGCGACATTGGTGATATTAGCAGGGATCTTGTTCAGTTTCCAGAGATTAAAGCTCTCTTCGGGTGTGGCCGTGGAAATTCATTCTTCAATTTCGTCAACAAATCAGCTAACATTATATAAACAAACTCTATATAATCAATTTCCCATTGGCATACAATGGGAATCCAAAAACAAAAACTATACTTCATCTAAGTTTCCACAAAATATATTTTGAAATTATGATGAATATACCTTGTGAATCATCTCTGGCGTCAAGTTAAAAGTAACTCTGTTAGACTGAAACCAAAAGAATTGAAAAGGCCAGCATTAATATCACTACAAGTAGAAAACTTCAAGAATAATTAGAGGTGCAAGATGGGCGGATCGAATAATCAATCAAATCCATTATATTTATCCTTTATAATTAATTAAAAGGGATGCTAAAAAAAATAAGAAAACCATCGTCTACAACATCATTAAACTTATGAGAAGTCGTTGGAAAAGAAATTTACCAGAGGATATGAGTATCTGGCGATGAATATACATGCCAGTCCAGGTCTACAGGAATGGAATCTGTAAGAAGTAGGGTTAGGGTTGAGAATCAATCAAGCAATCGTAAGTGATGGAAATTGTGGGTGACAGTACCTTGGATTCCTTTTCAAATATATTGAGGTCGTTTTCAAGGGCGGCGACAACATCGGTCTTGGTGGAATCGGAATCGGAGTCGGACTCCCCTTCATACGTTCGCTTCCTCATCATTCTGAGTTAGGGTTTCTATCGCTTACAGATCCAGAAAGAAACAAAGGGCACCGTTAAATCCCTTCTTCTTCTCGCCAGTTCTGGAGATTATTCCAGATTCTCTCTCTATATGCATAAACTAAACATGAATTGAAACTTGATTGAAGGAGCCGAATAGATTAGAAACGGAAACATTCAATAGGAAGGCTGAAATCTCCAAATTAACCCTCAAGTGTCTTAAAAAGTTTGGTTGAAATACCTTAAACATTCTTGTACATGATGCTTCATAACTTGTAAACATGATAAAATTACAATTTTGTACGTCACTTCTCCTTTATATAATACTAGCGGGAATGCCCGCGCGTTGCGGCGGGTGTCCGGACTAATATCATATTCAATTATAACCTCTATTACGAGCTACCATACATGAATTTATGTAAGTTTCACGTATTTTCAATTGTGTGCCTCAACAATGGCTTCCAAAGAAGATAAAAGAACTTAAAATTTACACATCCATGTTCATCGTAATATTCTAAATCTCTACTAAATGAATTCAGTGACTAAATGCAATTTTATATATTAATGGTATTAGTTTCTCCCCGCGTTTCGCGACGGGAGTGTTGTCATTTTCCTTCACACGCAACATGCCAAGAGTTTGGTCATTATCTGGTTTGACATGCCGAAAATCATAAAAGTGAACACTGATACCATTTCCATTAGCATAAAATACTGGCAACGATGTTCTCTCATAAGTAGCTGGGTTCGTACACACAATACCGTAACCGTAACGTCAATCGCTATAACGTATGTTACCACGTCAATCGCTATCGCGTACGTTACCAAAAAAATACTTGATTTTGCTTGAACCTTATGTCTGATGGTGGCAAAAATTTACAAAACTTGAAGAACGGGTTTCTAAAATTTACTTCCATATTAATGATAGTTGTAATATTTATTTTTCATTACGTTAAATTTCATAATTATTTACAAATAATGACAACAAATTACTATAATTTCTAAAAGTTCATTTTTAAAGTCTAGTTTATTTTAGGTTTTGGGGTTTACTAAAATTCGCTAACTCGTAAGAATTAATGTATGAAAAGTTTAGTTAGCATATATAGTTTCAGATTTATATTAATTAATTGTTTGATGATAAATCAAAACATATTTAGTTTCTAAATGCTCACCAGCCATGTGTCTGAGGTGAGTGACTGCTTGCCCACTTTTTCAAGCCCTCAGTGAAGCTATTGTCTTGATTTTTAGAATGGAAATTAGAGAAACAAGTTAACTGGCATGCTAAATCGAAGAAAACAAATTCAATCTCAATATGATGAGAATGTAATGCACACACAATTAAAAAGTGAAACAATTTACAAATTGTACTCATATAGTCCAAATAATAATACATGTTATCGTAAAAATAATAGTGTGAGTATATATTTTACCTTTTAATAATACATTTTTATTTACTAAAAAACACATTAATCCCACCGTTTTATAATACCTGTGTTGTTTAAACCAACAGCTGATAAGGCTCTAATGTCTGTCATCACAAATTATATGTACTATCTCAAACAAACAAAGAAAAAACATAACCGGATTAATACAAAAACTAAGGCGTTACATTTGCTTCTTACTATCAATTCAATGTCATCTAATGGCAGAACATATGGAGGTACCAAAACCGGTGCCATGAACAACATTTAAATCACGGTTGGGTGGAACGGCTTTTATTTCCGGTTCTGCCCCTAAAAAAAGAGGGTAGAGAAATAAGCCAAAAATCTGTAGTAAAATACCTAGTGAATGTTGATAGCATCATAAAAGAAATTTATAATTAATAGATGTGGAATAAAAGTTAGTACTTCCAAATAATTATACATCATGGTGACCAACCCCAAATTGATGAACTTTCTTTTGTATGCATTGCAGCGTTCATAATCTCCATTACTTACTGGTGATCGACCAGAGAATCTGATGCATAAAAAGTAGTTTGTTTTAGTGTTTATTTAGGATGGAAGCAACACGAGTTCTTAAGAATAAGAAACTTACTTCAGTTTTCTACTAAGCTGGTGACGGATGAATCGGATAAGGGCCACGGCAGTAGCGTGGGGGTTAATTAACATGTATAGGTGAAGGTTTGAGAGAGCGGACATAGCTTGATATTGGGACTCATGTGGTCGTATATGGAATATATAAATATACATCTAAAGGTTCAAATGATTTTATAAGTCATCGGTTATAGGTTGAGGTTATTAACACCATAATGAGAAATGATGGTGGCATTAAGTCTAACTCATAAATGACCGATGACGGTTGATTGGCTTATAAGGTAGTATAGATTATAGATAGTATAGATATAGTCCATATAAATATATTTATTATATTTATACATATTACTAGGCTATCACCCGGGAACATCCCGGGTTAGGAAAATTTAGTTTTCAATAATAAAAGGTACATAAACAATATTTTGAAACTCGTTAGCATCTTCTTTCCCTTCCCACAATAATTTATTTGTTCCGTTTCATCAGTATCCTAACCTTGTCTCCATGTGTATTCATAGTTTTCGTGTAAAGCTTATTACCTTTTAATTCTTAATGAGATCTCAGTTAAAAAATGTTAAATGTTATATTGTTTGTTTTTAAATTATTTTATATTATATTATGCTTTTACTTGAATTTTCAACTAATAAAATTCATATATACATATTATAAACAACGTGATGAAATCCTTACACGACAAATGATAAGTTGATTAAGTTAAAAAGAAAAAAATATATTGGTTAAAAAAGGATAGATTTATTCATATGTATTAAAAAAGCATATAAAGAACAAACAACCACGTCAAACAAACTGAAATATTCAAAAAAATATAATAAATAATATTTTGTGTAAAGCTTACCTTTCGAGAACTTTGGTTCATTTGCACAAATAATTCAAGAATCCCATGTGAGCATGAGGTTTAAATTAGAAGCTTATGTATTACACGAGTTGAATAAAGCAAATATAAAGTAGTTACTAACAAAGATCTAGAAAATATAAAACAATATTTTGAGATATTATTTGACATAATAGAATACAAATTAATGAAATTGAAATAAGAGAAGCAAACAAATCTCAAACTTACTAAATTCAGACATGACACAACAAACTACTTAGTTATTAATAAACTACATTTAACCTGATCGGGTATTGTAATGTTATAAAATGAAAACTGGTCACACACGAACAAATAAATAAGTTCACAAAGTCTTAAGCACAAAGAAATTAGAAAGAAGTTGGCATATAGCTTTTAAGTACCTTATCAACATATCCAATTAGACATCCTACATGTTCAAAACAATACACTTCCTCACCAAACTTGCTAAAGTATAATTATAAGCTTATCAACAAATGAGATGATATAAATTTAAAATTTAACCTGATGATAACCAGGTTGGAATCTTCGTATAGTCCGAAACATATGGCATCATTCAACCTAGGTCAGCGGCCAAGTGCAAATAGAATCAATTGAAGTCTACTCATTCAGGCAATATCTCAAACACTCGGCGTGCAACCTTAGAGCCATTCTTTGTTCTTGTTGTTGGTCTCATTCACAACCCTAATCAAAGACAAATGTGTATTAACAAAAAACTTGAGAAATTGAGGAAGTAAAAGTAGAAGGAAAACTGGAACATATTGCCTATGCCCCTCCCAATTTATAGAATTTTTGGTAAATAAAAATATAGTAGAGTTTATATAACTCAACAATGTATTCAAACTAAAATACACATAAGCGTCTATTATGGTTGCGTACTTACATTTTCTCCCATAAATGGAAGGTTTTATATTGTAAATAACATGATGTCTTCATTAGGATAGATTTTTATAGAATAAAAGTAGAATGAAAACTGGAACATATTACCTACGCCACTCTCATCATGTGCGTTGGATAAATAAGAGTAGTGCCTTACAGCTCCATATCAAGCACCATGCATCACAAAAAAAAAAAAAAAAAAAAAAAAAAACTAAATCAAACGAAATCACAAATACCAACCTATTTACTAAATCAAACGAAAATGTGGAATAATTGGTTATTCTAAGTAACCTGCTCCATATCAAGTACCCTCGCCGGCCCTAGGCTGCTCCCAACACCGAGTAGTTTTAGGAGAAGAACCGAATTAGGTTAGGATATTCTTTTATTTTAATGAACCCCAAAATAATAACCCATTTGGAAAACGCCCAGTACCAACCCTAGTTCTTTTTCTTGCCCTTCTTATCGATCACTTGCAGAATCCTAAAGTCAAACTCAACTAAATGCCAAAGTTTTTTGGCTGACGAAAACCCCGTATATGTTTAAAGGTCAGCTTAGCTCGAGAAATATGCGATAAAAAATTGTGGATCATTCGGGCCAATATGGATTCAGGTTGAAAACGGGTCAAAAAACCTTTTGTAAAAAAATATATTATTATATGACTTGAAGGGTGATGTTCCGTTTAAAGACTTTAAACTTTTCATTCGGGTCAAACACTTTTTGTCCAAAGACTTTAAACTTTTCATTTTTTTGAATAAATAGTTTATTAAGTGTAATTACAAAAGTTAAATTGTTCACAATACACGTCAGTCGACTAACCCATGGAACCCACTTGACCCTTGATAAAACATTATTCGAGTCTAGCTTAATAAGTATCTAATTACAAGTTGAACTAACCTGGGTTGAAATGAAAATACATCTGGGGATAATAGAATCTAGGCAATATTAAACTTACACTCCTTGTGAAGGTCTCAACACATCCTAAAGTGTAGTAAAAATAGTTCATAATTTACCTAAACAAAATGTCTATTTTCTAAGATCAATGCCATCACCTAGGGGTCAACTTAAAAAAAGATGTTCATATATAAGTTCATGCACTTGAATCAGTTTGTGTTGGGGCAGTGGCCTTGCTTATTTGCATAGGATATTATAATAAGGAAAAGGTCAAACATTTGTGAATGGATGGGAAGATAATATCTAGTTCAAAAGACTCACACGAAGACAGTTTACTCGGTGCCAGCAGATAAGAATGTTGACCTAACACTTGATACAAGGACCTGTCCACTGGGATGCCTTCTGTCCTCGTCGACCTGATATATAAAATATGCATACGAATTAACTTTATTATAGGTAATACTTAATTAGTTTGCAAGAAGCAGAAGTGATACCTTATCCCACTTAGATTTCATATTCGGTCTACCCTCTCCAATCACCACCAGCAATCGGTGCACAACTGTTGGTTCAGGCCCAAGAACACACACTCAAAACAAACACACACTCAAAACTCACGTAAGAATCTATATGAAGTATAACATGCAGAAAAATAAAGATGAAGACTGCTTAAAATATATCATCGAATTAATACGTGGTACACAAACAAACCTACTCACTACTCTATTTATAATAAATAAACAAAGAAATAAGCACATGCAAATTAATTAACCACGTATCCTTTTTTCCAGCAACAAACTTCAACATTTGCAGCTTCTTAACGTCCATATTCCAGCTAATTCGGTCATCCAATACCAGGTCAAATGTAGACCAAAACTGGGCCATCTGACCCGTTATAAGTTATAACTTAACACTTATCTGGCCCATTCAAGCAACCAAAGAACATAACTTGCAATCAACGAATATGATATAACTTGCAATCAACGAACATGAGATAACTTGCAAAATCATCAATCCATAAAAGAAAAAAGAAAAAAAAAACTAAAAAGCTATTAATACGATATCAAAGAACATAACAAACCTGGCCTATGGCAGCAGCATAAACCTCCTCTTCAACCCTGTCACTTCTTCTCTTAACTTCCTGTTGTCCACAGAGCAGAAGATGCCTCTTCAAGGCATCTATTCTACATAAGATAAAAACATATCAGTCAATATTATGCAAATAGTTGGAAGAAAATTTTGGCAGAAAACATCAATTTACAAAAAATAATTGTATACAACCAATCACATTAGGCATTTGACACCCAACCAGGTCAACATAACTAATTCTTAGACCACAAAAAGTTAGAAAAAATCAAAATCGTTTACTAATTTAGCTGGCATATGAAATAGAATGGAAAAAAGAGAAATCACATTGTAAAGCAGGGGTGTCATATTCCATAAACAATTGAAACCAACTGAACCGATGGGTAAGGGCTCGAACGCCATACACTCACGAATCTCATAAACATCTGCATTTTAAATCCTAACTTTAATTGGAAATAGACTCTAATATCATCGCGGGTTATGTTGGGCATCAAAAAAGTATGAATGGGTTGTCATGGATCAAATTTCGTAGGATAGAAGACTCCCACGGGTTAGGATGGGTTGTGGGAAAACAACTTATGGGTCGTACTGCCAATTGCTTATGACTGCCCACACTCGTCACCACCCGAGCCAACGTACCTAGCACCAACCATCGCCTCTGCAACAACCAACATCAACTGAAGCCACCACCTTAGCTACCGTCAACCAACGCCACCATCGTCAACTAATGCCACCACCACAGCCACCGTCAACCAATGCCACCACCTTCAACCATCGCCACCACCGCAGCCACCGTCAGTTAAATGGTCCAACCCGTGTCAGAACCACACATGGAAGATATGAGAAATCATGAAAAAAATAGTCAGAGAGTCAAAAACAAAAACAAACAAACCTGGGATTAGACCTTTGAAAGTGAGAAGGAAACAAAGAATCCTGTTGAATCCATATACCTGCTCTTAGATCCGAATTTCTAATCACACAAGACACGAAAATGAATAAACACAAGGTGTCAAGCCATTCGAAGCATGAGAAACAAATTATATACAATACTAAAGACGAGAAAGAACAATTGCAAGCAGAGTAAAGAAACACAGTTATATACTTTCTTTCTGTTAGTAACCGCTTAAGCTCGTATCCACCACAGAATTGAGCAAATCCGTTTGAAAAAACATCTAATGTCTCAAAGTTTCAAGCGATCAAACTAAACGATAACTGACCTTTAATGTTACTGTAACATCAGTTGTTCAACGTTTGCCTGCAACTCACTGAGCCGTTTCTTTGCATAAACCGTGACTATGATTGTACTAACGATCGTTATAACAAACCCACAAACCGTGAACACGATCTGAAGCGGTGCAAACGATCTTTGGTCTTTCGAAGCATTTGCCAACGTTCGTATCATTATGCCCCTGCAAAAAAAAGAGCAAATATTTTTTAGCACAATGCCTCGCAAATAGGGGTGTGAATTTATGACACGGCCCGAAAAACACGACATGAACCTTACGTGAAATTCGCGGGTTTGGGTTTTGTCTAAATGGGTTCGGGTCAGTTTCAGTGAACACAAGAATGTATCTTGGTTATAAGTTAAAAAGTTAAATTGTAGTTAGCCTATTCATGAGGGGTAGCCTCTTAGTGTGGGTTAACACCATTAAAATGGAGAAATTATGAAATTAGCCATTGAATCACACAAATCACAAAAATAGCCATTTGTAGCGTCTTTATGGAGACTCTAGTCTAGCGTCTCTATGAAGACTCTATACCCGGTGTAGCATCCCTATAGACACGCTACAACCTTTTTCCTTTTTTCCCTTTTCCATCATGATTTTCTAAACAGACGTAACTTTTTCATGCAATTATAATCGCTTGAACACAAATGTCAATCGTTTAAAAAATATTATCGTATGAAAAAGTTATACCCTAAAAACTAAAGCCTAGTGCTAGAGTTTTCTTACCAAAAAAAGTTATACCCTAAAAAGTAAATGAAATTTGAGGCTTCAAATTTAGTTTTTTTTATGTGTAAGAACGGGTCTTTTGGACGAACGAAGATTATTTAGTTTTATTTAGAGTTATTATTGTTTGACCCGACCCGACCCGAATCGAATAGCTGGCCCAAACATATAACCCGAAACATAGCGATAGGAAAAAAAAATTGGGTCCCATAACTTTCCGTCCCTGCGGAATTTTTGGTCAAGCTGTAAGTTGTCCAAATAACTTTATATAATAATCCAACATTCCACATTAAAATTAGCTATCACGGTTTGTACAACTTAACCTGAACCACTCGGTCATGCAGTCCAGATTATGATATGTTCTTGCAGCCATTACTGTTGCTTTATCATGGTTGTGTAGACACTTTTTCAAGCCCTGAAAACCGCCCCAGAAAGCACGACGTTGTCGTCTCATTCGCTGGGTAGATTTACGTCACCTTTCACCGCTGTGACACGGCCACCGATCACATTATTGAGCTTAGTGTATTGTTAAAGATCCGAACAACATCTAGTGGGTTCATACCATCCGTTGATTCAAGTTCTCCAAATGTATAGTTCAACTCAAATCTAAAATATACACAAATTCGAAATAAATTTCATTCCAACTTCAGCCATGTAACAAATCCTTTCTCTGTAAAACAATTAAAAAAGTAAATAGATCAATAAATGAATTCATCGCAACAAATAGAATGCGTCCAAGAGAAAGAGGCGTGTAAGGAGAAGAAGATTGTGTTGTTTTGCCGCTCAAACGAATCCAGTAAGGAGGATTACAATGACACGTGGCAATTAATAGCTTTAGTGGTTGTCAAGTGGCTAGAGTTTGTTTTAATTTATCATAATGCATAGATATACATGTTTTAAATATGAAAATGAATAACATAGATGTTTGGTTTTGATTAAGATAATAAAATCATTTCGTTACTGAGAATATATGAGATTGAATTAAAATCATTTTCATATACAGAAATTAAATAAGGAATAATCAATTTTTCAGGATAATATTCACTTTTCCCTATCAATATATACTTTTATGGCCTAAATTAGTTTTATGGATTTTGCAATAACAAATAAGGTTTGTCAACTCAAAATGTGATCGACAAACAAAAGAATGATGGTTTGTCAACCCTAAATTAGTTCAGATGGTTGGCTCGCGCGATGCGGCATGGATTTAAACGTAAACATTTTCAATCGGTGTCTTACCTTCAAAAAAACAATTTACAACCTTAAATGTTACCTACGGTATGCAATCTGACCCGCTACTAAAAAATCACTTGTAATGTGGATGTGGCACTCTAGCTCATATATTGGTAGTTCATAGAGCATAGTACTTACTCATCTTTATTCTAAGCACAAAAAGTGATCCATATATTTGTCGCTGATCTTGCAAATTATATGTCACCCGATGCATAAGAACCGACCATTGTTCCGTAAATCAGCATGTATCATTATATTGAGACACTCACCCAAATATGCCCTGTAAATAATTAGCAACCGCATACATTACAAATAGAGGAAGACAACACAACATTTACAAACGATCAATGAGTCATTTTTACCTCAACAATGGAGGAACTCGCTATAGAAAGAAAAATGTTTTGCCTCACCAAGTCTTTATCGCTTGGCAAATCTTGGATTGTTCATCTACAATAGCACACAACATTGCAGAGTAAGTCAAACATTTAAGTGTTAGTTTTAAATATCTAAAATAGTAACTGAGCTACATATATTAAAATTAGTTATTCTTCAAAACATATGCACCTGGATCAAGAGGTGACCAATTTTCTGCAATGAAGTAATACTTGCAGCCTACCTAACAGCAATATCACAATTTTCAACTGGACACCTTAAATTCATCAACCAAAAAAATCAATTCACAAAAATTCGTAACAAAAACCGTTAACAAAATCAAATTGCCTGCGTGTGCGCGTGTGTGTGAGAGAGAAAGAGATAGCTATACATACATATATATACAGAAATCAAGTAACCATTTCACCTCAAAGTAACGAATTAATCGAAAATCATACAGCAAAGTAAAATATATATACACAAAAATCAAGTAATTAATTCACCTTAAAGTAATGAACTAATATAAAATCATACAGCAAAGGAAAATTAAGAGAGGAAGAAGTGAAGAACACAAACCTATAATAAGATTTCAAACATCATATGACTTTGAATCAAGAAAACCAATATCGTAACAATCAAAGAATCTCAAAAGAAACCTGGATGAGATGATTTTTGGGATTAAAGATCTGAAGACTTTCCTAGGGTTTTGTGGTGGTGGAACCCTAGCCGCCGCCCTGTGCCTTGAACCACAACCATCACAAGACCACCGTTGGACAAAACCCTAAATGAACCCATGTCGCCGTCATAGTTCCTCTTCAGGCCACCACCACCGCCACCAACTTCCTCTATCGAAGCACCGCCACCGAATGGGCAGCTGTGACTTCCGAGAACCTCTACCGTCATCCACCAACAATCAAATATAACAAAACGGGTTGATAACACATTGAATCGATTGAACTTCATAGCCTTGAAGATGAAGAAGAAAGGGAAATCAGGAAGCGTGAAGGAAAAGAGTGATGGATTTAGGGTTCTGTATGTGTGAAATGTGGCGAATGAGTGATTTAGGTTATTTAGATAGTTTATATACCCCGGGTCAAAACACCGGGTATGGATCAAACACACACGGGATCCGTAAAAAAATAACTCTTTTCCCTCATTTTCCCGTGAAAAACCTAAAATGGTTGCACCACAACATGACATGTATCCCAAACCTTATTCATATATTATATATATATATATATATATAGATTAAATCATAGCGCGATGCGGCGGGGTGACAATTTACAATGCGGTATTGATTTTATGTTACTTTATCATTTCTCTTGTAATTATATAGTACGTATGTTAGTTTTTTTATCCGTAACATCAATGCAGTCTATCTATGTCATGAGCCTTACAAATCTCAATTTATTTAACTAATGGTACACAACTCCTAATCGCTACTAAATTACACCAAATCATCATCTTACTTGAGTTTGAACCCAAAACCTCTCACTAAAAGGCAAGAGTCTCTACCAAGTGAGTTTGCTCCCACATTAGCCTTACATATGTGAATTAAATATAGCGAACACAAGAATAAGAAAATATCAGGCATAAACATATTACACGTTTTGAACGTGTATAACAAGCTAGTCACAAGTCTTAAGTATATTATATTACAAGTAGCCTGGTTTCACATAGCAAAGAGAGGTTGCAATAATATAATAAATCAAAGTTGATTTTCCACAAGTTTTTACACTAAACCATCACAGAAAGATAACTTGGTCTAAAAAGAAATCATTTCTCCAATCAAAATAAAACAATAGAATTCTTTAATCTACCTTGTTCAAATAAACAGAACACTGCAGCAAACAGCTAACCCTACCATCCTAAATCATCAAACTTTACTTTGCTTATTTCTAACTGCAATACATGATTACCTCTTAACCGAAGAAACAAACATGTTGCAAACCACATGTCATATCTAGATTAAAACAAAGAAACAAACCTAAACCATGAAAATATTAAAGAAGTGTCCTGTGATGATCTAGCATTCCTGAGTAGGAACTATTGAAGCCTTGCAACAGTGAACCTCAGCTACTTTGGTTACAGACAAATGTTAGGACTCTAACCTTTCACTTGCAAAATCTATCTACAAAAACATTGTGGTTCTAATCAGCAAACTAAGCAAGTTGGTTGACTCAATTGGACAATCAAACAGCTGAATCAAACAAATTCATAAAAAAATATGGATATAATAACGAAAATTACTAAACGAAACTATAGTTATACTGTGACATCTTCATTTGTTTCTAAAGTAGCCAGTGGTCGTAAATTGCATCCATACTTTAAACATTTTGAAAATAAAATACACTATAGTTATATTGTGTAAATTCTGAATATATATAGTAGAGGAGCTGAAAGGTTGAGGGAGAGATGAAATTCCGAGAGGCTCTCCAATATTTAAGAATTCGAAAATGTCTCTTATAGAGATGCTACCATATTGATTTAGAAGTAGCCACAATTCAGATAGGTTTTGTTTGTGTTCTCTGCCCACTAAGTTATGCCTTGGGAACTTGTACAATGAGCCTGATAGGTTGTAAATTGTATGCTGTGACGGGTTCCATCCGTGGTGCTTCGCTTATATACTCCTTCATGCTCACAAGTAAAGATCGTGGAGGCTGCAGGAGTTTGAATTTCTTATAATGCCCTCGATTAAACAATGATGGATAATAATGAAATATAGTAAAATTACCTCTAAGAAAAGGGAACTGAAAATTTCTAGCAAGCTCCAATCGTTTATAAACTTTGTAGAAGTCATAAAGTACTTACAGTTACAACCCAGCCCCCTTTTAGTCAAGTTAGATGTCACCCAAATAGGGCAATCAACATCTGTAATAATGATGTTATTGTAAAAAATATAAATGAAGAAAAAATGTATGATGGTTTCAACCGAACTCCATTTGACCTATTACACAGAGCTTTCATCTTGCGACCATAATCAATAGCATCATGGAGTTGTAATGATTGATAATATAAATATTTAAGTTCGATAATTACACCTCAAAATTGCTAATTTCATGGTAATGATACTGAGGCATCCCACACTCTAACCTACTTTTTATATAAAAAAAAAGTGTTAGATAACTTAGAAAGTGCATTTCTTAAACTTTTTTTGATTTTATAACTTGAAACCCTTTAAATCAGATCAAAGAGCTCTGAACTTAACAAGTAAGGTTTGTTGTCCTTTAGACTTCAATCTCATCATTATTATAAGACAAGAAAGTTAAATATACCAAGAATTGATGCAAGCTTTGTTGCCCATCACCTTAAAAAACTATTCAAGCAACAGCAACATAGAACATGCTCGATTGTTTTGCTTGATCAGATTAGCATATTTTCAGTGTATAGTGGACCTTTGGAGCATTTAAACTTACATTCCCAACCCCATTATTGTTAATAGTCTAGAAATATCAGCACCTTAGTTAATACAAAATAAATATAGGGAACTAAAACACTTCTTCCAGCACATACTTAGACTAAACATATACTCGGTTGCAATTAACATAATCTAGAAAGTACTCATGTGTAATATTAGAAAACTCCTTTCCAAAGATGGACGTCATAGTATGTATCAGTTTTAGTTGTGCATGTCAATGCAAGCACAACAGTCAAGGCTATACAAATTCCACCTCCAGACCTTCTATTTCATTAAAGAACGAATTTACACAATAATTTGTAAAATAAAACCCCAATGTTTCCGTGCCCAGCCCAACATATCAGTATCCAACTTTTAAAGCTACAATTTGTCATAACTTTACTGCATATGAGATAGATCTAATTTCACTTACCTTTGCCCATCAAACGGCTTTTTGACTAAACTTCCTTGTTGATTTTTTGACTTACTAAAGTTGAACCAAATTCATGTTTATTTAGCAATGCAATATTTACCAGAGCACTCATAGCCTTGAAAGATCATTATTTGGTCGGTATGACGTGTAGATGTAGGACTTACATGACGTGATAAGTATAAATAGATAATTAATTTTCTATGCACGCTTCTTATGTTTCATATTTTCATTTGATCTCTATGATGTAATTAAGTTTTCGCTTTTCAATAATATTTCACCAAAACGAAACTAATAGTTTACTCTATAGGTAATTTACGTAAGTTGCCAATCAAATTAAGCAACGTTAATCAACATGTAAATTATGATTCAACCCAATTTTAAATTAAGAAACTCTACACAGCAAGTTGAATTACGATTCAACCCAAGTTCACAAGTATTCTCACAAGCATTTCATCGAGCACCTTGTATGCATAAATTAAAGACGATAAAACATAAGAAAATGCGACTCAATCCAACCCCATACTCATAAGATCAAAAAGTTAATCATTGTGAATTAAAGAAGTCGTGGTAATTAACAAAATTACTCACCTGGGTTTAAAGAATGGAAGGCCAATTTGAAAGCTCCAAAATCGATGGCTCTTAGGACAATTCAAGAAATCTGCATATTGCACCAAATCAAGTGTAAAAAACATATGGCAAAGAAAAGAGGATGAATGGTGAGTTTGGAGGTAATACCTGGTATGGTGACGATTTTGAGCTTCCTAAATGAGAATCACGGATTATATAGGGGTGGGGTTCTGGAAAAGAAGGGACATATTCAATTCTTTGAATCTCTTCAGCTCTCACCATTCAATCATCAATTTCCATTTATTGCTCCAACCATTAACGATTTCATTGCTTCAATCGACGGTTTCAATCCTCATAGGATACATGAAAAATTAGGGAAACAATAACATGCATTGTGGGCGACTGACATTGAATTGAGGGTAAAATTGGGAGAAAGGGACGAAAGATCAGGGAACAAGCAAGACTCTTGATCTGCCATCTTAAAATTAAGGGACAAAATTACATTTTAATCCTAAGGAGATGTATTATATAGATATATAGATTATAGATATAGATTAGTGGGATTCCTTTGCGTTACGTGACAAGAATTTGGTCAGTATCACTTTGTTTTCATTATGGTTCTGGTGCTTATTATAGCAACCCAAAGAAAAAAAAAAACAAAAAAAAAATTGTGATGTCTAATAGGATATCAACACATGTTTTATTTCGATGAAAGACTATAAAATTGAATATCGGTACAAGCCCTGATACCAATGTTTAATAAAGAGTTAATATTAAATTAAATAAAAACTAAGAGTTAAAAATGTATTATAAAATAATATTAGTGCTCATAAGATATGAGAATTAATATGTAGTCATCAAATCAATTATTTCCTTTATAAATAAATAATTACAATTTACCAAATAGTATTGTATATCTTTTTATTTTGGAATAGCTGACTTTCACTAAAACGAACTAGCAAGAATCTAGTAATTATATCTATAATATATAATTACTAGCGGTGAACTTGCATGTTGCGACAGGGCCGACAATTTACACTGATAAAGATATAGCCAATGCTATAAATATCGCTTGTATACGTAAAGATTTATAAGATATAATATGAAATGCATACACATTGAAGATTCCATTGTCTATAAGATACCCTTCGAGTTTTGAATAGAATACATGACGGTTTTGAATGAAAACTGATTGTTTAATAAAATAGATGAGCCGGTGACTTTGATTTCTTCGATTGGGGTAATAACCGAACCGAACCACCCTTGGCTATGTGACGTTTCTCTCCACAGCTAGCGGACACCTTTCTAGCATGGTTATGTGGTAAGTGCATGGTGATGCACGCACTCAGTAGGGGATGCAAGCATGATAATGAGGTCGTGTCGTTTGCCATGACCTCGGGGGGTGTTGAAGATTTCATTGTTGGGATCGGGAAACCATGCCAAGTGGTGGTTGACACAAATCCACCTCACCCAGCAAGGCTCGGGAGTGATGTTAACCTCCTCGAGCGTGTTTTCTCGCTCCCTATTCAGACTGTTAAAAGCATTCCCCCTAGTTGTCGGCTGTTGTTTGCTCAGGTCCTAAGAGGTGCTTTGCGCAAAGTGGTAGCGTCACCAGGATCAGTCAACAATTGGGTCCAATTGCTTTTACTACCGCGTTGTACCTTGCGGGTGGTTAGACCATCCTCCAGACAAGAGCGGAGATCAGGGAATAGGAAATCTCTACAGTGTAGTAACATCTTGCACGCGCTTACAGTGTGGAAAGATGGGTCTGGGTTTGATGATTTGGTCGCTTCCCTATTGGATAGCGTGGGGGAGACGGGGGCCCCTAGGGGAGAATGCAGGAAAGAGGAAGAAAAAGAAAGGGACCCTAATATTAAGCAATGTCTTCGGAAAGTCAGGGATGGACATTTCATGGCTGCGGTTAAGGTCCTATGCTCTAGTGGAGTTGCCCCTCTAGATGATTCGACCTTGAAAGCTCTTATTGATAAACACCCAGTGGTGTCGCCCCCGTCATTGCCTTCCAACCCTTTGGCCCAACCCACTCTTGTTGTTGATGGGGATTGTGTGCTCAAATGTATTCGATCATTTCCTAAAGGGACATCATGCGGTAGAGACGGGATGCGGGCCCAACATCTATTAGATGCTATTGGTGGCGAGGGCTCAGTGACTTCCTCAGGTTTGCTTACGAGCATTACTGAAGTTGTTAACTTATGGCTTGGGGGATCCTGCCCTATGGTGCTTGCTGAGTTTGTTGCCTCGGCCCCCTCACCCCCTTATTGAAACCTGATAAAGGAATTCGGCCTATTGCTGTGGGGGGTATTTGGCGAAGGTTGGTTTCCAAGGTGGCGATGAAGAAGGTCGGGAAAGAAATGACCCAATACTTAGGTGACTATCAGTTTGGGGTGGGGATGCCAAATGGGGCAGAGGCAGTACTTCACAGTGCAAACAGGTTTCTCAACTCGTTTCATGCAGATGGTTCCTTAGCCTTGCTTACTGTGGATTTCTCCAATGCTTTTAACACGGTCGACCGCACAACCTTTCTCCAAGAGGTTCATCAGCGTTGCCTGCTAGGTTGTATGTTGGTAACGAGTGTATTGGGGCTACTACCGGAGTTCAACAAGGAGATCCTTTGGGGCCCCTTCTCTTTGCCCTCGCCTTACACCCCCTTATTCTCCGAGTTCAGAACCGCTGTAAACTCCCGTTTCATGCTTGGTATTTGGATGATGGGACGATTATCGGCAACGCCTCTGAGGTTGCTAAGGCCTTAGACATCATCAACGAGGAGGGGCCATCTCTAGGGCTTTATCTCAATATTAAGAAAACAGAGGTTTATTGGCCGACATGCGACGGCCATAAAGTTCAGGACGGGCTTTTCCCGAGAGGGATCGGTAGACCAGAGAAGGGGGTTAAGCTCCTTGGTGGAGCTGTTAGTCGGGATCCTAGCTTTATTGGAGAGTTGGCAGGGCGGCGGGCCTCGGGGGCGGTTGACCTTATGAAACTCTTACCCTGCCTGAGGGATCCCCAATGTGAACTCCTCCTGCTAAGGTCGTGCATGGGTGTTGCTAAGTTGCTTTTTGGGCTGCGGACTTGTCAACCCCATTTGATGGAGGATGCGGTATCTCGGTTCGATGATGGCCTTAGAAAGGCTATAGAAGACATAGTAGTGGGTGGCGGCCCCTTCTTTGGTGACCTCCAGTGGCGTCTAGCATCTTTGCCAATGCGTCTAGGTGGTTTGGGCCTCTTCTCAGCCCGAGATGTTGGGGCTTATGCCTTTGTGGCGTCTAGAGCTCAGTCTTGGGAACTACAGGATCATATCCTTCGAAACGGTGGGGTCGTCGGGCTTGACCCAGACTATCAACAAGCGCTCGAACGCTTAAATGTCTCTCTCCCAGACTTGGATATTGGCGGTTTCTCTAACAAGGACACCGCCCCCTCGAAGCCGCAAAAAACTTTGGCGAATGCACTTTTTAGCAAAATCGCTCAAAGCCTGAGAGAAGCTTTTGATTTGTCACCCCGCCAGAAGGCGGTGTTTGAGTGTCTGAAGGGTCCCCACGCTCAGGAATTTTTGACCGTTATCCCGATTGAGGGGTTAGGACAATGCATGTCGGCAGTAGAATATAGAACCATTCTCAAATACCGGCTAATGATCCCTATGTACCCAGAAGATGAAACCTGCCCGATATGTCGTAAAGCTTGTATGGATAAATATGGGGAGCACGCAGTTCACTGTAAAGAGCTCCCTGGGTTTAAATATCGGCATGACTGGGTGCGAGATGTTTTGGGGGACATCTTAAGAAGAGCTGGGATTTCTGCTAAGAAAGAGGCCCCTGTGAATTTCCTCACGGACCCTATGGAAGGGAGATCTACTCTGCGACCAGCGGATCTGCTCGTCTTTGGCTGGGCTGGGGGGAAACATGCTTGTGTAGACCTCACGGGGGTTTCCCCTTTGGTTGGTTTAAGGGAAAACGGGTTTGTAGCTGGACTAGCAGCAAGAAAGGCAGAATCAAAGAAAGTGGATAAGCACGCTAAAGCTTGCGCAGAGAACCAACATGTCTTTATCCCTTTTGCCTTTGATACTTTTGGCTCCCTAGCGCCAGAAGCCATCAACTTCTTGATGAGGGTTCAACGGGTTATCCACAACAATTGTTCGACCCCAGGGGGGCAGGGGTTTGTGCTCGGGAGGTTGGGGTTTGCAATTCAGAAAGGATTGGCGGCGCAGCTTGTTGCCCGTCTACCTTCTGTTTTGATGTAACTTAACAAATTGGTTTAATTTCTAAATTGAACAAAAAAAAAAATATAAATCCCGATTTGGGTTAAGTAACTGGATCACACAGTCTATGTCAATACTTAACTTTCTAATATTTAAATTTCACTTATATTTCGAGTTTATTCACATATAGTTTACCAAAATTTCATTAAAATAAATTAATTTAATAGTATTTATTTTTGTATAGAGTGGAATAAGATTTTTTACTATTTTAAATGTGCTTTGGTCGATCTATATCATTAAAATAAATTAAAACAAGCAGAAGACATGTCAAACGGTTAAAATTCTAATATTTAACATATGATTTTATTGCTATCTTTTTCATAAAATTTATATTTGCTTTATATTGTTTATATATATTCTTAAAACAATACAACAATATCTTTTAAAGGTCCGAGTATCATTTATCGACTACAATCAAGATATGTCACTAAGAGAGATACATGGCATTCCTTTTTTTTTAACGCCAAATTTGGATAACTGACGAATCACTAGAGTATCATCGTGCCAGCAACGGAACCAGCTGATCATATTAATCTCCACTAGGCAATATTGTCTATACACTAATTCAGGAGAAAATCCAACAAATCTGAGAAAAACGCCCTTATGATAATTGAACCCAGAACCTAATGGTTCATAAGCCCTATCCCAAGCTAAAATGTAACTAGGTTATATATAATGCAAATGGAGTACATTCCATTAATAGTGGAATATTGCTTTCTGTAAGGAACTTAAGTGCACATTACTCAGTTTGCAATTTGTTAAAAAATTAATTAGTGATGCTTTCATGTAAACATATAGTTTGTCATTTCTTTAGCAAGCCAGTTTAATATGTTAAAATAGTTTACTCTCATAGGTTTTAGGTAAAGACAGTGTGAAAACTATTGTGCAATGTATGATATATGTGGAACCAAACTTTGGAAACAAATCACACAAAATTTTACTACTGGGTCATAGTTGGGACATGATTCGCCACCTTGGAATATGAATGGAAGACTACATCACCCCCTTGCTTGATCCACCATGGTTTGCATGGATTAAACCTTGTCAACCATGGTCCTCATTTCTATTTTTCAAGAAATCATTTCTTTTTTATTTAGACAAAGATAAATTAAAATAAGGGTGAGGGTATTGGTACATCCCCCAAAAGTAGTGACACCCCCCCCCCCCCCCGCAGCCCCGTATAAGGCAATGAGGGTTGTATAGGGGTTGAGTGCATTAATTATGTCAGAAAAAGTAAAGCTATACGCCCCTCATTGCCCTATGAGCGGTGTATTAGAAAGGTGGTAGTTGGAGCATTAAACCCTATACGCCTCTCATTGCTTTATACGCTGCTCATTGGTACGAATTTAAGGTATATTGCTGACAAGACAGCTGAGTTCAGACTGAAAAGGCTGAAAATGTGATCCGCATATACGCGCTCATGGCCCTATACGCTGCGTATTGTTTCGAATTTTTTCCCATTACCCCAAGCTTACGGGATTCATGTAATACAAATGTTCAAAAATCCCAAAAAAGTGATGAAAATGATTAAAAAAAAATTCAAATAAACGGTCTGGTTAAATTAGATTCGAATCACGATGTCAAATTGGGACTTTGGATATTTTTTTGGTGAAAGTTCGAATGAGTCATACGTCTCCGAAAGCGTTATGGTTACCCGGCGTTGATCGAGGTGAGGAGGAGGTGGTTTCCGTGCGTCGTTGTGATGAAGGGAGTGTGCGGCCCGTGATACCTGATTTGAACCAGGTAAAAAATTCATATTGGCGTTATGGTTATTAAAGTCTAACCATTAAGTTGTTTCAGGTCGTAGAGGAGGCAGGACCATCTTACGTGGCTCAAAGCTATCCGCAACACGCCGAAACTTACCATTCGCATCAGGAAGGGAGTGTGCGGCCCGTGATGCCTGATTTGAACCAGGTAAAAAATTCATATTGTCGTTTTGGTTATTTTAGTCTAACCATTAAGTTGTTTCAGGTCGTAGAGGAGGCGGGACCATCTTACGTGGCTCAAAGCTATCTTCAACACGCATACGGGACTTACCATTCCCATTAGGAAAAACAACACAAGAAAAAGTCTGAGGAAGGTGCTTTTGACTTCTAGGAAGACGATAATGAAATCGAGAAAGGTGTTACACACTTCGAGGAAAGTGATCAAGACGAGAACGATGGTGGTGGCTGGGACGATGGTGGTGGCTGGGACGATGGTGGTGGCGGGGACGATGGTGGTGGCGGTGACGATGGTGCTAATGACCCGAAAAAACAAGGAAAAGTATAACATAACCGTCACTTACGTGTTATTCGTTATGTATAATGTTTATTAAATTTTAGACAATTTTGATTTTGTATGCGTGTTATTCGTTATGTATAGGTTTATTAGAAGGGTGCCTATTAGAATTTAGACAAAGTTGATTTTGTTTACGTGTTATTCGTTATGTATAATTTTTATTAGATTTTAGACAATGTTGATTTTGTATACGTGTTGATTTTGTATACGAGTTATTCGTTATGTATAAGGTTTATTAGATTTTAAACAAATATAGTTTTAAATATAGTTTTAAATTACCATTGTTTCAGGTATTTGCGACACTTCACGAGTTAAAGAATTGGGCTTACAAAACAGAAATTGCGAAAGGTTATGTCATTGTGACCCAACGAACGGTAACAAAAGGCAAAGATTCGTCAGCAAGGACAGTGAAGATATGGTTAAAATGCGACCGTGGAGGCACATGCAAAAGTAAAGCAACAGTTCGGCGTTCTGGTAGCAAAAAGATTGGGTGTCCTTTTAAAATGATAGGGAAACTAGACGCAAGTAGTGGCAAATGGAGCTTAGTGGTGAAGCAAAAGGATCATAACCATGAGCCTGCGGTATTTCTCGAGGGTCACGTGTTTGCGAGAAGGTTGACCCCAGATGAAGAATCATTGGTAGAGAGACTTTATATTCAAAACATGGAGCCTACGAACATACATTTAACCATAAGAAAACAAAACCCACAGAGCGTGTGCATTCTACGAGACATACAAAACGTGATAAAAAAGATTAAAGTCAAAATGTACGGTGATCGGACTCCAATGCAAATATTGGAGCAAATGTTGCATGAAGGAAGGTATGTTTACCACACCCGGGTGAATCCCAAAACAAATGCGGTCGAGGAGGTTTTTTTTGTTCATCGGTACTCGTACATAATGTGGCGTGCTTTCCCACATGTGTTGATGATTGATACCACTTACAAAACGAATGAGTATAGACTTCCGTTTGTTCAAATTGTGGGTGTGACATCGACACACAAGTCGTTTTGTGTCGCTCATGCTTTTATCTCTAAAGAAAAACAGGATAACTTCTTGTGGGTCCTACAGAAGCTCAAAGGATTGTTGGTAGAGGGTATGGAACCGCGCGTGATAGTAACAGATTGCGATAAAGCTTTGATGAATGCTTGCGATAAAGTATTCCCAAAAGCATCCAAATTGCTATGTAGGTGGCACATCTCACAAAATATTCTAAAACACAACAAGGCAAAATTTGCAACGGCTGAAGAATGGAAAATATTCAAGCTTTCTTGGTCTCGATTGTGTAATTCTCCCACTGAGACGCTATACAATTATAACTTTGAGCGGCTATATACGCGACTGACTAACGACCATAGATCAGGTACGTATTACATTACTTCACATTCATTCATGTATACACACATACATGTAACCTCCCTGAATTTTATATAGGTAATTATATTTTACAAACTATAGGGGCCTATTTTGACATTTTGTGAAACTATAAGTTGAGGGACTTGTTTATCATTGTTTGAAACTTGCTTTAAAAATGGTTAAAACCAAGTCCAGGGACTAAACTGTCATTTATTGAAAGTTATAGTCTAGGGGTTATTTTGACATTATTTAAAAGTACAAAGTATTGGGCATAAAATGTAATTATTGAAATCTAAAGCATAAGGGTTGAAATTGCCTTGTTTGAAACTTATTTTAACTCTAAAATCTTAACCGAGTTAAATGTGAATAAGTAATACTTAAAAAAAAATTAAATTAGTTAACTATGTTAATTAGAATAACAAAAAAGGGGGGTTTCTTGTATAACCCGCCCCTTAGCAAAGATCGAACCCGGACCACTCGTGTAAAAGCACCCCTTCTTTACCAGTTTATCCTCCATTAGGAGCTGATTGATACCATAACATTAGTTGTTTTATACACTTCTTAAAATCCAACCGGGCACACACCTTTTATTTTATTTTTACGTTTTTTATCACTTTTATAAAAACTAACATTTTTATAAACTCATATACATCAAACCTGATTTACTAAAAATATAAACTATAATTATTTCCGGTTTTATCTCATTATTATGAATTAAGTTAGTTTTAATCTTATTAAATTCATTAAAAATAGTAAACTAATTTTATAAAACCTGAAAATTTTTATATAATTATTTTAACATCAGAATGATGTTCGAAATATAAAATTGATATTTTTCCCAAAATTCGATTTTTAACCAATTTAATCCAATAATTACATAGTTTTATTTGTTTAATTAATTATTTAAAAATAGTTAATTTATCAGAAAAAGTTTGTTTCAGCCTTTGGTCGGGGTGTTACAATACAAACATTACAAATCGTTATATTCTGTTTTTTTAGGAGTTTTGGACTATTTGTATACTGTCTGGCTACTACCCTATAAATAAAAGTTTGTTTCAGCCTGGACTAACACAAGCCCTAACTTTGGTCAACATACAACCAACAGAGTTGAAAGCCAACATGCTAAGTTTAAGAGATACCTTAAGGGGCCAAATAGCTCGCTCCATAGACTTGTGTGGCTTGTTGACAAAGTTGTAGAGTCACAACGCATACAAATAAACCTCACTTTTCAGGATAGCCGGTCCTTGAAAATGGGGGACCACATGATATCATTCTTTGATAACCTACGTGGTAATGTTTCCCTGAAAGCATTAGATTTGTTGCTTGTGGAGAAGAAAAAGATATGTACGTTGCTCACAGTAGGGGGGACTTGTGGTCCCCAGCTTTTTACGAGTTTTGGGTTGCCATGTGCTTGTCAGATGGAGTGGTGGGAAAATACAAGTAATAAAAACAGGCTTCAACCGCTTATTCTACTTCATATGAATACCCACCCCCCCCCCCCTCATTTCTAACTATTGTTTTTAAAATACAGATTGCAAAATTCTTCTTGCCGTCGTAGACAAATTCTGGACAAAACTAGATTTCAATGCTGAAGAACTTAAGGAAGACGATAATAATCTTCGGGAGGAAATGGACAGAGTCATGCAACAACTGAAGGCGCAACCACCGATAGTGTTAAAAATTATGTTGTCGAAGATAAAGGAGGTGGTGAATCCAAGTATGACTGACCATCAACCGCCTGAGGTACAACAAGATACTCGGGGGCGCCCAACCTCTAAAGCCCAACAAAAAAAGAAGGAGGAGGTTGCGAGACGTAAAGATACCCAGTCCGAAGCAAAAGGCAAAAGCCAAAAGAAGGACGAGGAAGCTCAAAAGCCAGCAGTGCAACGCAGTCGTTCAAAGAAAAATAAGGCTAAAAAGACAGTTGAAATTATAGATGAAGATTTTCCACTGTTGGTGGGGGATAGGTACGTCAACAATCATTGACCTATATAATATCCTACGTATTTCCATACATACATTTTCCCTGATAAAGATTTTCCACAATATATTTTCCAATTACAGGTACAAAAACATGATCGATCGTTTTAAGGACTGGCTTCCATCTATGTATCGGAGATACATAACACATATGGAAGATGCCCAGCCTAACGGTAACTGTGGGTTTCGATCGGTGGCTATGGGTTTGGGGTTGGACCAGAATGCTTGGATGTGGGTCCGCCAAGAGCTACTGGATGAGATGTTCATTAACAAAGACCGGTGGTGGCCTGTTCTTGACTCTTTTGATCCGGGATTTTACACTATAGTATATCGATCAATAAACTGGTTGCACGTGGAACCTGCACCAATGGCATGCTGGATGTTCTTGCCATACGCCGGATTGTTGGTGGCTCAAAAATTTGGTGTGGTTAAACATTTAAGCAATGGTGTTTGTCAAACATACTTTCAAATGTTTGATGGTCCGGCGGAGGGCCATTCTGTTCTTTCGATAGCCTATGTGGAAGATGGCCATTTCATCATGGTTAAGTTAACGGATGATGATCCGATGCCTCCACCGAATGGACTATGGAATATGTATCGAAGTACTGAAGCTATGGAGTGAGAGACAATGTACATGTCTCGTCTTTCACAGGGTAAGAAGTTACTTCGTAGTAAAAGAAGTGTTCGAAGAGACTTTATTAACTTGTTGTAGGTTCTCGTTGTAACACGTAAAACTGTTTAATCGTATTATTATGTGTTTACTTTTTTTTTAATTTACATTCTGTTATCTTTCGAATATAGTGTAAGCAACATTTATTTTATAAAAAATGTTAATTACATTGTTTTATAATGTAAAAACACTTATTTACATCACTATTTTTATTAAAAAAAAGGCATCATATGCAGCATATTGGGCAATGAGAGGTGTATACCAGCCTCTATATGCCGCTCATAGCACAATAAGCGGCCGCTGGTAAGCAATCTATAAGCCACGTATTGGCCAATGAGGAGTGTATACCAACACAAACAACTTTTCAGCTCACTAAAGAGGGAAAACTAGATCAAAATCAATTCAAACACACACACACACCAAAACACCAAAAACACACACAACTCTCTCCCGTATACCATTTCTATCCCGTATCGAACCATACGGTGCGAATTTTCACAAGAGGTTAGTAACATCTTCATCTTTCCTTTTTGTTATTGTTTTTTTACCCTTTTTTTTTTGTTTTTTGTTTTTTCTGAAATATTTTGGTTGTGGTGTTTGGCGGTAGAGGTGTTTAACGGTGGTGGTTGTTAGAGTGGTTTAGGTTAGGACGGTGGTGGTTGTTAGAGTGGTTGAGGTTAGGACGGTGGTGGTTGTATCTATGGGTTAGGGTTTGACGGTGGTTGTGGGTTGGCTGTGGTGGTTGTGGGTTGGCTGTGGTGGTTGTGAGTTGGCTGTGGTGGTTGTGGGTTGGCTGTGGTGGTTGTGGGTTGTCGTAATTTTATTAATATTTTGACAAAATATTAACTTTTAATTGTTGCAGATATGTCGTCGAATGAGGAACAACAGGCACCAAATGGTGGTCCGGTATTCAATCCGATGGCCGGGGGTAATTGTGAGCAGTACGATTTTTTAGACTTCCCCCAGCGCAGTACGGAAAATAGACGTTTTGCCAAGTTCCGGGGTATGAGAGTGAGGCAGCAGAGGGCGTTGTGTTGGGACGCGTTACGGGAGTGTGGCGAGGAGCAGAGGGCCCGGGGTATAATCGGGGAAAATAACCCGTGGGATCGTATATTTTTTCATGCGGTTGGGTCTTCTTATAGGCCTATGATGGTGGAGTTCCTCTCCACGTTTATCTATCGACCACGGCTTGCTGAGCAGCCTAACTCAGATATGGACGATCCGATGGTGGAACCACCCCCTGCTGAGGTAACTTTCTGTTTATTCAGGGAGCGACAAAATATGTCGTTGCGTCAGTTTGCTTTGGCCACCGGATTCTACCTTGATGAGGAGGTGGTTCAGGATATTTGTACCACCGCGATCACATCTATGCCTGATGATCAGTTGCTTGCTTGGTGGCCCACCCTCTGTGATGTACCCTTCGGTAATAAGGCCCGTGTCTCGTTGATTCCGGACCCACTCGTTCGCTACATACACCATTGCATTGCCACGTCGATATCTGGGCGTGGCAAAAGCAACGAGTGGGTCACGAAAACCGACCTGTTCTATCTTTACTGTTTATTCACGGGGACGCCGTGCGCCCTCCATCGCTGCCTGGCGGAGTATTTTGCCTTATTTTCCCGACGTCAGAAGCGTGGCAGATTGCACGGAGGGGCGTTCATCACGTGTATTGCCCAGCATTGCGGTCGGTATTTTCCATTCATCGGTGAGTTGCCACCGCCTGCCATTTTCGAGTATTTGGGTATTAGGATGATGAGAGGGATGAACTTGGCGGTGAACTTTCCGGGCATTGGTTATCGGTTTGTCGGTTTGGACGATCAGATTTCCGTAGCCCAGCCATTAGTACATCAACATCTGCTGGAGGCTGCGGAGGTGGATATGCCTCATGTTGTTGACGAGCCTATTGGAGAGGGTGACGTCGAGCCTGAGGTTGAGCAGGGGCATCCGCAGGAGCCGCCACAGCATCCTCGGTGAGTCTATCATGCGGTGAGGTTGCCTCAGTCCACTCAGCGTCTCCTCGAGAGGCTTGTGGCGGGTCAGACGGCTGTGATGGGGAGGTTGGCGCTGCAGGATCGGCGGATGGACCGGATGGAGGATATGATGGAGTGGATAATGGCTAGCGAGGCTGATAGGCGTACCGAGGCGGGGTTTCCGGTTCGAGACCCGCCACAACCACGAGTGTATCCGGGGTCCGGCTCGGAAGCCAGCCCGTCCGGCACGCAGGCAGGCCCTTCCGGCACGCATGCAGGCCCGTCTGACACGCAGATGCAGTTGACATGTTATGGTAGTGATTCTGATGACAGTGACGAGGAAATGGCTTAAGAGTAGTATTTATCTGTTTCGTTTGGTTGTATTTTGGGTTTAATGTGGCTGTACGAACAAATATTTATTCCTCTTTTGTTATTTATGTTTAGTTGTATGCCCGATTGTTTTTGTATAAACGTTTAATCTTTTTATCAGCATGTATGGATGGTAACATGTTTAATATTTTATCAGCATCTATGTTGGTTTTTTTGGATTTTACAGCTGTATTGTCATGTTTATAAGGTTCATTGCTTGTTCAATCCGGGTTCCATAGGTATTGGGATTCTTATAACGAAGGGGTATATTGGTCTTTTTTTAAAATGCTAAGCATGTGCAGAAGGGGTATAAACGGTTATAAGAATTTCAGGGATTGGATTTGAAAAATTAGAATTACTGTTGGTTTTTAATAACTGAGTAGGGACTGTTCTTGTGCAAAACAAACCTCAGGGACTGGATTTGAAAAATTAGAATTACACAAATAAAAAAGGGAGGGGTCCTTCTGTATCGGACCGGCCTCCCATGGGTTTCGAACTCGCACATTTCGCATAGAACACACAAGCCTTAACCAGTTTATCCTCCCGTACATGAGCTGATAAATTGGTTATAGTATATCTTTTATACACTTCATACGCTTTAACTTCGTCTTCAAACCCAACAACTCCTATAAGGTGCTCATTGAACCATACGGCTCTCATTGAACACAAACACTTTCCCAACTTCAATAAAGGGGTAAACTAGATCTAAAATTTGAAAGCTCACACACTAAAACACCAAGAACACACACACAAACGCTCTGGACCACACGATTTTCACAAGACAAACTCTGGACCACACGATGAAGGTTAGTTTGTATTCCAAATTTTATTGCTTAATCTTCAACCTTTTTTTATTTTTTGGTTTTATTTCCGCCGTTTTGGTGGTGTTGGGTTTGACGGTGGTGGGGGATTGTCGGCGGTGGGGGATTGGTGGCGGTGGGGATTGACGATGGTGGGGGATTGATTGTGGTGGGGAATGACGGCGGTGGTGATTGACGGCTGTGGTGGTGGTGGTGGTTGTGGTGGTGGTGATTGACGGCTATGGTGGTGGTGGTGGTTGTGGTGGTGGTGGTGGTGGTGGTGGTAGTGGTTATGGTTGTGGTGGTGGTGGTTGTGGTGGTGGTGGTGGTGATTGACGGCTGTGGTGGTGGTGGTGATTGACGGCTGTGGTTGTGGTGGTGGTGGTGGTGGTGGTAGCATAACCCTACCCGACTCCCGGCCCGACACGTTTGTCGGGTCTAGACTTATATCATCGTTTTTTTTAAATGTGCATATGTTATTTTTATTATTATATTTATTATTTTTAACAATATATTTTCGGATGTCGGGTCTAATGCTATAATTGTATGTTTTATTAACAGGATATCGAAAGTCGGTATTTTGACGGTGGTGGTAGCGTAATCCTTATGGAGAAGTACACTGCGTTCGTATTTCAGATTCAAACGCTTAACTGCGTTCGTATTCCAGATTCATGCACCGGAACGTCCACCAACGGCAATGCTTCTGCACTCACAATCTGTGACGGTGGAAGTAGATATTTACCGGTGACTATGAGGGTTAACTGGAATGTCCTGGAACCTCCACCAACTACAATGCTTCCGCGTCAGCAACCTCGAGGGAGAACTCCTTCTGTATGGATTGGTTCTTCATGCTGTGGAACCGGTTACTGAGAATTCTTCTGCAACGAGGGAGCGCCAGATCAGGTCGGAGGTTCTTCATGTGGTAATGGGGAAGCGGAAAGCACGTTTACCGTGGAACGCATCCTTAAACTTGATAGCAACAATATGGTGACCGAATAGAGATCTGAATAACCGATACAGTTTGCAAGAATTTAATAATATGTAACAGTTAGCGATTTAGGGTTTAGGGTTTAGTCGTTACATTTTGTATTAAAATGACATGTTTTGTGTATTAATATAAAACGATGTTTCGTGTATTTATTGCGTTATGGTTAATAAATGACAAGTGAAAAATAATTAAAGACATAATAATAATTGATAAATAACAAATTTGACATTTTATAATACACAAAATTCATTTCATAAAATATCGTCATGGGTCAAAAACCCTACCCGACCCACGGCCCGACCCGTTTGCTGGGACTAGATATAACATCGTTTTTTTAAATGTGCATATGTTTTATTATTATAAGTTGCATAAACTCTCAAGACATAACATTCCGCTAAATCACCAAAATACGAGAGTCATTACATTCGTTTACATAAGTTGCATAAACTTAAATACGGCTAACGACAAATACAAATACGGAAAAAAAAAAACAAAATCCAACAGATTATCAAACAGGTGTCCCTCTTACGAACGACCCTTGAATTTTTATTTTCCATTTCTGCTACTTGCTCTTTATACATTCGAACCTCCTCTTTCAAATACTTGACTTCGTCTTCAAGTACTGCTTTCGTATCCAGCAAACCTCGGATGACTTGAACTGCCCAAGGACACATGGGAGGGTCGATCCATGCAAAGAATTTGCACCGACAACGCTGAAACCGAAGGCGAATTAGTGTTTCTAAGTGTAAAAAATACGTCCCATTAAAAGTGTCATATTTAGAATTTTCATAGTCTTTATTTATAAACTTTGACTTTAATTATAGATTTTTTGTGTTATATAAAACTTGATGAAAATTAACCCGATAAAAACACTTGTAAAACACACTCAAATCATATAACTTTCATCAAGTATTATCTAACACAAACAAAATTATTTAAGGTCAAAATTTATAAATAAAGACTTTGAAAATTCAAAATATGACAATTTTAATGGGACGGAGGTAGTGGTGCTTAAAGTACATATCAATTGAGAGCAGGTGTAAAATTGACGCCCGGGATTAATATCCGTCCAAGATGTTTTTATCCCAGCTTGCCTTCCACATCTACAAATAACCATTGTGAATGTCAAGATGGATATGGATTACACTTTCTCGTACGTAATAGTATTTGTTTAGAAAAAAAAGACTCAATACGCCGCTCATAGCACAATGAGATGCGTATAAAGTACAAAATCTAACCACTTTTTCAGAAAAAGTAAATACATATGCCTCACATAGTGCTATGAGGTCCGTATAACAAAAAGTTAGGTGGTGTATATGCCTCACATTGACCTATACGGTCGTATACGCTGACACCTTTTCAGAAAAAGTAAATTCATAAGCCCCTTATAGATCAATGAGGGCGGTATAGACTGACAACTTTTTTAAAAAGTAAATACATACGCGTCATATAGATCAATGAGGGCCGTATATGTTAGTTTTGTTTGACTTATTTAGCAAGGAGCCTGCTCTTTGACGTATATACACCCAACTATATACCCAAAAAGGTCTTGGACCACACGAGACCAACGTTGGACCACACGATGAAGATCCGGAAGTACACACACATGCACGGATTCTTTGTCTCTCGTATTGTTATCGCTTTCGTATCTCTTCATACACTCGGAGTATTTAAGGTTAGTTCGTATTCCGTATTATTATGTTTAATTTTCATTTTTTTCTCTGATTTTTGTGATTTATTTTGGTCTATATTGGTGTTGGGGTGGTGGGTTTTTGTGGTTGACGGTTGTGGTTGTGTTGTTTTGTGGGTGGTGGGTTGTGGTGTTTGTGGGTGGTTAGGTGGTGGTTGACGGTGGTGGTGGTGTTGTGTAGTCGGTGGTAGGCTGTGGTGTTTGTGGGTGGTGGGCTGTGGTGTTGGTTTGTTAAGATTGACGATAGTGAGGTGGTGGGCTGTGGTGGTTGAGGTGGTGGGTTGTGGTGGTTGACGGTGGTGGCTGTGGTGGTGTTGTGTTGTGGGTGGTAGCCTGTGGTGTTTGTGGGTGGTGGGCTGTGTTGTTGGTTTGTTAAGGTTGACGGTGGTGAGGTGGTGGGTTGTGGTGGTTGAGGTGGTGGGTTGTGGTGGTTGACGGTGGTGAGGTGGTGTTGTGTTGTGTTGTGTTGTGGGTGGTAGGCTGTGGTGGTTGTTGAGGTGGTCGAGGGTGGTAGGTTGTGGTGGTGGTGGTGGTGTGTTGTGGTAGTTGGGATGGTGGTTTTGGTGGTGGTTAGGTTGTGGGTGGAAGGTGGTGGGCGGTGGTGGGCGGCCGACTGGTGGTGGTGGTCGGCTGTGGTGGTAGTGGGTGGTCGGCTATGGTGGTGGTGGGTGGTCGGCTGTGGTGGTGGTGGTGGTGGTGTTGTTTGTTTATTATATTTTACAATATAATTTCTAATATCGAGTCTAACACTATAATTCTATGTTTTTTAACAGGATATCGAAAGTCGGTGTTTTGACGGTGGTGGAAACGTAATTCTTATGGAGAAGTGCACTGCGTTCATATTTCAGATTCAAACGAGTACCTGAGCTCATATTTCAGATTCATGAGCCGGGACGTCGGTCTAGGGTGAAGTGTTTGGCGGTGGGGGATGCATCATCCAACATCAATTGCCAAGTCACCCGGAACTCTCATATTGTCGATTCCGGGTGCACTCTTGATAGCATCTACCGACGCGCGGTAGTTCCGTCACCGGTATCTACCGACGCCCGGTAGTTCCGTGACCACCATATACCATCACGCGTCTGAACCGGCTTTTAAACCGGATGGAATCTACGAAGAAACTGTTCGATTTCATGGTTTGTTTGAGAACCTGATTCAGATACACAACGGTCTCTTTGCTTCTTCCACTAGAACTATTTGTGTATGCATTCTTTTGGTAGTTAACAACGCTTTGAAGTCAAAAGACAGTTTGACTTCAAAGCGTTGTTAACTACCAAAAGAATGCATACACAAATAGTTCTAGTGGACGAAGTAAAGAGACCGTTGTGTATCTGAATCAGGTTCTCAAACAAACCGTATGCCTTGAACGAGTCTAGAACACTCGTAATCCTCAACCGGCTTTGAAACTGGACGGAATCTACGAAGAAACTGTTCGATTTCACGGTTTGTTTGAGAACCTGATTCAGATACACAACGGGTTCGTGTGAATCTAAGTAATAATATGTAATAGTTAGTGATTTAGTGTGTAGGGTTTAGGGTTTCGGCTATGTATTGTATTACATTTTGTATGAAAGTGTTGTGTTTTGTGTTATTTTATCAAACAATGTTCACTTACATTTTGTATTTATGTTTCTTCTTGCGTTATGGATTATAGAGAATTTGACGTTTTATAATAACACTTGATAAAAAAAAATGTAGAAGTTTTATAATACTAATTAAAAAAAATGTTGACGTTTTATACTAACACTTGATAAAAAAATGTAGAAGTTTTATAATACTAATTAAAAAAAATGTTGACGTTTTATAATACTAATTAAAAAAATGTTGACGTTTTATACTAACACTTGATAAAAAATGTAGAAGTTTTATAATACTAATTAAAAAAATGTTGACGTTTTATAATAATAATTAATAAATAAAAATGTTGCCATTTTTCTAAATATATTAAATAAAAAAATGACATTTATATACCTTCCTTTTATAAAAATAAATAATAATAAATATAAATGTTTATATTTTTTTTTATTTTAACAACAATTTAAAAAAAATATATAAAGTTTTTTTTTAAATAATATTTCACCCACTTGAAAACCCTCCATACCCTTCAAATATCACACCAAAGAGCCAATGATTAGGCAATCATTGGCTGACACCCAATCATTGACAATTAATAGGATGTGTGAAAAAGTAACCAAAAAGTAAATGTATAGGGCAATGAGGGGCTTATCAGGTGGGTCCATTTTCAGGCGTATAGGGCAATGAGTGGTGTATAGGGTTAGGGGATGTGTGGATAAATTGAGGGGGATGTGTGGATAACCAAAGCCTAAAATAAATAAGGGGCTAGTGGTTTGGACCATGACCACACCCTTAGGGTAGTGGTTTTGAATTGTGGATTAGAGGTGAGTTACATGGCACTGACGTGGAGGGTTATGGTGGTTACGAGGGTCATGACCACACCCTATAGCCTAATATATATTTGTTTTACCTGCTTTATAGCCGAATGACTATCATCTAAGATCCAAAGTCCAGCCACTTCTGGAAACATATGTTGTATAGAGGCCAAGTCCATCAAGTAAGATGTTTTGCTTCAGTTCCAACTTATAACCAATGAATCATTATAAGTCAACTGGTAAGGTTTTTTTACAGTGGAATTCAAGAAAGGATCAACTTAATTAAGATTTAATCTCGTTCTATATATTGTATGTTGACTTTTTTGCAGGCCATAAATGATTATGTTTATTTAATGGGTTATTGGATTTTAATAATCCTAAATTTCACCTGTTGGCCGATAATAATCCTAACTTTAAAACTTCCCTCCAATAATCCCAACTTGTAAAGTTTAGCCGCCATTGATCCTTTTCTAACAAAGGTGCACTTAAATCAATTAAGGAGCTAGTCTCTAGGTGTAATTGAATCTATAGGGGATACCAAATTCTTATATGTTTGAAAATGATCAATGGTGGCCAAACTTTTATAAGTTGGGATTATTGGAAGGAAATTTTAAAGTTGGGATTATTATCGACCAACAGGTGAAACTTAAGATTATTAAAATCCAATAAGCCTTATTTAATAGAAACTCAAAAGAGGAATAAAATGATAAAGGGAGGAGTGTTTAGAGTAAGTTACATTCAATGTAATTGATTAAGAGAGGAAAAAATGTAAGATCATCATTTAGTTGTGGTACTACGTGGCATCTTAAAACTTTGTGTAAATTACATCTTTGTCCATCGAGTTTGCTACATGTCGAATACCCAAATCCCGGATGACGTTCAAGGGGTCTTCGCTGACGTCAAGATATCCCGGTCTTCGTTGCTACAAAAAAGTAAACCGTTAGCCTCGTCACGGAGGGCCCCGGGAGGGGGATCCGTGACCAAGCTCCGGCGTGAGAGTAAGTAAACTTGCCGGAAAGCTTGAGGAGTTTATTCCGATGAGTGTGATCACCGGAATGTTCCTCTAGGGTGTGAATCCAATAAATGTGTGTGTGTATTTAATGTAGGATAATATTGGTCGGAATAAATGAGAGAGCTCTTAATGCGATACCTTGAGTTCTTCCTGATCACCGCCCCTCTTTCTTATATAAGTATGAAACCTTATCTTCCATATGAGATATTTCAATGAGATGATCCAACGGATTCCGAGAGTCTTCGGGGGGCTCAGACACGTGTCTGACCCCCAACGGTAAGATGGCAGCCTCATTTAATGTTTCCGGCTGGAGAAGTACAATGCCAGCCGAGATCCTTTTCATATCAAGCATTAAATGTTGCCTGAGTGCTCTGCGTCCTTGTTTCCCGCTCATTTTCTAAAGAGAAAACCTTAGTGGGCAAGCAAGATTGTTTCTTGGGCCTTACCTGTTGGGCCCGTGTGGCAACGACCCAAAGGCGGGTAAATGGAGTAATCCATTGGCCCGTCGTCAAGTCATCTTTAGTCCCTGGTTATGAGACTCAAATTTCGTAACCCAGGGCTGAGTCATAATTATCAATAAGGTTAACCTGTTTGGGCTAAGAACACGGGCCCACCTCCAGTTAATCATTACGTGTCTCCCTTTTTCTTTCCCGGGTGCCACCAGTCATCAGTAATCGACGGCTGGGGTTTAATCCTATTGGAGCACGTGCGGGGTGGTTTAAATTTGAAATGAGAGTAATGTGACGGTTTGCTACATACTGGTCAGTTATTGTCCTTAAATACCCCCTCATTTCTTGAATCTTCCTTCAACTTCCACCATAACCCTCTTTTCTCTGTTTTCTTTACATTCCTCCGATCACCATTTTACCTAATCATGAGTCGCACCGGTCGCTCGATGATCCGTTCCGTTTTGACAGAGAAGGACTTAGAATCCTTTGTCGATACTTACAAGATACCCAAGCGTTTTTCTCCAACATTGCCATGCCCTCATGAACCGGCTGAGTGCACCCCTGATAGGATTGTTCTTTACACTTTGGCATTTTCCTCCTGTGGAGTCCGGTACCCCCTTTCTCCCTTCAAGATAGCCCTATTGCGGCACTTCGGTGTTCATTTCTCTCAGTTACACCCTCTAGGGTTTATGAGGGTGGTGCACTTCGAGTTATCCTATGCGGCTGTCTCCGGCGAGCCGTCTGTCCCTTTGTTTTGTATGTTTTATAAACTGGTCTCTGATGGGGATTGGTTTACTTTTGCTAAGCGAAAGGATAGTGTGTCGAAACCCTGTTATACCTTTATGCCGACCTCCACTTACCCTAAAGAATGGAAGAGTAGGTTTATCTTTGTTTCTGCTACCATGATACCGGAGTCTCCACCACTGAAGGATGCCGAGGCTGCTACTGAAGACATCATTCCCATTCTGTCTGCTGACGAGATCGTCCAATGGAAGCGTATGTATGAAAATCCGACGAGGGCTTTTACTTTTTCTGAGGGAATCCTGGCTAGGGGGTGGTTGAGTCCCTCCTACTCAGTTCGCGCCAAGGCCTTCTTCGGTAAAAAAGGTATCTTTTTGCCCTAGACTTGCTGTATCTGTTGTTACTCTTTGAGATTTATGCAGTCATCTTTGGTGTTTCTCTTGTGCAGAGTTGACTTTGTGGAAGCTGCTCCAAGGGGATTCTAAGGTTGTTAAGTTTGTGGTTGGTGATGAAGTTGAACCGGGTTTGAACCCGAGTGTTGAGATGCGGGCTACTGGGGGGTCTGTTCAGGCTGGGGGCTCCGTTGCTGCGGGAGAAGGTGAGGGGACTTCTTCTGATGGGGAGGAGAGTTCCCCTGATCCCCTTCCCGTTAATCGTTCTAGTCGTGATGATGATGAAGATCTGGAGAGCCGTTTGGCTCGTAAGAGGAAAGCCGTTAGTCCTAAGCCAGCCCCTGATCCTCGTGACATCCGACAGAGGCTCCGGAGTGCTAGCGGACAGAAACCCCCTCCTTCAACAAAGGCTGCTTCCGAACTTCCCCCTGCTGGGGTTAAGGGTTCTTTGTCTAAGCACCTGCGGCCCTCCAGCCTTGTGAGTGCACCCTTGTTGGTGAGTTTACTTTTTCTTTTTCTTGTTGTCTTGTATTCGCTTTGTTTTTTGGGGGATTCTTGATGTTCTTTTTTCTTTCTTTGTCCGATTAGGGAAGTTCTCATGATCCAATAGAGATCCCTACTTGCCCTTCCTCTTCCCGTGTTCGGGACAAGACTCTGGAAGTAAGCATTGCTCGTGTTGCCTCAGCTTTTGAGGTTTCTCCTCATCATGCTACTGGGACCAGTAAACCTTCTCAATTTGAGAGTCTTGCTCATCGATCCCCTTTGGCTCCCCTGTTTGCTGATGCCCTCCCTTTCACCTATGTTCCTAAGTGGAAAATTACTCATTCTTCAGTGATAGGGACTCCTGAAACTGCCAGGGATTTTTTGAGTCATGTTGTTCCTCCCTCCCATAGGTTCATGAATTCTGCCTTGAGGGATGACCTTTTTGAGGATCAGTACAGCATGTCACTTTGTGAGAGCTTTTTCAGGGGCGCTGGCATGCTGCAGCGGGTTGATGATTTGAGGAAGGAGAATGAAGGACTCAAGGATGAACTTAAGACTTCCCAATCTGTTGCTGCTGAACTTCGATGTCAAGTGGTTGAGGCTGAATGAAAACTGCAAGAGGAGAAGGTATATAGCCTTTCTCCTTTCTCCCCCCCCCCCCCCCGTTTTTTTTTATTTTATTTTCCAACTGCTTTTGGATTCTTTATGATGTCTTTTGCTCAAGGGGCTGGAGCTATGCTGGAGCGGAGGGAGCGAGCCTGGGAGAGGGAGATGGCAGCTTTGGTAGAGGAGAAGGAGGAGCTAGCTGCTGAGCTGAAGCATCAAAAGGAGCTTGACTCTATTTCTCAGAAAGATCTGGAAGCGATGTATGCTGAATATGGGATGGCATCTGATGATAACCAGCGGTTGGCTAAGGAGAAGCATTGGTTGATTACTGAAGGCTTCGGAGCCTTTCTTACTGCCGTCTCTCAATCGGAGGAGTTCAAGAGTGGTCTTGAGCAGGTGTATAGGGCGTACCGGGATGTTGGGTACCAGGCGGGGCTGAAGGATGGGTATATTTACTCTGCTCAGGGTCTGGGCAGGAAGGAAGCTCCGCTTTACAATTCCAAAGCTAAGAAGCAATTATCTAAGTTGGACAAGGAGTTTGGGGGTAAAACCCCGGCCCTTCTTGAGAAGATCCTGGAGCACCCCACGATATCCGTCGATGAATTGAAAGCCCTGTTTGCTTCTGCAGGCCCCTTGTCTCCGAAGTCTTCGTCTGGGGGTGGATCCTAGTAATTTCTGAACATTAACCCACTTCGATATGGTTGTAACCTAAACAATTATACGCTTTTGGATACTTTTAACTTTTTGATGCTTGGGAGGAGGACCTTTGTGTGGGGGTTCTCCTAGTACTTAATCATATGACTTATGACTGTGCATTGCTACCTTGCTTTTGCTTGCTTTTTGGTGTGTTTTTTTTTGCTGGAGTTTTTGCCAGGGATCAAGCTGGCGCTTTCCTGAAGACCCTTGGTTGTTTGCTAGAGACTGTGCTTTAGTCTGTTTATCATATTTTCTAGCTTGTATTGGTTTTTCTTGTAAAGGCCAATAGGGCTTCCTATTGTACATTCGTTTTGTAATAAAAAAACATTTCTTTTTGTAGTTTGTTTACAAAAGTGTGTTGTGTTTATAGTTTGCTTTATAAACCAGGACTGTCTGTTCGAGGCCAATCGCTGGACAAGTCTATAATGTGAGATTATGTTCTTGGCTTGTTTGTCAGTTTTTCTTGGGTTAGCTAGACCCTATTTTGCCCCACAGCTGGGCGTTTGACATGTTTGGTATACCTTGTACACGTGTGTTTGATTATTGTTAGGTCTATAACCGTTCTGGGCACGTCTGCCTTGGTATAACACCTGTCACTTTGCCAAAAGGGGACAAGTAAGTTGTCCATTTGTCATTCATTTCTTGGGGTCTAAGTTTCCCAGTACAAGTTTTTACAAAAGATTTCTTCTTGGGGTAGGCCCCTGACTAGTAGTTAATTATTACAAAAGTGGCTCCATGGCCGTTTTTCCTGGGGGGTAAACCCCTCATATGTGATATTTCCTGAGCTGCATGAGGTTCCATGTCCTGGGGACCTCCTTGCCTTGAAGTGTTTCCAGCTTGCAACTTCCTTTGTCGTTTGCCCATGTAACCCGGTAAGGTCCTTCCCAATTGGGCCTTAGCTTTTCGGTGTTCTCCTGTAGGCTGGCTTCGTTTGCTCTTAGGACCAAATCCCCCGGGACGAGGTTAAGCTTTTTCATCTTGGCATTGTAGTAGCTTTCAAGCTGCTTTTTGTACTTAGCCTCCCTGACTGCCGTGACTTCCCTTCTCTCTTCAAGCAAATTCAGGTTCATCCGGAGGTCTTGCTCGTTTTCGGCCTCCCTGAGCTTCATTCTGGTAGTTGGGGACCCTATTTCAACCGGGATGACATCCTCCGTCCCGTAGGTTAAACTGAAAGGAGTCTCCCCATTGCAGTCCTTAGGGGTGGTCCTATATGCCCATAGCACAAATGGCAATTCCTCCAGCCATCCTTTTTGTTTCCTTCCGAGTCTCCCTTTCATTCCTTTGATAACGTTTTGATTTACTCTTTCTACTAGCCCGTTGCTCTGGGCATGGGTGATAGAAGTGAACACTTGATGTATGTGCATTTGCTCACACCATGGTCTGAAGGGTTTTCCAGCAAATTGTATGCCATTGTCACTCACGAGCTCCTTCGGGACGCCATATCTGCAGACAATGTTGTCTAGCACAAACCGTCTCATCTGCTCCCCGGTTATTTTTGCCAAGGGCTTTGCTTCTATCCACTTGGTAAAATAATCAATGGCAACCACCACGTATTTGACCCCTCCTGGACCCTCTGGGAATGGTCCGATTATGTCGATGGCCCACTTTTGGAAGGGCCAAGAAGTTGAGACAGGTATCATTGGGTGTTTGTGGCGGTGTGTCATGGGTGCATGGACCTGGCAATTGTCACATCTCTTGATCTCCTCTGACGCCGTTTCAAACATTCTAGGCCAATAAAATCCCGCATTCATTGCCTTCGCCACTACTGTCCTTGGCCCAGAATGCATTCCACAAATCCCCTCATGTATTTCTCTAATCACATATTTGGCTTCCTCATTATCGACACATTTCAGGGATGGACCCAGGTATGATCTCCGGTAAAGCTCTCCGTCAATCAACTCGTATTGCAGAGCTTTGACTCTTACTTTTCTGGCTGCCCAATCCCCCTCGGGTAATTCCCCGCTTCTAAGGAATCTTACAATCGGTGTCATCCATGTCTCTTGTTCGTCCCCGATTGTAGCCACTTCAGCTAAGTCGAGAGAGGGGGACGTCAGGACTTCCACTTTGACCTCTCTTGCCAAATGATCAAATGCCACGGAGGCCAGTTTGCTAAGGGCATCGGACTTCCTGTTCCTCCCGTGGGGGATGTACTCTAGCTTGAAGGTCCGGAATGCCTTGTCTGTTTCCTTTACCTTTGCCACATATTGAGCCATTGTGTTGTCTTTGGCCTCGTATTCTCCCAGGTATTGCTTGACCACTAATTGCGAGTCTGTACTGGCCTCCACATGTTTTGCTTTCATCTTTTTGGCTTGCCTCATCCCTGCTAAGAGGGCTTTGTACTATGCAGTGTTGTTGGTGTTTTCAAAGTCTAGCCTGATGGCGTAGGTTAGCTCAACTCCATGGCTTATCAACGTAATGCCCGCTCCACTCCCCTCTTTACTGGAGGCTCCATCTGTGAGTAGTTTCCACACAACCTCATTTTCCTTCTCTTTTTCTTCCCTTTCTAAGGCCTCCCATTTTAGAAGCTCCTTTTCTTCGTCCTCAGGGACTTCTGCTAAGAAATCGACTAGTATTTGTCCCTTCATGGCTGTCCTGGGTTTGAACTCCAAGGAGTGTTCCCCCAGCTCTATTGCCCATTTAGCAAGACGTCCCGACAGCTCCGGCCTCCTCAGTACTTTCTGGAGGGGTTGATCTGTCATTAGGGTTATACTTCTGAGTCTTCGGGACGCAAAGACAAGAGCTAGATCCAGTTTCTCTAGGGGCATATAGCGTTCCTCGGGGCCCTTGAGGGTCCTGCTGATAAAATATATTGGTATCTGCTTTCCCTCCCGTTCCACCATCATAACCGCACTTATGGTTGTTTTAGAGGCGGATAGATACAAGAGTAGATGCTCTTCAGGTACTGGGGTGGCTAGGGTTGGGAGTTTGCAGATGTAGGCCTTTATTTCTTGAAAAGCGGTTTCAGCCTCAGAGGTCCATTTAAACCTGTCCGTTTGAAGGCAGTCTTTCAGTACCTTCATGAAGGGAAGGGTCCTGTCAGCTACCTTTGACAAGAAGCGGTTCAAGGCAATTAACCTTCCATTCAGCTGTTGGATATCCTTCAGGGACCTGGGGGATCGCATTTCAGCCACGGCTTGAGTTTTCTTCGGGTTAGCTTTGATTCCACCCTTAGTAACCACTACCCCTAGGAATTTCCCTTCTTCTACCCCGAAGCAGCACTTCCCGGGGCTCAGCTTCATATTAACATCTTGCATGGTGCGGATAGTTTTAGCTATGTCATCTATCATGGCCATCTCAGTCAGGCTTTTGATAACGATGTCATCGATGTATACCTCCAAGTTTCGTCCCCGTTGTTCTCTGAAGAGGGCATTCATGAACCTTTGATAGGTGGCCCCAACATTTTTGAGCCCGAAGGGCATTTTGGTGTAGCAAAATGTCCCTTCGTCCGTGATGAAGGCGGTCTTTTCCTCGTCTTCCATTAACATTTGTATTTGATGATACCCTTTGTAGGCATCCAAGAAGCACTTCAGGGGGTACTGAGATAAGGAGTCCACTTGGACGTCTATCTCTGGGAGAGGGTAGCAGTCCTTGGGGCATGCTTTGTTTAGATCTTGAAAATCGATGCACATCCTCCACCCTCCGTCTTTCTTCTGGACCATGACCAGGTTAGCAACCCAAGATGGGTACTTCACCTCCCTCACTATTCCGGCTCTAAGCAGCTTCCTGGTTTCTTCACAGGCGGCCCTCCTCTTGCTGGGGCCCATGCTCCGCTTCTTCTGTTTGACTGGCCTTGCCCAGGTGTATGTATTGAGCCGGTGTTCGGTCAAGCTTCTTGGGATTCCAGTCATGTCTCCATGTTGAAATGCAAATACGTCTATGTTGAGGAGGAGCAACTCTTTGAGAGCACTCTTGCACTTGTCACTCAGGTGACTTCCTACTTTAACCATCTGCTCCGGGAATCTGTCACAAAGGACCCACTCTTCGACCCCGTCCTTTTGGGGTTTCTCAGATGCTTCCCCCTCAGATACGGAGGAAATAACTTCATATGTAGATTTCACCCAAGCCAAGCCTTTTGGCGTTTGGAACACTAGAGCTCCGTGTGGGGTTGACGCCTGTGCTTGCAGATCTCCAATCCCAGGTCTTCCCAGGATTGCATTGTACTTTGAGGGTACCCGGACCACTGTGAAAGTTAAGTTTATAGTTCGGACACGATCCCCTACCCCGACTGTAAATGGGAGTCTGATCTTCCCCAAGGGGTGTGACACACTGTTGTTGAAACCTACTAGGGGGATAGAGTCCGCCTCGAGCCTATCTCTTACTTCCCTGTCAAATCTGAGGAAACGGTGTTCATATATACTTCTACCCCGGATCCCCCGTCTACATGTATTCTGGCCATCTTGTGGCCAGCTATTATGGCTGAGATGTTAAGAGGGAGTCGCTGCACTTCGTTTTCCTCCAGGTGTGGCATCAAGATGGGAGCTTTCATGCGGTCCGGGGAGCCCAGAATTCTGGCCTTTACGCTTCTGGTGTTATCAAATTCATCCCCCCTTCGAATCATGTCTACATCTGCCCTTCCAGGCTCCCTCACATCTTTCCCTTTGCGGTCCCCTCCTCCTTTCTCTAACCAAATGGGCCAGTTTACCCGTTTTCACCGCGGCCTCAATTTCCCTCTTTAGATACATGCAATCATCAGTTTTATGACCGAATCCTTTGTGGAAGTCACAATATTCATTCGGTTGTGCCTTTGGCCCAGGTTTTATGGGTGGCGGTCTTGGGAAAGAGTTCTTCACCCTCTCAGTGGCCAGTATTTCGCTTGGGGTTTTGGTGAGAGGTGTGAAGCTGTCGGAGTAAGGGGATGGGCCTCTCCCCCGAGGCCTATATGGGGAATACGATGGCCTCGTTCTATCATGCAACATTCTATCAAAAGCTGGTTTTCTTGAGTAAGGTGTACCTTTTTCGGGAGGTTTTACAGCCGGGTTGACCCTTTGGGGTGGGGTGTCCATCTCCTTGGCTTTGCTAACTGTGTCTTTGCCCCTAACAAAGGCTCTGACTCTATCCATAAGGTTGTCAAACGAGTGGGGGAACTCTTCCCCCAGTTTCTCGCATAGTTGTGCATGTTTTATTCCGTTGATGAAACTGCTGATCTTCATGACCTCCGGGACATCCTTGATGTTCATGTTTTCCTTGACAAACCTCTCCATATATTGATCTATTCGCTCACTGTCCCTCTGCCTTATGTGCAAGATTTCATTTGGGTTCTTGAACACCTTTCTTTGCTGACCAAAGTTTCTCAGGAACTTTTCACTTAGCTCTTCGTAGCTGTCAATCCCTCCGGGGGGAAGGCTGTCAATCCAGAGCCTGGCTCCCTCCGTCAGGGTCTGCACAAACATATGGCACCAAACTGGCATGGGCCACTATCCCAACTGTCCCGCACCCCTGAAGGCATGGAGATGGTCCTCAGGGTCTCTTGTCCCATCGTACCGGTCAAAGTTTGGAGGTAGCTTTGTCTTAGGGGGCATTGGTGCTTCCGCAATCCTCCGGGTGAACTTTGAGATTTCGGCTAAGTCTCGTGGGAGGTAGGGTTGATCCAGACCATCATCGCCTTGGTTTTCCTTTTCTTTTTCTTTTCCTCTTTGTTTCTTCCCTGTAATGAGATCCTCCCTCTCTTCCGAGGACATCTACCTAAGGGCCGTCATGAAAGTTTCAAGTGGGTCATTTCCACTGCTTTTGTTTTGAGGATCCACCCCTTCCTGGTTGGAAGGTGTGTCGAAGGACAGTCTAACCCTGAGGCTTTCAAGCTTCTCTTGTCTTTCTAAATCCTCAAGGCACTTTTTTAGCTTTTCCTTGTGCATGGCAACGAAATCTGGAGTAATGGCCTCCTCCCTTTCCAGAATTTCCACTTGATTCTCGTTTTCTTCCTCATGAGTTATGTCTTCCACTGTGACCTTATCATGATCATTCTGTACCGTCTGGATGGTACGCGAGCTGGGTGGAGTTGTCATGTTGCTTCTTGTAAAACGGGTTATCCCAACGTCGAAGTCTCAGAGTGGGAACACCAGTTGGACTGCTGTCCCACGGATGGCGCCAATGTCGAATACCCAAATCCCGGATGATGTTCAAGGGGTCTTCGCCGACGTTAAGATATCCCGGTCTTCGTTGCTACAAAAAAGTAAACCATTAGCCTCTTCACGGAGGGCCCCGGGAGGGGGATCCTTGACCAAGCTCCCGCGTGAGAGTAAGTAAACTTGCCGGAAAGCTTGAGGAGTTTATTCCGATGAGTGTGATCGCCGGAATGTTCCTCTAGGGTGTGAATCCAATAAATGTGTGTGTGTGTTTAATGTAGGAGAATATTGGTTCCTGATCACCGATGAGTGTGATCACCGGAATAAATGAGAGAGCTCTTAATGCGATACCTTGAGTTCTTCCTGATCACCGCCCTTCTCTCTTATATAAGTATGAAACCTTATCTTCCATATGAGATATTTCTATGAGATGATCCAACGGATTCTGAGAGTCTTCGGGGGGGGGGGGGGGGGCTCAGACACGTGTCTGACCCCCAAAGGTAAGATGGCAGCCTCATTTAATGTTTCCGGCTGGAGAAGTACAATGCCAGCCGAGATCCTTTTCATATCAAGCATTAAATGTTGCCTGAGTGCTCTGCGACCTTGTTTCCCGCTCATTTTCTAAAGAGAAAACCTTAGTGGGCAAGCAAGATTGTTTCTTGGGCCTTACCTGTTGGGCCCGTGTGGCAACGGCCCAAAGGCGGGTAAATGGAGTAATCCATTGGCCCGTCGTCACTACATAATGTATTATAGGGATTAGGATCACATACAAATGCTTCTAATTGTAAGAAAGGTACAAAGGCTTCTTAAAAAAACCCATTACAAAGACAAAAAAACCTAAACACCCACCACCACCCAAAAACCTAAACCCCCCACCCCCATCACCGACCCCATTTTTTTTTTTTTGCCAAGGGGGGGAGGGAGGGGGTTTAGGTTTTTGGGTGGTGGTGGGTGTTTAGGATTTTTTTGGTGATGGTGGGTGTTTAGGATTTTTTTAGGTTTGGGGGGGGGGTAGGTTTTTTTAGGCTTTTTTATGGGGGGGGGGGGAGGGGGTGTGGTTAGGTTTTTGGGGGTTTTTTTTTGTTGAGGTATAGTTTTTTTTTTCCAGGTGGGGGTGGGGGGTTTAGGTTTTTGGGTGGTGGTGGGGTGGGGTGGGGATGTGTGTTTAGGTTTTGGGTGGTGGTGTAGTGGGTTTAGGTTTTTGGTTATAGGTTATTAGACACTTGTCACTTTATAAATTTTTCTTACACTTCTTACAATTAGGAGTTTTTGTAAAATAACTTAACCCTATATTATAGATTATAGATATAGATGTAGATATCTGTTGAAGTTAATATACTACCTTTCCATGAAAATCTCCATTTTCCATTTGGTGATCAATGAGTACTTTTGTAGCAACATCAGGAGGCTCGCGATCTCTTTTTACCTATTGATCACCATTCACCATGAACTAGTAAGGAAGCTCGTGCATCACAAAACATTACTTTTGGGATTAGTATTTTACAGGCTTACACTCTCACTAAAATCAAGATGATTCAGTTGATATTAAGTTGACGGATTGATCCGGACCATCTTTAATCTTGGATTCAAAACTTTAAAGTTTTAGCTAGGTTTGGTTGGCTAACCATTAAACCCAAAATAGTGAATTTAGCTTGGGCCTCCCTTTTGTAAGACAAAAGTGATGGCGAGGGGAATGATTCAAGTATGGCGGGTTTCGGGGCTTGCAAACCGATTCCAAACGAAAGTGGTAAGAGGACTCGCGGGCTTGTTCGGGACCGGCCCAAGCTACCTCCACCTTGGCCGGCCCCTAATCTATCTTTATTATTATATTTATTTTATTTTTATGTTTATGTAGTTGAACTTGGATTGCTATTTAATCTCTTTCTCTTTTACGTTTGAAAATTGGTTGTTTACTTGGGAATTAATAAAGTTTATTGTTTTGAGGATTCAAACGGGTTCTTGACATAGCTCAGGAAATTAACGTTGACATAGATCAACACCATGTGACCATCACGCTATCAAGTGATAATCAGAACCATGTCCAATCATCACATACGTCAACTTCGATTCGCCGATAGAGGCAACGGTGATTAGGAACGTGATCCGCGAGACGTAGAAGAATTTGAAATGCTGCGCCAACAGCTGTTGGATGCAGGATTACAACCGGCCAATGAAGAAAGATGGCAGCAGGAGAGCGATTCTGACCAATACGAGTGGGATGGGTTCGATATGGGGGACGGGGTTGACGGCAATCCCTTCGGCCGACCAGCCAGGGTGCGTCGCCCGCCACCTCCCGTGTCCGACCCACTGCGATCCCTAGGGTTTCGCATGGAAATTCCAGATTTTGAAGGCGGTGTTCAGCCAGACGAGTTTATTAATTGGTTGCATACTGTCGAACGGGTTTTTGATCTCAAGGATATCCCTGATCGCATGAAGGTAAAAATCGTTGCTATTAAATTAAAGAAGCACGCATTATTATGGTGGGAACACTTGTAGAAAAAACGTGTCCATGAAGGTAAACATAAAATCGATTCATGGGATAAGATGAAGTGTTCATTGAAAAAAAAAATCTTGCCCGTTAATCATAGGCAAGACGCTTTTTTGGAATATCATGGCTTAAAACAAGGGACTTTAACTGTGTCTGACTTTATTTTGGAGTTTGAACGGTTAAGGATGCGGTGCGGCGCAGACGAAGCCGAAGAACAAGTTATTGCAAGATTTTTGGGTTCGTTACGCATCGATATTTCAGATGTCATGCAATTACACCCCTATTATACTTTTGATGACGTGTGCAGGCTCGCTCATAAAGTGGAAAAACAAGCTGCTGTGAGGGGACGACATTCGAACCTTCGGCCCAATCAAAGACGGGGATCGACTTCTGCTCCCGCTCCAACTCCGGCCTCTCTAGCCCAGCCGAAAGCTGCTGTCCCAGCAGCTAAACCGTCGGCGTCAAAACCGCTTGCGGGGCTGACACGGTGCTTTAAATGCCACAGGTTGGGTCACCTACAATGAGATTGTCCAAACACGCAAGTTGTTGCACTCGTTGATGATTCAGTACCCACGTTTGATGATGATCATGATGCGGACGAAGAATTTAAGGATGCTGAAATTCTTTACCAGATCGGGGTGAAGCTTTAATATCTCAACGCGTTCTCAGCGCGTCTATTGCATCAGATGTTGTAACACCTCGTAAAATCGTGTCCAATGATGTGTTGACACGTGTAATAAACCCTAATAAAGTCAAACGTTGACTATGAGGGACTAATTTCATCAAAAATGAAAACTATGAATATAGAGGGACTGAAAGTGTCAACATGCCAAACTTGTGCCTCTGATTGACCACACGCGATGAATATATTCTTAAACGAGTAAATTGTCGGACGTATGAAGCCATTTGTGAAAGTAAACAAAAGTTTACAAGATGCAGGGGTTAAACATGTCAACATGTTAATTCTTACCTCTGAATGACCTTTTAATGAACCCGGGACTTGGTAATGTTCGATTATACTCTCAAGAATATATGATAAAAATTTCACGAGGTTTCGATATCGTTATGTGTTAATTACGCAAACTTTCAAGAATGAGGGTTAAAAGCGTTAACGAGATGAAACTAGTGTTTTTGGTGATCGTTTAACGAAACCAAACCTAAGGGTGTTTGGTTATACTCCCAAGATCAACCACAAACTAACTAGAAGGGTTAAAAGTGCCTAAAATGAAAGATACATTGCATTAGAAGGTACAGGGACTGAAAGTGACAAGTTTAAAACTTGTTTGCTGGAGTTATGTGTGGTGGCGTCGTACGACGACCCCCCCCCTCCCTGTTGCTGTCATGTACGGCAACGGCCTCATTTTCACAGAAACTCATGGCCAGCTACAGGTTCTTCTTTCCTTGGCCTCCAAACAAACTACCATTCATTCTAACTCGAAAACCATGGATCATTGATGGTTTTAAACACCTGGTTTTACACCTGGAATGATCTTAGGAGGTCCATAACACAATGCATGATCTAAGAACACCTCCTTCAAGTATAAATAGAGGCATTTGGCTGCCTTTCTCCTTGCACCTTCATTCTAAATCACCTCTCTCACTAGCTTGAGCTTTTCTTGAGCTTTCTTTGGGATTCCTGATCAAGAGAGAGCCCACCATAGTTCAATCTTCATGGTAGGACCTGTTGTAAGTGTCCTTAGCCACTCTAGTATGGTTTTTATATGTTTAAAGACCAAAAGTCAAAGGTATCGTAATAACGCTTTGACTTTTAGTTAGACCGTAAACGGTCAAGCCATAGTTCGCAACGAACATGGCTACGTGATCGTAACCAGGTAGGTGTTAATCCCTCAAAAGGGCACCTCCTAATAATCACGTCTTCTTGGTCAATTGACGAGTCAACGTATTGACATTTTAAAAAGTCAACGGGTCAGATTTTAAAATAATTACGATTTAAGTTTAAAAGTGTTTTAAAATATGTTTTATCACTTAAACAACTCGGTAATAATTATTAGAACATGTGTAAACATGTTCGGCTCGTCAATTCCAGTCTTAGGGTCGGTTCGCAACCGAAAGTCGAGGAGTTTGACTTCTGCTTTGACTTTCGTTCATAAACCGAATTAGGACTAGTATGCTACTGATTTAAGGTCCCGTTATGATCGTATTATGATATAGCATAATCCTCTGAGGTTATATTACATGATCATAATAGTAATATGAGTTTTATGCGAGTTTCCGTAAATATGCGATACTTTGACTATTTTGCCCTTTTATTTAAAAATGAGGTTTTAGACATCAATAAGCTATCAACAACTTAGGTACTGATATGTTAACATGTTTAACATATTTCGATGTAAAGAATCTGATCATAAACTAAGTTTGTGGATATCGTCATGAATTATGCCATGAATTGACTAAAATGCCCTTTTGGAGCATAAATCGGTTTAAGCATAATTTATCACACCAAACGCATTGCCTACTGATGTAATATCATAATTAAGATATTTTGGGATATCAATTATGTTTATAGATTGAGTTTATACACGAGTTCTTGAATTATGTTCTTAAATGACGATAATGCCCTTTCGCACCTAAAATGGCTTTGAAAGCATATTTTTATACAAAATCTTTTGACTACTGATATGTTATATTAATTAACATATATTGGACATATAAACTTGATTATAACGTCAATTTTCCTAAAAGATCGCAAATATCGTCATTTAATGACTTGTTACCTACTGATTTTATAAATCATTTTAAATATTTTTACAGTAGGTATATGTTATAAACTCAGATTCCCAAATTAGCCTTCAAGACTATGTGTGAAATTACCAAAATGCCACTACGGAGCATAGTTTGGTTTTAAATTATAAAACACACATATGTTTGATATCATACTGATATTACATCATAAATAAAGTATTTTCGAAGAATGTTTATGATCGTAACATCAGATTATACTAAAGTTCCTTTTATACGTCGTAAAATGACCAAAACGCCCTTACGAGGCATAGTTTGAATTTAAAACCTAAACGGGCATACAAGTTGATATCTCACTGATATTATAACTTGTTTAAAGTATATTGGAATACGGAACTTGTTCATGACTCATCTGCTTACTCGTTATCGCTTATACGCGTACAGTTAGACTTACGTAACTAGTTTATGTAAGTTTGCCGAAACGGGTTTAACCTTATCATTTTTATCTCAAAATCCAGAATATACTTAGTTTACCCATATTATCAAGTTTTCATACTTGTTGGGTCTAAATAACATTCTATTCCGGTCATCGCTTAATCTAGCGTATCGTACCATTTTAGATACTTTAAGCTAGCCGGTCTAAGTCTACGACTTAAATAAGACCGTTAGCATTCTGAGTTGGTTATATATTACAATCATTCCAGACTAGAGCCACCCGGTAAAAGCTACCTGCATTTAGTTAGATTGGATACGACTGAGTTATTTTGCTGTGAATCAAGTATTATCTCAGGTAAATACTTTTAACTTATTTTCCCTTATACAGGCTTGGGATACGGTATTATAATAATACCGCTTGGTCGGGTATGAAATCATTTAATTGGATTGTGATTAATAAATTTGTATAACTTGTTTTAATCTATTTTGTTTGATAACATAAACATTGGGGGTTAATACGACCGTGTCCTGGATATCATCGGCTCATTTCATTTGAAAATGACCACGACTTATGCACGGGGTGTAGGCATACACCTGACAGATGCAAATGCTAAATAACCCACATGTTGGGGATAACTCCTTTGTGGGTTCTATAAGTGGTGAGTCGGTTAATCATGACCGGCTTCCAAACCGGCCCCATATACATGACAAACATGTAAAACTGTATACAAGATTTTATATAAAAATTGTCCCAAGTTATAAATGGTTTTGTGCCTTGTGCGCCTAAATCAATTTTCATAAACTCTTTTCAAATGAGTCGGTTAATTGTATTTACCAGTGAAAACTGACGTATTTTCAAAAGACTAAGTGACAGGTACTACACGTAATAGGCTGGGAGCTGCTCGGTGTCGAAATAGAGGATCTTGCAAATCCTTAAAGATGCCTTAAAGTCTGCTAAACTTCATTTTATACGTTCTGTAATGATCCCCCTGTGGATTTGATATTACAAGCTCGCCTATGATAAATACTTGTTATTTTAAGACATTGGGTTTGTAATAATATTTTATATTCCAAGACTTCCGCTGTGCTATTCTGTGTATGTTTGACTATGACGATATCAATCTTACGTCACGATACTCCCCACCGGGCCCACTAGGCTGAGCTGTAAATATTGGGGTGTGACAGGTTGGTATCAGAGCCAACGTTTGAGTGAATTAAACACTAACCTTTTGTGTTTAATCTCAAATGACACAGTAGCATATTTCTTAGACGTCCTGAGTCTAGACATAACATAGGAATGCTCTCATCCCTATTAAGTAAACATTGTTTTCGATCTTATGTATTTTGAATATGTCGCCAAGCAGAGAAGCCATGGATAGAGATTTTCCTCATCCGAAGCCAAGAATGCCAAGCTTCGTATCACGGCTAGAATGAGCGTCCGACCGGTTTGGAGGAAGGACCTTTATGGACCTATTTCCAAAGTCAAACCTATTGAAACTTGCAATCAGACTTCCGAGTCCATACCGTATGTCCCTGAGGCTCAAAATTTTGAAGTCTGTGCCAGTAGAGTCCATACCAGGTGGTCCCTGAGGCTCCCGTATTGAAAATAATACCAGTGGATCCTAATGATCCCTATTTATTACTTCCAAGTTTTGAAATCCTAGATTTGGATTGTATCAGTCAAAACCCGATCCTTGATCTATATCATTCTTTAACCATGGAATCCTTGAATTTTACTTTTATAACGGATCCTGATTAGAATACTTACTTTATTCACTGAGGTCTTCAGTATCCCTACTGTGTACGGTAAACAAAGAAGAGAAAGAATCGAAATGAAGCAAGGAAGGCGTTAGAGAATCCTTCTTCCATAATATTCATTGTCTTTTAAGTCCTTATAAGGACCTATCTCTTCAATAAAGTCCCTGCGTGGACACACCTTTCAACTTAAGACCCTGTATGGGCATTTGCTATTTAGTCCCTTCATGGACATTATATTTCAATAAAGTCCCTCGGTGGGCATACTATTTCAATATAGTCCTTTTATGGACATATGATTTCATTAAAAATCCCTTTATGGATACACTATTTTAAAATAGTTCCTTCGTGGACTTGGTATTTTAATATAGTCCTTTCATGGACATTATACTCCATCATAGTCCTTTCATGGACATATTATTTCATTAAAGTCCCCCGGTGGACATGATATTTCATTATAGTCCCTTCAAAGACATATTGTTTCATTAGTAAGTACCAATGGGGACGTATCTTTCGACTTAAAGTCCGTACGAGGATAATTTTTTAATAACGTCCTGTTGGTGCATACGTCTGTCGACTTCGTCTTGTATCGAGTCTTGTATTGTAATAGATAGATCAGGGCACGGAAATCGAGATATGAGGTATTTCTCATGAAATAGTGTTTTCTTGTGAACTTGATTTCGTTTGAGTGATTTCGTGCGAAATTACTATTTCGCATGAACCGTTTCATGCGAAATCAGGGGGCCTATAAATACCTAGGTGTGCCTTGTCATTTGTAACGATTCTGATTCCGGTAGCGAAGCTCTGCTGAAGTGTCTACAGCATTGTAATCGATCTGAATTCAATCTAAAGACAGTTTAAAGTGAATTGCATTCTGAATTACCTCGATACATTTGTTTCTGCCTCTCGTATTGAGCAAAAACTCTTCTGAACGACTCGTTTGGTCGGTAAAACGATCCTACAAGTGGTATCAGAGCTCAGGAGGAAGAGTTCATACCAATTCAGCTGCAATTTCTGATTTCTACACCTTCTTTTTCAAAATTAACAAGTTTTCACGGATAAAATGGCTTCATTTTCTCACATTATATGCGAAACAGTGTTTTAGCAAACCCTAGAAAGTTTCAGACTCTAATTCGAAGTAAAACATGATCAATTTTTGAAAAAACCTGTCTGAAAGTTTAATTTCGCACGGAATCAGATCGTAATTTTGCTTCAGATGTTAATTTCATTTGAGAGTGAGCATCAAAGTGTTATTCCGTACGAAATAGTAGGTGATTTCGTTTGAAAAATAGCTATTTCGTTTGAAGCTGATTTCGCACCAAAGGTTATTTCGTATGAAAGTCTGATTTCGCTTGGAAAGTTGATCTCGTTTGAAAGAGGATTGATTTCGTTTGAAACCTAATTCCGTGTGAAAAGTGATTTCGTGTGAAAAAGATATTTCGTTTTAAACTGACTGTTTGTGAAATTTTGAAAATTTAATCATGGAGAACGAGTTTTATAATGCCTTTGCTAGTCCGATGACTATTACTCAGAGTACATTACTTGAAAATGAGACAGGAACAACACAAAAACCACCTAAGCTTATGGACATTGATGAGTTTAGTGGATGGGCTGAACGTTTTGCTATCTGGGTTGAAGCATATCATTTAGATGCATGGGAACATACTGAAGTTCAATATGCTAGACCAGTCGGGAACAATAATGTGAAAATACCAATTAGAGAATTGAGTGCTGAAGAGAAAAAGAAATACAAAGATGAGAAATTGATGGTTAGTTTGTTGCAGCAAGCGATTAAAGAAGACATCTTGATCTTACTTCAACATAATGGAAGTGCATTTTCGATTTGGAAAGAGTTAGAATCAAAGTTCATGGGAAGTACCGATATGCTCAAGAACAAAAAGTCGCTTTTGAAAAAAGAGTTTGATCTATTTCATGGTTTGAGAACGGAGAACACCAAGCAGATTATCGAAAGATATTGCAACTTGGTGAAAAATATGAACAGATTGGGAATCAACAAAGATAAAGATGAGTTGATTGAGAAGTTGGCTGATGCGTTGCCACATGATGTTTGGGGGACGTATTTGATGATGTTGAAAAATAAACCAGATTTTAACAATATCACGCTAAGTGAGTTTATTAAACATCTTGAAGCCCAAGAGATCGAACAAAGGAAAATTGCTAGAATGAAGAATTATGATGGAGAACAAGATATTGGGTTGTATTACAAAGGTGGAGTTAGTGAGAAGAACAACATTTCACCAAAGATTGAAACGGCCTTCAATGCAAAAAGTCCTTCTGAAAGTTCATCTCAGGGATCAAGCAGCAAAACAAGATTTACTTCATTTCCATCATTTGATCCACATTTTACAGCAACAAAGAGTGGTAAAGTACTTCAATGCAATATTGCATTAAATCTGGAAAATGATCAGAACTATTCAGAGGAAGTAGCTAAAAGTCATATGTCTTTATTGGTAACTGTACTTGAATCTTATGGTAGTTTAGTTGCAGGGAGAATCGGGAATCCAATGCTTACAAAAGAGGATTACGATCAAGTTGATGCTGAGGAGATGGAGTTGATGGATATAAAGTGGTGTTTGGCGAGTGTGTTGAGACGAGCTGAAAAGTTTAAACAAATCACAGGCAGAGATGATTTTCGTGATGCAAATGTTTCAACTTTAGGATTTGATAAATCTAAAGTTACTTGTTTTCGTTGCAGGGAAAAAGGGCATTTCAAGAGAGAGTGCACAAATCGTGAAGCAAGCGGAGCTCAAAATCCTTTTGGAAACAACGACTACTATCGAAAGGCGATTTATCATCAATTTGCTCAACAGCCATATCAACAACAACCACAAACCGCTCATGCTAGGAAAGAAATTGAAAGTTCAAAGAAAGCTTGTGTTGGAAATCAAGATGATGGAAGTTCATCAAAAGGATTCAGTTGGGATAAATATATTTCAAATGATAGTAAAGCATGTATGGTAGATCAAGAGGATGAAAAATTGCACGAAGGTTTCAGCTGGGATAATTATTGTCCAGACAAAGAATTCTTGGCTAAAGGTTTTGTTGCTCAGGTTATTAATGATTATACTGATGACTATTGGGCAGAAAAAATCAGACAACATTTAAATGCTGAAGCTGAGAAAAAGAAGAAATATGAAGAAGAAGAAGAAGAAGAAGAAGAAGAACAAATGAGAAAAGTTGAAGCTGAGAAAAAGAAAAAGGTTGAAGAAGAAATTCAAGTAAGAAAAGTCAAAGAAATTCCAGAATTTGAAATTAAAACAGATGCTGATGCAGTCAAGATTTCTGAGAAGTGTATGAACTGTGAATCTCTGATAAAGCAAAACAATGAATTGCTACACAACATAAAAAGTCTGAAAGAATCATATGATGTCTTGAACAAAGCCATGAATCAATACAACGAGACAAGCAGTGAACAAGCCATAGCAATGAATACACTCAAAGGAGCATATATGAGACAACTTGACAATGTCAACTATTATACTGAAAAGTGTGCTGAGCTAGAGTTGAAACTGGAAACTCAGAGAATAGAAACCGAGAGAGTTAATAGATTGTTAAAAAGTTACTCATGTTCTACTTTTGTGGTTGACAGGATTTACCCCATAGTAGAAGAAATGAAGACTTTTGAAGAAGCAAAATCTGAAGAGAAGAAGTCTGAAACAAAAGAAGATGATGAAGTGAAGATTTCTGGTAAGAAACCAAGTGTTGTCTATAACAAATGTCCACCCCCGGTTGAAAATGGATATTCTCCTCGAAATCCAAATTCAGAAAGAGTCAAAAAGGCAACAAACTTACAGTGGGAGTCTGGGTCTTCAAATAATTTGCCAGAAAACATTGATGTCACGTTCACATCATCTGACACTGATCATGAGTCCGAGTTAATAAAGAAAGTGGTCGATCAGGTGTTGGATAAAGATGAAACGGAGGAGTCCAAATCAGAGTCAAAGTCTAAGTCCAACATGTCAAAGTCAACAGTCAAAAAGGACAAACGGGTTTATAATAAAGAATTTTTGTTATCAAAATCTAATTTGAATGATGAACCGATCAAAGTAGCATATACTTTAAAAGATTCTGACAAATTATATTCTGATGAGTCATTTCCAATAAGAGGTGTTAAAACTGAAATGATCAAAAAGGTTTTTAAACTAACAGAAATTAATATTTCTGAAATAAAAGATGTAAATCTTTCTGGAAAACCTAAACCTTACACCTCAAGAGTTCAACAAAGATTAAACAAGAAAAAAAGGTTACAGTTCTGGTTCTGGTTATCAAAAGAAACCAAACCATAACGGTAATTTCAAAAAGAAAGGTATTGGTTTTATTCCTTTAAAAAATCATAAAAATGAAAAAGATTATAAACCAAAAATTGTTTTTGTTACAGGAAAATCATCTGAAGAAGAAAAAGAGCAAGTGTTCAGAAAGCAATCCAACAAAGAATTTCTTGCCAAGAAGCAAGAAGAAATGAAGAAAAGTGTTGCTCAGAAGAAGATAGAGACAAGAACCTGTTTTCAATGTAAAACAGTTGGTCACATTGCCAGAAATTGTCCGAAGGCAATACAAACAAAACATGGAGTCTCTGGTAAACTGAAAGAAAAGATTGTTGAGAAAACCAAACCACCAACAAACAGATTTCAAGTTTTTGAAAATTCAATTTTTGAGATTGGTGAATGTTCGAAAGATGTTTACAAAAGAAAGGAGAAACTTAATAATCAAAAATGGGTTGTTAAGAATTCAAGTGAAAGTTCTGGTGATGAATCTGATTCCACAAAGTCAGAGGAGCCACAAGTTGAGCTAAAAATTGAAACATCAGTTCCGCCTTTGGATGATGCAAATTTTCCACCATTGCGGGCTGAAAATTTTAAAACAAAAGTTGGAAAAGTTGAAATATCAAATCAATTTTTTTCTGAAAAGAAAGAATTTGACATTGAAAAGGCTTTTAACCCCACAGTGCAAAATATTTTTGGAAAAATGATTGATCGAAGGGTCAAAGGGGTAAAAGAATTCTATGAGAAAAAGATGACAGGTAAGCAACCGAGTGTTGACAACTCGGAATCTCCCAAGGACCGTCAGGCTTGGGAGAATCTCTCTAACTGAAAAAACCTGACTTGCCGGAGCTTCCAGGTTGGTAAGTGTGGAGCATGAATCGGCATCATTCTTGAATTATGTGTGTTTGTGAAAAACTTGCAAGTGTTTCATCAAGGTCATTAAGTTGAACTTGATGTAATTTTCCTACAAGTAGTATTTTGGAAAAACAAAGAGATGAATTGATCCCCATTCTTATAAATGGTTTATAAAATCAACAAAACTAATTTTCTGGAAAAACCATTTGATTAAAACAAACTTAAGTGTTTTGAAATCATAATGGGAAAATAGTTTGTTGTGAGGGGGAGTTCTGATTGTTTATGCCAAGTGGATAACGATTTGAAGCAATTCACAACAGTTGTCACGTTACTTGTATAGTTTGTTTTCAAATTTCTTTTAAATAATTTTGAATTTTAGGGGGAGTAAGAGATTTCAGAAAATCCAAAAACATTTGAAAATTTGAAAAAGGCAAAAACATGATAAAATCAAAAATGAGTTTTGTTGAGATAAGAGGAAATGATAGTACATCAGTGGACGATCACAGCATGCTAAAGAATTGGAAAGTTTAAAAGTGATAAACGGTCTCACTGATGATGTGCCAGTAGGTTTTCGCACATTTAGTAGATTGTGACGAGATATAAACCTAAATTTCAAACTTACTTATATCGTGGGGAACATCTCTCGGATATACGTAACCCCCGAAATCTTGTTTGAAAGGTCCCTCTTTCTGAGATACTAGGTCTTTATACTCAGTGATATCTGGGGTATTATCCCAGGACTTTTGATTTTGCGGAAGCAATGGCCTAGTCCCCGTATAATACTTTCTGCTTGCTTGAAATATAGCATCGCCCTCAGTACAAAAGATGATGAAACATTGCAAAATGCTAATCATGTGCTGTTGAAGAAAAGATTCTCTAAAGGGAACACACCAAAAGTCGAAGCCATCATCTCTCTAATTTTGCGGAAGCAATAGCCTGAGCTCTCAAGGCCCTCGCATTTAACCCTTTACAGATATCATCTAGGTATACTCACCTGTAAGACTGAATATTGGGATCTGGATACGGGAGTATATTCTGAGGTGGAACACGCGAATAAGTTTAAGTCTCTAAAACATTAATCTCGTATCTCAAAACAGTTGAACTTTGTGTGAGAATTTAAGTGAATCAGTATACTGACAATCTAAGTGAATCGTTTAGAACTTAAAATGTTTAAAGCTTAACGGTGTTGGTGATTTGTCTCATAAACTGATATGATCCTCTTACACAAACTCACAAAAATATTGTATGTAAATATTTCTTTACTGCATTTCTTTATAATCAAAAATGCAAAAAGATTTTCGAAAACTGATGTTGAAGAGCTGAATTTCAAAATTCCAAGTGCTAAACATGATGAACAAGTTTGGGAGAATGTTTTTTGAAATGAAGATTGTTTGTCTACAAGTGATCATCAAAAGCTTTTAAATGATAAATCTTTCTGGAAATTTCCTGCAAATGATATGATTTTATAAAAAATTTAAATTTGTGAAACTTATGTTTGTGGTAGAGATTGTGCAGGAACGAAGTTGAGAAAAGTCAGGTTACAATATTAGAACCTGTGAAAGGTGAATTCCAGACTGCGATCCCAGCTTATCGAAAGGGGGAGTCTGATGACATCAAGAGGAAGTTTGAAGATGTAAGCTGCTGATGCTGATGATCTTAAGGAATCAAGAGACCTGATCAAGAGGAGTATAGAGCCAGGTTGAGATTCTAGAAGAAAGAGAAAGAGATTGATTGAGGATGCTTACAATGGAAAATTTTTGGAGAGATCGAGAAGACTGATAAAGGCTGAAGGTTTGACAACCGAAGACTCGACACTGAAGACTTCGTCAACATCCGAGGGGGAGTCTGTTGGTGCATACGTCTGTCGACTTCGTCTTGTATCGAGTCTTGTATTGTAATAGATAGATCAGGGCACAAAAATCGAGATATGAGGTATTTCGCATGAAATGACATTATGTCATTTAATACGAAATTAAACAGGTATTTCGCACGAAATAGTGTTTTCATGTGAGCTTGATTTCGTTTGAGTGATTTCGTGCGAAATTACTATTTCGCATGAACCGTTTCATGCGAAATCAGGGGGCCTATAAATACCTAGGTGAGCCTTGTCATTTGTAACGATTCTGATTCCGGTAGCGAAGCTCTGCCGAAGTGTCTACAACATTGTAATCGATCTGAATTCAATCTAAAGACAGTTTAAAGTGAATTGCATGCTGAATTACCTCGATACGTTTGTTTTCGCCTATCGTATTGAGCAAAAACTCTTCTGAACGACTCGTTTGGTCGGTAAAACGATCCTACACGTCCCTTCGTGGACATGTTATATCATAATAATCCCAATGCGAACATATCTTATAGTCCCTATACGGACTTATATTTCCTGTTAGTCCCTGCATGGACTAGAGTTGCTTTAAAGTCCCTGGGTGGACAAATGAACTACTAAAAGTCCTGATTAAGGCACTATTGTAAATTCCTAATGATTTATGGAAAATTTTTAAAATTTTATATAGGTATTCATCTCGTCCTTTATCAAACGATAGTTTCGATTTTATTCGAACTTTATCGATCAGCTGAAAATTTCAAAAGATCCTCTTAAAGGTATAACCTAGCCTATATGTCTATGAACATGGCTATGATCGTAAAACTCTCTTAAGACAATTAATCTTTGTTAACATCTAAGAACATGTTAACACTCCTGGCAGTGTGGCTTGAGAAACCACACCAGCCGTCAAGGTATTGGATTACGTCCAAGCCTTAAAGCCTATATGATCAAAGTAGATCATGGAAAGTATCATCAATGTGATGATCATACCATAAACATCCATTAGTGGTGAAGTGCCTACGGGCTATACTTATTGTCCAATAAGACAACGACAGTTGTGGTCTACGACTCCCTATCTAAAGATATTGGACTATGTCCAAGCATAATAGTCTATATGATCAATGCGATCATGACTAATATCATCTGATACGATGATCATATTGTTTAACATCCTTAATGATGTTTTGCCTACGGGCTATAACATATTGTCCATTTGAGACATTGACATTGTGATCCCCTGCCCAAGGTGGTGAGCTATGCTCAAGCCTAATAGTTTATATGATCAATGCGATCATGACTAAAATCATCAATATGATGATTATATTTGACATCCTTTAGTGATGTTTTGCCTACGGGCTATAGTATATTGTCCATTTGAGACATTGACATTGTGATCTTTATGATTCCTTGTCTAAGGTGGTGAGCTATGCTCAAGCCAAATAGTCCATATGATTAATGCAATCGTGACTAATATCATCTAATACGATGATCATATTATAAATATCCATTAGTGATGAAGTGCCTACGGGCTACACCTGTTGTCCAATAAGACAACGACAGTTGTGGTCTACGACCCCCTGTCTAAAAATGTTGGACTGTGTCCAAGCCTCATAGTCTATATGATCATTGCAATCCTGACTAATATCATCAATATGATGATCATAATATTAACATCCCTAGTGATGAAGTGCCTATGGGCTATACTTTACTCTATTGTCGATAAGACAAAGATAGTGGTGATCTTTGTGATCCTCTGTTCAAAGTGGTGGGTTATACCCAAACCTAATAGTCTATATGATCAATGTGATCATGACTAACCTCATCAACATCTTAATCATACTAAACATTCCTAGTGATGTCTCGTCTACGGGCTACATTATATCGTCCATATGAGACAATGACAGTTGTTACCATTATGGTTCCCTGTCCAAAGTGTAAAGCTATGCCCAAGTTTCGTAGTCTATATAATCAATGTGATCATGACTAATATCATCAAATATGATGATTATATATAAACATCCATTAGTGATGTTAATTGATTCACCTTTGTGCCAAAATGAATCGTCTTTCAAGACGATGACAGTTGTAGTCTATGACTCCCTGTCCAAAGGTGAAGAACTATGTTTAAATCTTAAAGCCCCCGATCTAACAAGATTGTGACCTATAAATTAATGTCCTTGTGACAAACCAACAAGTTATATTTTAAGTCACTCATGACAAGCCACTGTGCTATAATTTGTCGTCCGTGACAAGTTAACATACTAAATGTTAACATCCTTTGTGACAGGCCTTTTGTGCCAGATTTTATAAGGTCCCCTGAGACAGGCCTTTGGTGCCATATCTTATAATGTCCTTGTGACAAGGCCATTTTTTGCCATATCTAAATGCCCTTTGCGACAAGGCCTTCGCGCCATATGATTATTTATGTCCTTCATGACTAGGCTTTATGCCATATCCTTTTATGTCCCTAGTGACGGGCCTCTGTGCTATATATATATATATATATATATATATATATATATATATATAGGGTAAGGTTCATGCGAGAACCACCCTTATTGCGAGAACCGCGAGAACCAATGTGAACACAAAATAAAATCTAAAAAAAATCAAAAAAGCACTCAAAATTTTTTTTAATATTTTTTAATAAAAAATCGCTATATTTCGTTCCCATAAAAAAAAATAAAAAATTTTTTCAAGTAAAAAAAAAAATAAAAAATTTTTTCAAGTAAGAGTTATCCATGCACATGTGCATATGTATCATTACTTCAACAAATTCGGTAATACGTTATCAGGAATAGACAATTGCACTTTAATTTACAATACCATTAGTAATACACTACTTTTTACATTACCAATATTCAAAATGCACATGTGCATAATTAGGTATAACCATGATATAACGTGTTTTGGTACAAAAAGTTTGTGATTTTGAATGGAGAAGTAGACCCATATACATGTTTTTTGGTTAGTTATATCTAGTGGTTGATGGTTTGGTTATAGTTGTCAATTTTTTATGTAATATATTGATTGGATGGTATAAATGGTGTTTACATACATGTAATAAAGTGAAAATATTGTTAATGGTATTGTATTATGGATGGTAGGAGGTAATGGTATTGTATTATGGATGGTAGGAGGTAATGGTAGTGTATTATGGATGGTATGATAGATGAAAGGGAAAGTGTATTCAAAGTGGTGTACTAAAACACCTTATTTCATGTTGATACATATGAATGCACATGTGCATTTCTAATATTGGTAATGTAAAAAGTAGTGTATTACATATGGTAGTGTAAATGAAAGTGCAATTGTCTAATATATGTAATGAATTACGGAATTTGTCAAAGAAATGACAAAAATGCACATGTGCATGCTTGTGTATTATGGATGGAATGATAGATGAAAGAGAAAGTAGTGTACCAAAACACCTTATTTCCTGTTGATACATATAGATGCACATGTGCATTTCTAACATTGGTAATGTAAAAAATAGTGTATTACACGTAGTAGTGTAAATGAAAGTGCAATTGACTATTATTTGTAATGAATTACGGAATTTGACAAAGAAACGACACATATGCACATGTGCATGGATAATTGTTACTCAAAAAAAAATTTTTTTTTTTTTTTTTGAAATTTTTTTTTATTTTTTTTATTAACAAAATATAGCGATTTTTTCAAAAAAAATAGTAAAAAAATAAAAAAAAAAATTTTTGGGTGTTTTTTAGATTTTTTTAGGAATTACTGTTTGTGTTCACACTGGTTCTCGCGGTTCTCGCAATAAGGGGTGGTTCCTAACGGATCTTTGTCCTATATATATATATATTAAAAGTCCTTTAAGGCTAGCCTTCGAGCTATTCATAATCGTCTATGTGACAAAGACAGTTGAGACATTGTGATCCCCTGTCAAAAAGATTATGGACTTGGTCCAAACCTTAAATGCCATTGACGGTTCTCTTGTAACCTAGGCTAAATAATGCGGATATTCTTTCAAATAACATTCATTAGGAATGTTCAGAACTTAATAGCCTATACGGTTTAATGATGCCGTGGCTAGTCTATGCTAGGTCATCAGGATGATGACTAACTATTGTTCAATGTGATGTTTAGAACTAAACCTCGAGTATGGAAAACTCGGATGAGGCAGAGAATAGTCGCGATACTAATGATGCGACAAATGCTAATGATGCTACAAACGTAAACCTCGATATTAATGGAGTAAATCTCCAAGCTGTAATTGACACAGTTGTCGGAAAGGCCATGAAAAAGGTCATGAAAATGTGCAAAGAGCTTGATAAGGCTTCAAAGCCTGCCTCTCATAAATCCGCTATGGGTCTGTCTCTGCCACTCCCTCAGGATAGGTTGACAAGTGAGTCTATCAAAACTGAAATCGACAGAAAAAGGAAAAGGGGGGGAGGATAACATCCAGAAATCTAAGAAAAAGAGCAAGTTCGGGTTCAATAAGAACCAACAAAAGCCCAATAAGAAACCTGTATGCAAAATCTGCTATAAAAGACACTGGGGACAGTGTCGAATAGAACAAAGACCAAAGCAGTGTGGCATCTGCAAAGGAACTGGTCATCAGTCCCATGAATGTAGGGACATAAAGAATGCAGTCTGTTACGGCTGTGGTGAGAAAGGCCACATCAGAACCAGATGCCATAAAGCTGCCAAACAAGGCACAGCTAAGTGTATAGAGAGGCTAGGGAAGGAAATGCCTGAACTCTCCTGATGAATATCAAGAGGCAGTACACATCAATAATGTCGTCAGGTACATACCTTATCATTTATCAATGATAATTTCTGCTAAGTGTCCTGTTTTAATACAGCTAATAATAAATCCTTCATAGACCATAAGCTTAGCAAACTTTTGAATATATTCATAAGAACTCCAGATACTAAGTATAAGGTAGAACCTACCAATGAAACTATAGAAACCATTTCTTCTATTTCTTGTCAATGATCCTTCTGTAAAATCTAAGAGTACTCTTCCTCCGAGTAGAGTACGACAATATATGTTATTTTAATTTTTTTTTCTCATTGATTTTTATCAACTGCGAGTGCCAACTATGATTGATAAAAGCGCCATATGAGGATTGGCGTATCCCAGTGCGTCACATAGATTGCATCCATGCCTGATCAGTATGGAGGTTTAATGCATGGAACCACTAAGATATTCCAATGGTCATATAGTACTAAAGTCAGCTAGTGGTATTCAAAGAAGATATCCATTATAGAAATGCCTAAGTAGGCGTCTCTACTTAAGGCATCCATGCACTCGTAAAACAGATGTGTCATTTGCATGGCACAAGTGACGAACAACCATGTTTACCTCCTGAGAGGCAAAGTGGAGTTAGGATTAACATCCTATTAGGAGCCGTATCTGTTACAGAAGCTCTATATGGGTTAGCACCAATGGTAATGGAAGAACTGAGAGCTAACCAAATGAGTTTATGGAGAAAGGCTTGTACAACCTAGCTCATCGTCTTAGGAGCTCCGATTATTGTTGATAAAGGAAGCATGATGCAATACGCTTGTGCATTGATTACCATAAACCTAGATAGGAAACGATTAAGAATCGTTATCAGCTGACCAGGATTGTCGATTGGTTTGACTAACCATGAGGGTAGTTAATTCCTTAAGATTGATTCGAGTAGTAGTTGGAATGACTATCTCACCCTAATTAAGTTCTCCTATAACCAATAGCATTATATAAGCATCAAGGCTGCTCCATTAGAGACCTTGTATGGGAGAAAGTGTCAACGCCCTTTGTTGGGCAGGAGTTGGGAAATCCCAATTATCAGAATCTGAGACTGTCCTAAAAGATGACGGATAAGATATAATGAATTTGTAATCGTCTGAAAGCTGCAAGTAATAGGCAAAAGAGCGATGCGAAAGAGAGGCGCAGATCTCATAAAGTTCCAAGTAGGGAACAAGACTCTATTAAAAATACCAACATGGAAGGGTACGATACGTTTCAGTATAAAGGGCAAGTCGAGCCCTGGATATTTAGGACCATTCGAGATCATTGAATGTGTCGACAGTATAGCTTATAAGCTAAACTTGCCTGAAGAGCTTAGTGGAATTCACAATGTGTTCCACATCGGTAACTTAAAGAAATGTCTAGCTGATAAATCGCTAGCAATGTCTCATAAAGACATACAGATTGATGAAAGCCTGAGGTTTATTGAAAGACCTATATCGATTAAGGATCGACATGTTAAAAGGCTCCGAAGGAAGCATGTACCAATTGTAAAAGTTAAATGGGATGCCCGTAGAGGCCCTGAATATACGTGGGAGGTTGAGTCCACTGTACCCTCACTTGTTTAGGTAAATCTCGGGGTCGAGATTTCTTTTAAGGGGGTGAGGATGTAACACCTCGTAAAATCGTGTCCAATGATGTGTTGACACGTGTAATAAACCCTAATAAAGTCAAACGTTGACTATGAGGGACTAATTTCGTCAAAAACGAAAACTATGAATATAGAGGGACTAAAAGTGTCAACATGCCAAACTTGTGCCTCTGATTGACCACACGCGATGAATATATTCTTAAACGAGTAAATTGTCGGACGTATGAAGCCATTTGTGAAAGTAAACAAAAGTTTACAAGATGCAGGGGTTAAACGTGTCAACATGTTAATTCTTACCTCTGAGTGACCTTTTAACGAACCTGGGACTTCATAATGTTCGATTATACTCTCAAGAATATATGATAAAAATTTCACGAGGTTTTGATATCGTTATGTGTTAATTACGCAAACTTTCAAGAATGAGGGTTAAAAGCGTCAACGAGATGAAACTAGTGTTTTCGGTGATCATTTAACGAAACCGGACCTAACGGTGTTTGGTTATACTCCCAATATCAACTACAAACTAACTAGAAGGGTTAAAAGTGCCTAAAATGAAAGATATATTGCATTAGAAGGTACATGGACTGAAAGTGACAAGTTTAAAACTTGATTGCTAGAGTTTTGTGTGGTGGCGTCGCGCGACGACCCCCCCCCCTGTTGCTGTCGCGTGCGGAGACGGCCTCATTTCGACAGAAACTCATGGCCAGCTGCAGGTTCTTCTTTCCTTGGCCTCCAAACAAACTACCATTCACTCTAACTCGAAAACCATGGATCATTGATGGTTTTAAACACCTGGTTTTTACACCTGGAATGAATTTAGGAGGCCCATAACACATGGCATGATCTAAGAACACCTCCTTCAAGTATAAATAGAGGCATTTGGCTGCCTTTCTCCTTGCACCTTCATTCTAAATCACCTCTCTCACTAGCTTGAGCTTTTCTTGAGCTTTCTTTGGGATTCTTGATCAAGAGGGAGCCCACCATAGTTCAATCTTCGTGCTAGGACCTGTTGTAAGTGTCCTTAGCCACTCTAGTATGGTTTTTATATGTTTAAAGACCAAAAGTCAAAGTTGTCGTAATAACTCTTTGACTTTTAGTTAGACCGTAAACGGTCAAGCCATAGTTCGCAACGAACATAGCTACGTGATCGCAATTAGGTAGGTGTTAATCCCTCAAAAGGGCACCTCATAAGAATCACGTTTTCTTGGTCAATTGACGAGTCAACGTATTGACATTTTAAAAAGTCAACGGGTCAGATTTTAAAATAATTACGATTTAAGTTTAAAAGTGTTTTAAAATATGTTTTATCACTTAAACAACTCTGTAATAATTATTAGAACATGTGTAAACATGTTCGGCTCGTCAATTCTAGTCTTCGGTCGGTTCGCAACCGAAAGTCGAGTTTAACTTCTACTTTGACTTTCGTTTATAAACCGAATTAGGACTAGTATGCTACTGATTTAAGGTCCCGTTATGATCTTATTATGATGTAGCATAATCCTCTGAGGTTATATTACATGATCATTGATGCGTGTCGAGTGTGATATATTTTTAAGTATATTTTAAGCCCTTTTTTACACGTTAGCCAAGTTTTAAATTTATAAAACACGATATTTACTAACACTAAACACACATATGGGCAAGTGCACCCATCGTGAGCGTAGTATAGTGTTGGTAAGATACCGAGGTCGTCCAAGGACACAAGAGCTTTTAGTACCGGTTTATCCTCAACGTCTAATCAAATCAAAAGTTAGAAAAAAGGTTTTTAAACAAGAAAAATAAACTAACTAAAATGCTGAAAAATAAAATAAAATAAAAACAGATAGACAAGATGAATCACTTGGATCCGACTCGTGTGTAGTGTAACCTTTGATTATTTCCGCACTTTTGCACTTTTTAAGAGATTATCTTAGTTATTGTAGTAGGCCCCTCTTTTGAAGGTGACGTTACCCTCAACCCAGTAGTTTGAGTCAGCAAGGATACAATCCTAAAGGGTCGGATTATTGAAAGATAATTAATTAAGTTATTAATGCATAATGTGGTAGGCCCCTCTTTTGAAGGTGACGTTACCCTCGGCTAAGTAGTCTGAGTCAGCAGGGATACAGTCCTAAGTAGTCGGGTTAAAGTATTAATAGTAGCTTACATATGAGGGGATCAAAGAGTTTGGACTCCCGCCATCCAATACCAGTGGGTGTTGAAGGAGTTCCTACTAAATTTGACCCAGGTCCTTGCAGGATCTATACACTGAACAAGGAAAGACTCTTACCAAACCGTTCCCTTAACCCCCGACCAGGTAGCCAACATATCTTCATATAGACCGTGGAGATATGAATGGTGAAAATCTTTTATTTTATATAGACAGTAAAATAATGCCAAGAAACCACGGACAAACGATAAGGAAGAATCACCTTCAACATAAGAAACTAGTTATTAAAGTCATTAATGCATAATCAAATAAAAAGTGCGAAAAGATTAAAAATAAAAAGTATTACACTAGACACTTGTCTTCACCAAGTGATGTAAGAGACTTAGGCAAACATGGCCTTTAATTTTCAAGAACTCTTACGATCAATCTTGGATCCCGAGACGACTCACACACTCTATGATGGATGATGGTGGTGGATGAAGGTGTTGTGGTGGTGGTGGAGTGTGGGTGAAGTGTGAGAGAGGTGGTGTGCCAAGGGATGGTTTGCAAATGAGCCAGGTACCCCTATTTATAGCCTGAACAACAGCTCGGGCACGGCTCCGTGTCCATTGGGCACGGCCCCGTGTCCATCCTCCTTCTCTTCCTTCATTAATTGCAGTTTGTCTGCATTAGTTGACCACGCCCCCCGTGTCCGCTGGGCACGACCCCGTGTGTAAAAGCGTATCTGTACTATCAAGATTTCCTCAGATTCTGCGAATCTTAGAGTTGACCACGGCCCCGTGTCCGCTAGGAACACCCCCGTGTCCGCTGGGCACGCCCCCGTGGTGGGTGATAGAAGCTTCTACAGCTTTGTCTTTTTCTGCAGACACTTGGGCACGCCCCCATGCTCACTGTGCACGGGGCGTGTTCAGCCTTCTGTTTTCTTGTTTTGCTTGGGAAGATGCTGTCGGGGGGTCGGGCATGCCACGTTTATCCTTTTCTTGTATTTTTCTTAGATTTAGTTGCCTTTTTGCTTCTTTTGTTCATTTGAGCTCATTTAATCCTGAAAATACAAAAGGAAGACAAAAACACACTTTTTCCAACATTAGTACTAAAAAAGGGTTAGTTTTATGCCTCATTTGATGTAATTTATATGTTGCATTTTGCACACATCAATCATAATAGTAATCTGAGTTTTATGCGAGTTTCCGTAAATATGCCATACTATGACTATTTTGCCCTTTTATTTAAAAATGAGGTTTTAGACATCAATAAGCTATCAACAACTTAGGTACTGATATGTTAACATGTTTAACATATTTCGATGTAAAGAATCTGATCATAAACTAAGTTTGTGGATATCGCCGTAAATTATGCCATGAATTTACTAAAATGCCCTTTTGGTGCATAAATCCGTTTAAGCATAATTTATCACACCAAACGCATTGCCTACTGATGTAATATCATAATTAGGATATTTTGGATATCAATTATGTTTATAGATTGAGTTTATACACGAGTTCTTGAATTATGTACTTAAATGACGATAATGCCCTTTCGCACCTAAAATGGTTTTGAAAGCATATTTTTATACAAAATCCTTTGACTCTTGATATGTTATATTAATTAACATATAAACTTGATTATAACGTCAATTTTTCTAAAAGATCACAAATATCGTCATTTAACGACTTTAACGATGTTTCGGCGCGTAGTATGGTTTTAAACCATAACTACCAACCAAGACTTGTTACCTACTGATTTTAAAAATAATTTTAAATATTTTTACAGTTTGTATATGTTATAAACTCAGATTCCCAAATTAGCCTTCAAGACTATGTGTGAAATTACCAAAATGCCACTACGGGGCGTAGTTTGGTTTTAAACTCTAAAACACGCATATGTTTGATATCATACTGATATTACATCATAAATAAAGTGTTTTCAAAGAATGTTTATGATCGTAACATCAGATTATACTCAAGTTCCTTTTATACGTCGTAAAATGACCAAAATGCCCTTACGAGGCATAGTTTGAATTTAAAACCTAAACGGGCATACAAGTTGATATCCCACTGATATTATAACTTGATTAAAGTATATTGGCATATGGAACTTGTTCATGACACATCTGGTTACTCGTTATCTCTTATACACGTACGGGTAGACTTACGTAACTAGTTTATGTAAGTTTGCCGAAACGGGTTTAACCTTATCATTTTTATCTCAAAATCCAGAATGTACTTAGTTTACCCATATTATACAAGTTTTCATACTTGTTGGGTCTAAATAACATTCTATTCCGGTCATCGCTTAATCTAGCGTATCGTACCGTTTTAGATACTTTAAGCTAGCCGGTCTAAGTCTACGACTTAAATAAGACCGTTAGCATTCTGAGTTGGTTATATATTACCATCATTCCAGACTAGAGCCACCCGGTAAAGCTACCTGCATTTAGTTAGATTGGATACGACTGAGTTATTTTGCTATGAATCAAGTATTAGCTCAGGTAAATACTTTTAACTTATTTTCCCTTATACGGGCTTAGGATACGGTATTATAATAATACCGCTTGGCCGGGTATGAAATCATTTAATCAGATTGTGATTAATAAATTTGCATAACTCGTTTTAATCTGTTTTGTTTGATAACATAAACATTGGGGGTTAATACGACCGTGTCCTGGATATCCTCGGCTCATTTCATTTGAAAATGACCACGACCTATGCACAGGGTGTAGGCATACACCTGACAGATGCAAATGCTAAATAACCTACATGTTGGGGATAACTCCTTTGTGGGTTCTATAAGGTGAGTCGGTTAATGATGACCGGCTTCCAAACCGGACCCATATGTATGACAAACATGTAAAACTGTATACAAGATTTTATATAAAAATTGTCCCAAGTTATAAATGGTTTTATGCCTTGTGCGCCTAAATCAATTTTCATAAACTCTTTTCAAATGAGTCGGTTAATTGTATTTACCAGTGAACACTGACGTATTTTCAAAAGACTAAGTGACACGTACTACACGTAATAGGCTGGGAGCTGGGAGGTGTCGAAATAGAGGATCTTGCAAATCCTTAAAGATGCCTTAAAGTCTGCTAAACTTCATTTTATATATTCTGTAATGATCCCCCTGTGGATTTGATATTACAAGCTCGTCTATGATAAATACTTGTTATTTTAAGACATTGGGTTTGTAATAATATTTTATATTCCAAGACTTCCGCTGTGTTATTCTGTGTATGTTTGACTATGACGATATGAATCTTACGTCACGATACTCCCCACCGGGCCCACCGGGCTGAGCTGTGGATGACACTATGTGGCTACGTAATAATATTTTTAGAACCAAGGGCACTATAAAAGGTAAAATTTGTGATATTGTTGTTGACGGGGGGAGTTGCGATAATATGGTAGCCACTATGGCTGTGGATAAATTGGGGTTAACAGTTCAAAACCACCGAGAACCGTATCAGCTATCTTGGCTAAAAAAAGGAAATTTAATTAAAGTGACACATCAGTGTTTAGTATCGTTTTCAATTGGTAACAAATACACGGACGAACTTTGGTGTGAGGTCATCCCAATGGATGCTTGTCATATCCTTTTGGGGCGACCTTTGTTGTATGACCGTCGCGTGAAACATGATGGGTATCGTAATACATATAGTTTTTGGAAAGATGGGTTGAGTATTACTTTGGCACCTTTTAACCCGAAAGATTCACAAACAGAAGCGTTAATTCTTTCAAAAACTGAATTTTTGGGGTGCGCTCTAAAACCGGAACCCCCGTGGATTTTTGGACTTCTTATTGTTGAGGAAAATCCGCCGACACCACCTCCACCGGCGGCGGTAAGGCCTTTACTTACGGAGTTTTGTGATCTTTTTGTGGAAGAAATACCAGATGGCTTACCATTGGAACGTGAAATTCAGCATTGTATTGATTTTCACCCGGGCTCGAGTATACCGAATAAACCAGCATATCGAATGAACCCGAAAGAATTTGATGAATTCCAACGACAGGTGACAGAGTTGTTAGAAAAAGGTTTTATACGTGAAAGTAAAAGTCTGTGTGTTGTTCCCGCTTTACTTGTGCCAAAACCAGGGGCGCATATCGAATGTGTATTGATAGTCGAGCTGTGAATAAAATAACGGTGAAGTACCGATTCCCTATTCCACGATTTGAAGACTTACTGGACCAGTTGCACGGTTCTAGCATTTTCTCCAAGATTCATCTTCAAAGTGGATACCACCAAATTCGAATGCCATTCGGGTTATCTAATGCTCCGAGTAGTTTTATGCGTTTCATAAATCATGTTTTTTGGGGTCTTATTGGCGTTTGTGTCGTCATTTATTTCGATGATATACTTGTTTTTAGTTAGACTTTGGCACAACACTTGAAGGACCTACAAGCAGTTTTTACTATTTTACGGGATCAACGCTTGTTTGCTAACGAAAAGAAGTGTCACTTTCTTACTCGCGAGGTCGTCTTCTTGGGATATTTGGTGTCGGGTGACGGTGTTTGAATGGATGAGAGCAAAATTTCGGCCATCACATCTTGGCCAACGCCACAAACCTTACACGATGTCCGGAGTTTCCATGGTTTGGCTTCTTTTTACCGCTGTTTCATCTGAAATGTCAGTTCTATTGTGGCACCTATGACCGAATTGTTGAAGAGTTCCAAATTCGTCTGGACCGCTGCTGCACAAAAATCTTTTGACACCTTGAGGGCCCTTGTCACGACGGCTCCTATTCTCGCCCTCCCGAATTTTGCTGATGTGTTTTAAAGTTGAGTGTGATGCGTCTAGTATTGGGATTGGTGGTGTTTTGAGTTAAAGCGGACGTCCGGTGGCATATTTTAGTGAAAAATTGAATGAGGTGCGTCGGCGTTGCAGCACATATGATAAGGAGTTTTATGCTATTATTCATAGTCTTGATTATTGGCGTCATTATTTACTTCCAAATGACTTTATTCTTTTTTTGGATCATCAAGCTTTAACCAATTATGATGATTAGCTATCTGTTACCAATTAAAGTGTCAAGCCCAAGGCTATATACCCAGAGATAGTAAATACCGAATCTAACATGCATAACCTCATAGAAAGATCAACATCACCACACAACTAACATCATAACCAATTTCAACATAAATGCATATGCACCATAAGAAATAATCGTACTACATTACTAAAAGCATACATAAATAATTCAACGTATCATCTTATCTAGACAGTTATAAAAGTTTAGTTGAACATGAAAAACAAATTCAAAATAGAAATCAAATTTATCATCATGACAGAAGTTTCAAAGATTGGAAAACTGTAATGAATAACTCATGGAATCAATAGATGCTTCCCCGTGCCTTCAATCTTCAGATCTTGTTTTCTCTTCTCTTCCAAATCGTCTTTTCCTTCTTTCTACAACCCTTTTTTCACTAGTTCCTAAACTCGAGTCTTGCTTTAGGGTTTCCATCACATTCCTTATATATCACATAGCCAAACCCTAGCTTCGATCGACTTACGGGTCGTGACCTGGACTAGCCCATGATTCGTAACCTAGATTGGGTCCCACTCTGGCCCAATTCCCAATGTAGATCTTGTTTTCTGTATAAATGGCGGTGGTTACGGTTCGTGTCCATCAGGTAGGGTATGGATCATAACCTATCTGGTCTTCGCATCCGTCCTTTATTTTTTACATGCTGCTCCGGTTTACATCCTTTCACGTCCAAATTACCCTATTTTTACTATTTACATGCAAACCTCAACAAAACGTTAATTACTACCTATTCTTATCATATTTGCCATAATAGCCAATTAAAACGGGTCTTTTAACAGTATAATACTATGTATCCTACGACTACATTATTTTCTTAGAAGGATGAGAAGCCTAGACTAGTTAAGTGGATTTTGTTGCTTCAAGAGTTTGGTGTAGAGATTAGAGATAAGAAAGAAGCTAAAATGCAGCTACATATCATTTGTCTCGGTTAAAGAATCCCGAGATGGAGAAGACTCGGGAAGAGAGGATAACCCTTATGAGTCATTGATGTTTGTGAAGGTTGATAACGAGGGTCATCCCTGGTTTGCTAATTACCTAGCTACAGGTGATTTGAAAGATGACATGACTTATCAGCAACAGAAGAAGTTCTTTGTAAATATTAAGTACTGGATTTGGGAGGATTTGTATTTGTTTAGGGGGTACGAATCAAGTGGAGAGAAAGTGTGTTTTTTGGTGATGAAGTTTGGGATATTCCAAAACAATGTCATGAGGGTCCAGTTGGTGGCCACTATAGGGGGACTTATATCATAAAGAGAGTGTTTGATGCGTGTTTTTATTGGCCAACCATCTTTTAAGAATGCCCATGAGTTTATTTGTAGTTGTGATGCATGCTAGAGGAGTGGCAATATCCTATCCAAGAATGAGATGCCTCAAAACCCCATTTAGGTGGTTGATGTCTTTGACATATGGGGCATTGATTTCATGGGTCCATTTCCCATGTCTCATGGGAAAAAATACATCCCACTAGCGACTGACTATGTTTTTAAGTGGGTGGAGGCTCAAGCCTTGCCTATCAATGATGCACGTGTTATAGTGAGGTTTCTTAGGAAGTTGTTTGCCAGGTTTGGTACTCCTAAAGCCATGATTAGTGATTAAGGCACCCACTTATGCAATGCGTAGATGGAGAAGGTTTCTGAAATGCTATGGGGTCACCCATCGGCTTTCTACGTTCTATCATCCATGAACGAGTGGACAAGTGGAGAATACAAATAATAGCTTTCAGATGATGTCGAGAACCAAAAAATGCAACATCATATAAGAAAACAATAATTATGATGCACATATAAACATAGGCTACCTATGTTGCAAACTGAAATAAACAAATATAGAAACATCAAATTGTTGAAACAAAGAAACGGGACTGCTACGATACATGCACAAAACAATAGTTTAAGGTTGTATGCACAAACAAACTTATCAAAGTGTTCCAAGAAGCCAAACTGTTGGAAATTGACATGGCTATCACACATGTACAACACAACAATTTAACTTTGTATGCCCAAACAGCCATAACCCTCAACAAAACACTTAAACAACGAAGCTCGGAGGTGTAGGATGGCAGCAAGATACAATGCCAAGCCAAATCCTCACCAACATCACAGCTATGGCTCTCGGAAGAAGACAGTTTTGAAATGCATATGCTAAGTGAGTTGTACATCACCCAACAATAACAGAATAAGACCAACAAAGAGCATGCAAATAACATTGCATACCCAAAATAGCCATAATCAGCATCAAAACAGCCATAAAACAAAGCTCATAAGCAATAGACGCATGTATTTTAGGTTAGCAAGCCAACTCCAAAGCAACATCATAGCTAACAGTCTCCGATTAGCCATAAGTCATCTTCATCGACCCAATAAAATAAGCATCACAAAGACTCACATGGTTGTAAAACTACAAAACATCTCCGATGAACATTATCGTTACACCTTCACGGGCCCTTCAAACAAATAGCCAAACAAAAGACTGTTTAAGCAATAGAGGGTTGCAATTTAAGTTACCAAGTCAAGCCCAAACCCACATCATAGACTATTTTGAACCACTTAGGCTAAGCGAGTTGTACAACAGCCAACAACAAAACCCAAATGACCATGATTAACATGAAAACAACCATAATCCAAAGCTCATAAGTAATAAACGTCTGCAACATAAGTTACCAAGCTAAATCTAAAGCAACATTATAGCTAATGGGCTCTGATGAGACATATGTCATCTTCACCAACCCAACAAACACACGTCACAAAGACTAAAAACAGATGTAAAACCATTAAAGATCTGCAATGAACATTATTTGTACACCTTCACAGACCCTTAAAAACTCAAAAGGTCCCATCCAAGCATCCAAAAACAACTGTAAACCAAAATCCAAGTTAAACAACAACATCAGATGTTCGAAAAAAAACCTCGATTAACATAAAAAACATGCACCAACATATCCTTCATAGAGACACAAAACCCAAACCATAAATTCTAAAAATAAACAACGAAGCGTAAGCCGTCGTCTTCGATGACCGAAAAACACACCCCAAAAACTGGAATGTAACAACATATTTTACTCAAAACAACACAAAACCCTAACATAAAACTATAAACGAAATCGTCAAAGCGTAATCAGTCATTTTTAACGAATGGTAAAATCCGTAAAAAGACGAAACCAAGACGACAACAACAACAAGAATCTACCTATAAACAAAGAGGCAAAGGATCAGAGCAACTCTGGCCATCGTAAGCAGCCAACATAAAAGAGGCGGTGGATTTTGTTGGTGGTAGAAAGAGAAACTAGAAACTTCAGAGTGAAATAAAACTCCACAAAAACCCACTAAAGAAAACAACTTCAAAAGCCAAACGTACAAACAACAAATGCACATGAAACAAATAATGCGTGAGGTACAACCAGGAACAACACAAGTACGTTGCAAACCGATAATATATAAATATGTATGTTATTTATATAAAAACCATTGAACTAATTTGTTCATATGTTTTTTTCGAAACGTTTAACTACCGATAGGTCACCTACGCATGACTTGTACATATTTAGATTCTATAAATTCAAAAAAAAAATTATAAAATTTTCTTGTATTAAAGAAAATATAGTTTATTTTGTAGTTTACGTGTCCATAGAAAATGCGTTCTACCACCTTGTGGGTACATATAAATATTATGTGTACACAAAAATATTATGTCTCAATTGTAACTTTACTTGCAAAATTAATCAAAACGTAAACTGCAAATCAAATTACATCAATCATGTCTATCATGGTTTCTTAGGAAGGTATGGTGTGGAGTGGATGGGCCGCCACGTCACCGTCACGTAAGCGGGTGTAAGGATGAGCCTAAGGGGATGGACCTAGAGGGGTGGGGGATGAACCCCTTTATGTATATGTATGCATGTATGTATGTATAGGTGTGTGTGAGGGGATGAGGCCTGGCGAGATCGGCTGTGGGCGGACGATGGGGACGGGGCTGGGCGGCGACGGAGCAAGGGGGTGGAAGTTTGGGGCGACGGCAAGGGGACGGGCTGGGGACGAGCCCCATACCTTCTGGTCTTAAGATCAAATTTCTTTCACCATATTAATATCGAACTCCTTTAATATGCGGCCGTTATCACATGCTCGTTACTCGTGTATAACTGTACTTTTCTTATATTAGTTTAGGTGGTGGCACTGCAGTTCACAAGTGTCCCGTGAAATGATTTGGTAGCATCTTTTCTACCTAAATCCTTGTAACTTGTATAATAGTTTATGTATAACTTTTACATTACTTTTTGTATTTTGATATTAATAATGATTTTCTAGTTTTTCTTTATTTATTTACTTTACTCTTGACTTAATTGGAAATTGTCATTACAAACACAAAATACACATTTTGATTAGAGCAATGACGTCTTTGAGAATTCACGTACCATGTTCGAGCTTGAAAAATGTGTCATATGTTTTAACGATAAACAATACAATTACGAAAATGACAAAAATTGTAGTATTTGATAACAATGCAAGTATGATAATGACTAAATCATAATATTCTAATGAGTTAAATACCGTAATAACTAATAAGTTAATAGCTAACCAATTATAGTATTCGTACATACCGCTTGTTTCTTCTTTTATCGTTTTTGCCATCCGGATGCTTGTTTAGAAGCCATTAACGCCTAACAAAAATAATCAATGTTCAATTAACAATAATGATTGATGTTTAACAATCACAATTTTGAGATCAATCAAGAATTCCATACTCAACAACAATCAATAATCTTAATCTTAATCTTATACTCAACAATCATATTTAAAGCTTAACAACAATTAACGGACTAACAGTTTAACACAATTACACAATAAGTCAATAACACTAAACGAACGGACCACTTAAGTTCTGAATCTTCTGATGTTGTGTTCGGAAATAAGAATTTCAGAATCAGCGTGTGATGTTGTTCTTGTTCGCAGCAGGCCAGCAACTTCTGATGTTGTTCTTGTTCGCAACAGGCCAGGAGCGTCTGAATCGCCCAACCCAGGCCAACGAAGTTCTGATGAATGATAAATTGATGATGTTCTTCATCTAGTGAGTTTTTTGTTCGTCCTTTCAGATTCTAGGAGACAAGAAATTTTCGATAATCAACGACAATTCAACATCAATTGCCGCCATGTTTTATTATATTTATTAAAATCATATTAGTATTGGGCCTAATAAACCTAATGTGAAGTGCGCTAAATTATAAACCATAGAATAATATTTGATACTGGGCATATATTGTAATTGGTATGTACTTACAATTTTTTTTTAAAAATAATATATATATATATATATATATAGGGGAGGGCTATATAGAAAACCCACTTGAGTTGAGAAAACCCAAATAAACCCTATGTAACATTTTTATTTTTTTCTAAAAAAATAGGGAATGTAATATAAATGTACACGGACCTATTTATGAAAAAAAATGTGAAAAACGCTTAATAGTTTTTTTTAAAAAAAATGTTGAAAATTTGTATGTTACATTTTTTTTGGACATACATATTATGTAACCTGAAATTTGTAACATTTTTTTTAAAAAAAACTACTCAGTGTTTTTTTGTGTTTCTTTTTTAAAAATGTTCAAATATATGTATATTACATTTCCTATTTTTTTTAGAAATGTATCTTGAGTTTACATGGGTTTTTTACAAAGGTTTTCAGGGTTTAGTCAACTGGAGTGGGTTTTTGATTTATCTTTCCCCTATATATATATATATAGGGTAAGGATATATAGAAAACCACTTTTATTGAGAAAACCCGGGAAACTCAAAGCTCCCGACATTTTTTTTTGAAAAAAATAACACATGTAATATACATGTTTTTAAGAGTTTTGGGCCAAAAAAAACAAAAAAGCGCCGAAGGAATTTAAAAAAAAAATAAACAAGTTTCAACATTTTTTGCCTGACACGTGTTACACAACAAAGTTGCTGAAATTTGTTTATTTTTTTTAAAAATAATCCTTCGGCGCTTTTTCGATTTTTTTTGCCCAAAACTCTTAAAAACATGTATATTACGTGTGGTAATTTTTTCAAAGAAAAAAAAGTCGGGAGCTTAGAGTTTCCCGGGGTTTTTCAATAAAAGTGGTTTTCTTTTTATCTTTAGCCTATATATATATATATATATATCGATTTTTTTTTAAAATCACGTGCTCCCCCCCCCCCCCCCCCCGAAATCACGGGCCTTGTGCGAGGTCTTCCCCGCACACCATCATAGCCGGCTCTGGATTAGAGTAAAGTAGCAGTTGAATCTAGTTTGCATGGGTACGAGAACTATAATCATCAAACGACTTGTAGCTAGCGGTACCAAGTTGTATGGAATTGTGTTCCTCTTTGATATTAATGGTTTGACATTGGACAAAATATAGGACTAAGTGTTGTCGTTTAACGCCTAACGCCGATGACACATAGGGCGTTTTCATTGGTTTGAAAATTAACTTCATAAACATATCAACACATACCCGCCCAATGTTCTTGCAACGCTCCCGATTGAGTCCTACACTCCGTGGTAACACCCCCTAAGGGCGGTGTTTCCTGTCCATAAGAGGTGAATGTTAGCATGAGCCCATAACAGAGTCTAATTAGGAGTAAGATTATCTGATTAAAAAACTATTGTAGCAATTTATGATTGGAAATGTATGTCACTGCTAGGGGTGTTCATGAGCCGATCTGATCCGATCGAGGGTCCGCTCGTGCTCGGATTGAATTACAACCGTTCCGATCGAATCAGATCGAATTTGCAAAACCGAGCAAAAAAGTGATGCTCATGCTCGGATTTAATTTGAATCAAGTGGATCGTTTTCGCTCGGTTTTTCTCAACACCGAAATTCAAACATGTGTAGCAAAACAACAAAAAAAAAAATTGAAATCAAGACTATTATAAGGCTGCATTCAACAAAAACAAATCTTAACTTAATTAAAACATGTCCAACACCTTACTACCAAAAACAATACATAACTAAAATTATGATTCTAAAAATGTTCCTAACAATATCAGAAGCACAAAATAAAGTGCGAAATACAAACTGTCATTTAGCTCAAAGCCATAAACTTCTTCTTTAAGCCAGAACGTGGCAGGAACAGATCGATATGAGAATGGACGTGGCAGCGATATGTGATTGTGTTGTGTGGCAGCGGCGATATGCAGATCAAACAATCAGATTATGTGATTGTTTTAGGAATTAGGGATTTAGGGTTAGATTTTGTTATTAAGTTGGGCTGAGCTTTTAATTTTGATATTAAATTGGGCTGGGCTTTTAATATATATATATATATATATATATTAATTATTTAATAAAAATAATTAGAACGATCGACAAGCGAGCGGACCTTTGCTCATGCTGGGATTGATTTTGAATCGAACTGATCCGAGCGGTTCATTTACAAACTGAGCGAGAATCGAATGAGCATTTTTCGAGCGATCCTCGAGCAGTTTGGACAACCCTACCCCCACCCCCACCCCATCCCATTTCTTTCCCAACCACTGTTCTCCCCCGCTATTCCTTCCCAAATCAAAATTTTTGAAAACCTATCTTTCTCATCTCTCCTGAGGTTTCGAGTCTGTGATTTCGACAAAATGATTTCGAGTTAACTGAGTTTTTCGAGATTCATTGTTTCGTGTCACAATCGCCTCCACAGTTTCGAGTTGCCACCGGTTTCGAGTTCCATAGTTTTCGAAGTTACAGTCATCATCTTCATCCCAACAACCACCTGCAACTCCGTCTACCGATCATCAGACATCATATTCATCAGTAATCACCTCCGTCAATCATCATCTCCATACCATTACTTCCGGCGACCGCCTTCTACACCGACAATCATCACCACCTTAACTATCTTCAATCACCAGCGACATCACCTCTGAATCATCCTTCACCGACATCGTTCGACCTGCAACCTCACTATTACCGGTCACCACCACCACATCACACTTCTTCCTATCACTGGTGTTCGCAAGTTCGGGGTTTCGAGACGGTTCCACGACTCCCCTTCGCCATCATCGTATACTATCATTCACCATACTCACTCTGATCATCATCACTCTCCGGCAACTTTTGAGTTCTCAGTCCCCGTGGATCTCTGACAACTTTTTTTTAATTATAAATAAAGTTAAATTAAATTATTTTCAGTTTAGATTGAGATATTATTGTTGTTGTTGCGTCGTTGTTATTTTGTTATTATTGATTTGTAAGCAACATTATTTGTGTTGCAAGTTGCAACCTATTGTAGATTAGATTAGTTTTCTTTGGGGGTGGGGTAAGGTTTTAAATAACTAATTATATTTTTATGTTTTATTTAGGGTCCTAATATTAACACATGGGAAAACTTATTTACACATGGTGTATACGGGCCGTATACTGTTATACGGCCCGTATATAATAAAAACAACTGACAAAGTCTGTTGGCACAGACTTTCTCAAGTTGTTTTTATTCTATACGGGCCGTATAACAGTATACGGCCCGTATACACCATGTGTAAATAAGTTTGCCTGGTCGTATACAATGTATACGAACGTGTATACGGGCCGTATATTGTTATACGGCCCGTATGGAACGAAATTTTGATTTTTCAAATATTTTAGAGTGGTGAGGTGCTCAAAACTTTCTAAAAGTAGAAAAAAAATAAAACATCAACAAGTAACAAAGATTGAAGAACAAGAAAACGTGTCGTATGACTGTAATAAAACGGAAGCTATCAACGCGGGATTACGGGCATGGTGTAAGGAGTCTGAATAAAACGAAAGCTATCAACGCGGGATTACGGACATGCGTTTAATTCCCAACATATTTGTTTCGTCACGTACATTTCGTAAGAAACTTTTCGTGCACTGAACCTTCACCTCCAATCATTTCCTGGTCAAATCACACACTATAAAGTTTAACTTATCGTGTGTTGTAGTTTGGAAAGATGACCGAATAGAGATCTGAATAACAAACTGTGGAGAACTTGTTTGCGTTATCCACCAACAATCCGTTCATTATCTGTTGTTGTCTAAAACAATATCAATTAACGTTCAGTTGTGTATACAAATTCATCACCGGTTTCTACAGCACAAGCACATACACAGGGAGAATGTTCTCGAAATTGAAGGAAAAGAAAAAATGGTTGTTGATGTTTTTTCTCTATCAGGATTTTGTTGGTTTGTTTGAGAACCAGATTCCAATGTCCTACTACTTCAATCCTTCCTACATTATTGAAAATTACTATATCACCCGGCATTCTCTTGCACCTGTATACATTGATTGTGGATTTTCTTGAATCGTCGGGAAAACTTTTCCTCAGGGGAGGGTGAGTAGTATGAGTCTGAGTCCATTGTGGTTCGTGAATGTTGGAAGAACCCGACACGTCTTCTGCTGCCTCTTCGGTTGGTAAAAGACATAGGATGGCTTCTAATACAGGCTCTTTGTCAGTTGTGGTTGATTTATAGGAGGAGGTTATGAAACGAGTATATGTTTATGCGAACATCCTTATTTTGTCACGTACATGCGTTTAATTCCCAACATCCTTATTGTATCAGACTCTCTCCCCTCCTGATGCAATTTTCACAGTGGTACCAATGTCCTGCTACTAAAATCCTTCCAACGCGTGATTCCGATACAACCCTTGATGTTGAAACCAGTTTTACCTCATGAAAAGGAAAGAAAGAAATTTTTTACCATTTTTACCATATGTATACGGGCCGTATACAGTTTATACGGTCGTATACTCTCGGTAAAAAACAAATTTACCGATCGTATACAATGTATACGATGATTGTATACGGGACGTATATTCTGATACGGCTCGTATACAATGGGTAAAAAATGGTAAAAAATGGTTTATTCTCTTTAATCTATTAGAACGATCCTTGTCTTGAAAGACAAGAATACAACGTTCATGTATCACAAGGAATGACCGATCTAAGGCAGAGAACCTGATTTAGATACACAAATTCATCACCGGTTTCTACAGCACAAGCACATACGCAATGAAGTATTAAAAGATGTTAGTTTCTTGACAGTATGGTTTCTCGACAAATGAAGTATTATCTGTCCTTGCTGCCTCTTCGGTTGATAAAAGACATAGGATGGTTTCTAATACAGGCTCTTTGTCAGTTGTGGTTGCTTTATAGGAGGAGGTTATGAAACGAATATATGTTTATGCGAACATCCTTATTTTGTCACGTTCTGCGAAAAAAAAAACATCATCTGTTCATCTTTGGGTGATTTACTCCCGAACAAACCATGCCCACCTTGACCAGAATAGATAAGCGTATCACTCGATCCACTGTCAATCTTCTTGAGTGAAAGAGTTTGGAAACCGGACGGAATCTACGAAGAAACTGTTGGAATTTGTGGATTTCGGTTGGTTCAGAAACTTAACAAGAGAAGCAACTAAAAAAATACAATTGATTTCTCTTCCGGTTACCAGGCTTATCATCTCCGTCTACGTTTGGTTTCCTCAACGAACTACCTATTACAACACTCTTCTGAAAGACAAGAATACAACGTTCATGTATCACAAGATAATGGTTTCTCGACAAATGAAGTATTATCTGACATCATCTGTTCATCATTGTTCTTGAAGATGAAGATGAAGAAACGAGACTTTGTTTTGAGAAATTAACAAGGTAAACCTGAATTTTCAGATTTTTAGACACTTACTTGAACATGAGTCTGAGTCCATTGTGGTTCGTGAATGCTTCGATTTCAACAAATCTTTTCAAGGTCTTAAGTGATGGACAACTGGTTAAAAGATGTATAAGAGTTTGTGTAGAGATCTTTACGTACAAATTTGCATCATCCTTACGGTTACAAATGAACCGTTGGGATTCAAGGGTTTATGAGTAAAAGAATTGTGTAGAGATCTTTACGTACAAATCGGAAGTACTGAACAACAGAAATAACAAAGTTGTCATTTTCAAGTGTGAGATTAGTCAAACGAGGATGAAAGATACTCAAACCATCTGATCCCGTTATTGCATACTCCTTTAATGTGAGATTCTTCAAGTTTGCACATTTTGAGAAAATACCAATGTGTTTGTCAGCTTCGTCAATACACAAAGTGACAGAATTTGTGGATTTCGGTTGGTTCAGAAACTTAACAAGATAAGCAACTAAAAAGTTAACATTCTGATTCAGATTCAGAAAGCAGATGTTTAGTAGTGTTTACCATTTTTTACCATATGTATACGAGTCGTATACTGTTTATACGGCCGTATACTATTGGTAAAAAATATTTTTACCGATCGTATACATTGTATACGATGGTTGTATACGGGCCGTATATTATTATACGGCTCGTATACTATGGGTAAAAAATGGTAAAAAAGGGGTTATTCTCTTTAATCTATTAGAACGATCCTTGTCGTGAGAACCTGATTCTGATTTAAACAACGGAATTTTTGGATCATACTACTAGCAGAAGAACCCGACACGTCTTCTGTGATGATTCGAAACATTCACGAACCACAATGGACTCAGACTCATACTACTAGCAGAAGAACCCGACACGTCTTCTGTGATGATTCGAAACATTCACGAACCACAATGGACTCAGACTCATACTACTAGCAGTAGAACCCGACACGTCTTCTGTGATGATTCGAAACATTCCGAATAACTAGCAGAAAAACCCGTACCGGTGATTGTTTATCCATACTATTTGTGTATGCATTCTTTTGGTAGTTAACAACGCTAATTAGAAAAAAATCTGAAAAAATTAATCATATCGATTGCAATAATAGGATGGATGTGACACACATAGATAGATAAAATGTCACAGTTGTCAAGACTGTTTGTCGGGTTTCCAATGCTCACACAGTGTGATAAACAACGCTGATACACGTAACATCTAGTTATATTCAGATTTAAACAATGCCCGCCTCAATCTTCAATACTTCAGTAAAATACCACTAGTAGAAGAACCCGACACGTCTTCATGTAACAGAGAATGTTTTAGAAATTGAAGGAAAATGAAAAGATTTGTTGAAATCGAATTTGACAACTATGACAGCTTATTAAAAGTATCGTGTGTTGTAGTTTGGAAAGATGACCGAACAGAGATCTGAATAACAAACTGTGGAGAACTTGTTTGTGTCAGGTTCTTCTGCTACTTACTCGGAATCGATAAATAACCAACACGAAGATCTCTGCGATCGCTAAGGTTTTCATCAACGGACTGATCGGTAACGTTACTCTACCTGTGCTCCGATTTAAGCGGCATGTTCCGATCAACGTTTATCGACATTGTTAAAGGTGACGAAGAGTTTAGAAACCCTAGAATGATTGTGTTTTTACGGGAATAGGTGATGAAGAGTTTAGAAACCCTAGAATGATTGTGTTTTTACGGGAATAAAACGTGATACTTGAAAAAACGCCAATATATACGGCCCGTATATAGTTATACGGCCCGTATACATGTGCTAACATCAAAAACCCACAAAAATAAATCAATTGAGCCGTTTACATTTTACAAATCGTATACACATGTATACGACTCGTATAACTTTATACGGGCCGTATATAATAAAACAAAAAAAAACATTCCCTGCGCATTTTCCTATTCAAAAACATTCTATACGAGCCGTATAATCGTATACGGCCCGTATACAATAGGGGATGTGAAAATAAGATATAGGGTATGTGGGAATAAGGCACCCCTTTATTTATTAGTAAGGGTGTTTTGATCATTTTACACCCACTTAACATCAAAAGTTAACCATCATCCGTGTCAAGGACTATCCGAGAACGAATTTGCAAAAGTTGGGGACTATAGATGTAATTTTAAAAAGTTAGAGACTAAATGTGAAAAATTAGCAAACCAAAGGGACTATCCAAACATTTTTTCTCATTTTATAATTTTTGAAGCTTCATTAATAATTGTTTATTATTATTATTTTTTTTTTCATTCGAAACTAAGTTTATAATTCATGATACTTGTCAAGTTACATCAAAACAGAAGGTAGACGGGCAACAAGCTGCGCCGCCACCCCTTTCTGAATTGCAAACCCTAATCTACCAAAGACAAAACCCCGTCCCCCTGAGGCTGAGCAATTGTTGTGGATGACCCGTTGGACCCTGGTCAGGAATTGGATAGCTTCTGGGGCTAGGGAGCCAAATGTGTCAAAGGCAAAAGGGACAAAAACATGTTGGTTCTCTGCACAAGCTTTAGCGTGCTTATCAACTTTCTTCGATTCTGCCTTTGTTGCTGCTTGTCCAGCTACAAACCCGTTTTCCCTTAAACCAACCAGAGGGGAAACCCCCGTGAGGTCTACACAAGCATGTTTCCCCCTAGCCCAACCAAAGACGAGAAGATCCGCTGGTCGCAGAGTAGATCTCCCTTCCATAGGGTCTGTAAGGAAATTCACAGGAGCCTCTTTCTTAGCCGAAATCCCAGCTCTTCTCAGGATGTCCCACAAAACATCTCGCACCCAGTCATGCCGATATTTGAACCCAGGGAGCTCTTTACAATGCACTGCGTGCTCTCCGTATTTATCCATACAAGCTTTACGGCATATCGGGCAGGTTTCATCTTCTGGGTACATAGGGATCATCAGCCGGTATTTAAGGATTGCTCTGTATTCTACTGCTAACATACATTGTCCCAGCCCCTTAATTGGCACAACAGTAAAAAAATCCTGAGCATGGGGACCCTTCAGGCACTCCCACACTGCCTTCTGGCGAGATGACAAATCAAAATTTTCTCCCAGGCTTTGAGCGATTTTGCTAAACAGAGCATTCGCCAAAGTTTTTTGTGGCTTCGAGGGGGCGGTGTCCTTGTTATAGAAACCGCCGATATCAAAGTCTGGGAGAGAGACATTTAAGCGATCAAGCGCCTGCAGATAGTCCCCGTCGAGCCCGACAACCCCACTGTTTCGAAGGATATAATCCTGTAGTTCCCAAGACTGAGCTCTGGATGCCACAAAAGCATAAACCCCAACATCTCGAGCTGAGAGGAGACCCAAACCACCTAGGCGCATTGGCAGAGATGCCAAACGCCATTGGAGGTCCCCGAAGAAGGGGCCACCACCCACGACTATGTCTTCTATAGCCTCCCGGAGGCCATCATCGAACCGGGATGCCGCATCCACCATCAAATGAGGTTGACAAGTCCGCAGCCCGAAAAGTAACTTAGCAACCCCCATGCAAGACCTTAGCAGAAGGAGTTCACATTGAGGGTCCCTAAGGCAGGGCAAGAGTTTCATGAGGTCAACCGCCCTCGCCGCCCGCCGCCCTGCCAACTCCCCAATAAAGCTAGGGTCACGGCTAACAGCTCCACCAAGTAGCTTAACCCCCCTCTCTGGTCTGCCAATCTCTCTCGGGAAAAGCCCGTCCTGAACTTTCCGCCCATCACATGTCGGCCAAAAAACCTCTGTTTTCTTAATGTTGAGGTAAAGCCCTAGAGATGGCCCTTCCTCGTTAATAATGTCTAAGGCCCTAGCAACCTCAGTCGCGTTGCCGATAATCATCCCATCATCCAAGTACCAAGCATGAAACGGGAGGTTACAGCGGTCCTGCACCCGGAGAATGAGGGGGTGTAAGGCAAGGGAAAAGAGAAGGGGCCCCAAGGGATCCCCTTGTTGCACTCCGGTAGTAGCCCCAATACACTCATTACCAACATACAACCGAGCAGGCTGGGCGTAAAGGAATTGGACCCATCGATAGATTGACGGACAATGTTGATGAACCTCTTTAAGGAAGGTTGTGCGGTCAACCGAGTTGAACGCATTGGAGAAGTCCACAGTAAGCAAGGCTAAGGAACCATCTGCATGAAAGGAGTTGAGAAACCTGTTCGCACTGTGAAGCACCGCCTCTGCACCATTTGACATCCCCACCCCAAATTGCTGTGGGGGGTATCTGGCGAAGGTTGGTTTCCAATGTTGGTTTCTAGCTTTATTATTCTCTTTATATATAAGTTTCTAACCTTGTATTCAATGAATGATAAACAAATCATGCTAAATCCATATAAAGCATGAAAAATCGTTAACAAATGAAAGCTAGAACTATTCTAATCACATAAACAAGGCAAGGTATAGCTTACACATCCCAGCTCGCTTGACTTGGTTGCGGCCATAATGTAAATTGTTCACGTGTTGTTTACCCATTCTATTCGAATTTTAAGGATGTAGTTGTGCAACAAAGAAAAATACAAAACGTCCAAGGTTTTGACTAGATTTAAATATGTTTTGAATTTTCATCAATCGGTAATGGTTTTAAGAAAATAAAATATTTTCACCAAGTAAAAAATATCACTATTTATTGTATTGTTCTTAAAACCAGAACGAACCAGTTGGTTAGACTTGTTTATTGATAACCGGACATGAAATCGCCCGGTTAAGTCTATTAATTAACCGTTTTCCAAGTGTTTATAATTATTAATTAGTTTTAGGGCAGGCGGGGTGGAGGACTTAGTCCCTGTGATGGCAATTTATAACGCGTGGAAGATAAGAACACACGGCCGCCACCTCCATTTTTCACGCGTGAACTTTTCAACGTGTGGTATTTTTCACGGCGTGATGGTTTTGATTGTTTGAGGGAAATTGTTGGGTTGTGAGGGAAAATTGTTGGGTGTGGTGAGTGATGACCGTTTCCACTAAAAAGGTGGTGAGTGATGAAATAATGGTTGATGGTGGAACTTGATTGAATGTTGTGAGTGATGAATGATCACCACCCCCACCCCCCTTATATTTCCCCACCTAAAAAACCCTTAATTTTTCTAATTTATTTATTACTCGAGACTCCGTATTTTATTTTTATCTATTTAAATCTTTATATATTATAAAAGTTGTACATTCACGCCAAAACATTATATATTTTATAAAAGTTGTACATTCACATCATATTTCGTTTCAGGGCCGGCCCAATGGGCTTCCGACCCTAGGCACATGCCTAGGGCCACCCAAATTGAAAGGCCTCCAAATTTGTTGTGGGTTTTTTCTATACTAGGCCCATTTTGAGTTTTATAGTAAACAACCCATAACATAAAGGCCCGTCCAAACCATGTATCCAAACACAAAAGGCCTCAGTCAGACAGTGCGCAGATGAAATTAAAAACCTTAACTAAGGATATAAAAAGTGTTGACAGGCTGGCAAGTATACAAACGTTACCGTTGATTCGTTACAGAGCCCGTATGACCCTATATTAACTAGCCATGGGTTTTAACTTTGTTATAGTTGCTAACATGATGTATTTTTTACTTGAAGATGGCCCAGGAGTTGAGGGTTTGAAGATAATGGGGAATGCAAAACCAGGAGGTAAACTTTTAGCCGTTGGATATCCCGTGCGTGGAACCTCACTATGCATGTTTCAGGTAGAGAGGCTTCTAAATCAAAATTTGCAGCTAAAATGTTTACTAATCCATTAGATTATGAAAAGATCGATATAACATTTATTTGTTGAAAGGGTAATTTTGCAAAAAGGGTCTCCATTTCGAAGTTTGCTTAGGGTCTCCGAAAACCTAAGAACGGTAATAGATATACGTATATATTTTTTATCCTTATATTATTACTTACGTCATCCAACTTTGAAATCCAATACGACTAGTGAACCGATAAGACAACCATTTCACTATATGGTCAGATTCCAAAAACATTCTCAAAACAATATCTCAAAAAGTGATTTGTATTAATATTCACAATCTCCCTATATAGAGAAATGATTCTCCACAATATATCCTATAAATATAAAATCTATCCTAATAACTTTTAACAATGGCATGCTAATATTAATCATAACTGTAATAAACTCGTTAATTCTAATTGAAAATTGGCAGAATAGCGTTTAGAAAGAGATAGAAGTTTTTAGTGAAAAAAATGACTATTTTAACCTCTGAAGATAATGAACGTTTTAGTTATATTTTTTTAGTTATGTCCATTTTGATCATTTTATACATTTTACTAAAAACTTCAGCTACTCTGACAAACACCTAAATATATCTGAAAAACTACCGGCACCACCAGCTACCAATCAACAGCCACCAACTACTGTTAACAAAGATACCTTAAATCAAATTTGGTTGAACGAGTCTTAATATTCTCAAACAATAAAATAAAAACTTTGTTTTGTAACAACTAGCCTATTAACATTATAGAGATAAGAAAGAGAGATTGGGGAGATGAATATATCTTATTAATGTGTAAAATAGATTTCATAAGCCTCTATTTATAGGCTTACAAGAATGGGGGTTAAATATATGGAGAGTCACAAGTAAAGTGGATAGTCACACAATTAATAATAATAATTCATAACACTCCCCCTTGACTATCCATGTGACAAAATAATATATTATTCTTATAATACGCTTGGTGATGCTGCCTCGTTAAAAACCTTGCCAGGAAAACCCAGTGGGATAAAACCATAGCTAAGGGAAAAAGAGTGCAGCGCGTATTATTCTCCCCCTGATGATTTAAGCTCCTTGAGTTGACGCATCCCAATGCCATGAACCAGTTTCTTGAATGTAGAGGTCGGAAGTGATTTAGTAAACAAGTCTGCCAAATTATCGCTAGAACGAACTTGTTGGACAGTAATATCTCCATTCTTTTGCACATCATGTGTGAAAAAGAACTTTGGTAAAATGTGCTTCGTTCTGTCAGCTTTGATGTATCCTTCCTTAAGTTGAGCAATGCACGCTGCGTTATCTTCATGTAAAATTGTTGGTCCCTCATCTCTTGTAGAAATACCACAAGACCCACGAATGTGTTGTATCATACTTCTTAACCAAACACATTCTCGACTAGCTTCATGAATCGCCAATATTTCTACATGATTAGATGATGTGGCTGTGATGGTTTGCTTTACAGAGCGCCATGAAATAGTAGTGCCTCCACTTGTGAATAAATATCCAGTTTGAGATCGTCCAGTGTGAGGATCAGACAAATACCCTGCATCTGCAAAACCAACCAAACTTGTTGTCGATTGGTTAGTAAAATACAACCCCATATCTTTTGTACCTTGAAGGTATCGAAATATTTGTTTTACCCCATTCCAATGCCTCTTCGTAGGGCATGAACTATATCTTGCCAATAAATTTACAGAAAATGATATATCTGGTCGTGTATGACTAGCAAGAAACATTAGTGCACCAATTGCACTTAAATATGGTACTTCTGGACCAAGAATTTCCTTTCCATCATTCGGAGGTCGGAATGGGTCTTTCTCGACATCAAGAGATCTTACAACCATTGGGGTACTCAATGGATGTGATTTTTCCATATAAAACCGTCTAAGTAACTTTTCTATGTAGTTTTGTTGATGTACAAGGATTCCACCATTGAGGTGTTCAATTTGTAACCCAAGACAAAATTTTGTCTTTCCAAGGTCTTTCATTTCAAATTCTCTTTTCAAGCATTCAACCGCCTTTTGGAGCTCACTTGGCGTTCCAATTATATTCAAGTCATCAACGTATACAGCAATTATAACATATTCAGATTCTGACCTTTTTATGAAGATACACGGGCATATTGAATCATTTTTGTAACCTTCTTTCAACAAATACTCACTAAGGCGATTATACCACATACGCCCAGATTGTTTTAGCCCATATAATGATTTGTTTAATTTAATTGAAAGATGTTCTCGAGAACTAGATGTACATGAGTTTGGTAATTTGAATCCTTCAGGGAGTTTCATGTAAATATCAGTATCAAGTGAGCCATAAAGGTAGGCTGTCACAACATCCATTAGGCGCAGATCAATCCCTTCTTGTATTACCAGACTAACAAGATAACGAAAAGTTGTTGCATCCATCACCGGAGAATATGTCTCCTCATAATCAATCCCAGGTCTTTGCGAAAATCCTTGTGCTACTAATCGTGCCTTGTATCGTACGATTTCATTTTTCTCATTGCGTTTTCGCACAAAAACCCACTTATATCCGACAGGTTTTACACCTTTAGGTATAGGGACTACTTGTCCAAAAACTTCTCGTTTATTGAGGGAATCTAATTCTGCCTTAATTGCGTCTTTCCAATTTGGCCAATCATTTCTTTGTTTACATTCCTCAACAGATTTTGGTTCTTGATCCTCATTATTTTCCATTACTTCTAGCGCTATGTTATATGAAAAACTGTCATCGACGTCGATTTCATTTCGGTTCAATACCTTTCTAGACATGATATAATTTATTGAGATCTCTTTGTTTTCAGGTACCTGAGGTTCTTCTGGAACCATCATGTCTAGTGTCTCTTCAGGAGACTCTTTTCTTGGCATTATCATTACCTCGACTGGACCATCATTATTTGCTCCTTTTTTCTTTCGAGGATTTTTATCTTTAGAACCGATTGGTCTACCACGTTTGAGACGTGCATTAGACTCATTTCCAACATGTGGTTGTCCTTCTGGGACACTTATTTTTACTGGAGCATTAGCAGCTGGTATGTGTGACTTAGTCACTCTCTTTAGGTCAGTGAATGCGTCTGGTACTTGATTTGCTAATGTTTGTAAATGAATTATTCTTTGAACTTCTTGTTCACACTCTTTAGTTCGAGGATCAAGATGAGATAGTGATAATTCATTCCAAATTATATTATTATTATTATTTTTCAGCTGCTTTTCATCTCCCCCTAATGTTGGGAATGTTGTTTCAACAAAATGACAATCACCAAATCGAGCTGTAAATAAATCACCTGTTGATGGCTCTAAATACTTAATGATCGATGGTGATTCATACCCAACATATATTCCTAACCTCCTTTGAGGTCCCATCTTTGTTCGTTGTGGTGGAGCGATAGGAACATATACGGCACAACCAAAAATCCTTAGATGGGAAATATCTGGTTCCTGACCAAAAACCAATTTTAATGGGGAGGAAGTGTGATAACTCGTTGGCCTGATGCGAATTAGTGTTGCTGCATGTAAAATTGCATGCCCCCAGGCAGATGCTGGTAGTTTTGATTTCATAATCATTGGTCTTGCAACCATTTGAAGTCGCTTGATAAGCGATTCAGCAAGTCCATTTTGCGTATGTTCATGAGGTACTGGATGCTCTACACTTATGCCAATAGACATGCAGTAATCATTGAAGGTTTGGGATGTAAATTCCCCAGCATTGTCCAACCGAATTTTCTTTATGGGATAATCAGGAAAATGTGCTCTTAACCTTATTAGTTGAGCAAGTAGTCGTGCAAATGCCATATTACGACTTGATAGTAAACTCACATGAGACCATCTAGTTGATGCATCAATTAAGACCATAAAGTATCTAAATGGTCCACTGGGAGGGTGTATAGGTCCACATATATCCCCATGTATTCTTTCTAAAAAACTCAAGGATTCTGTCCCTACCTTAACTGGTGATGGGCGAGTGATTAACTTCCCTTGTAAGCATGCAACACATGTAATATCCTTAGATTGGAGAATCTTTTGGTTCTTCAAAGAATGACCACATGAATTTTCTATAATTTTTCGCATCATTATTGATCCGGGATGGCCTAACCGGTCATGCCAAATGATAAAATTTTCTCGATCCATAAACTTTTGGTTTATGATTGCATTTGATTCAACTGCACCAATTTTGGTACAATACAAACCAGAGGCAAATGTGTGTAACTTCTCTAATATGTGTTTTTTTCCCAAAATAATATTTGTGATTTGAAGGTACTCATCATGTCCTTCACATGTAGTCTCAAGATGATATCCATTTAGACGAATATCTTTAAAGCTTATCAGATTTCTTTGAGATAGTGGGGAAAATAAGGCATTGTTAATTTTGAGCAAAGTTCCACTTTGTAGAACTACATATGCTTCTCCAAAGCCTTCAATTAATTTTGTTTTACCAGATATAGTACCAATGCTTGCCTCTTTCATTGTTAAACTAGAGAAATAATCCTTTTTCTTTAGGATTGTATGTGTAGTAGCACTGTCTATTAGACATACATCTTCACCATTAATTCACCATTAATATGAAGTTTAGTTGAATACTCCATATGCTTCAAAACAAAACAAAAACTTCATAAATAAAAGTATAATATGGTTCAAACATAATAATTCCATAAAGTGCCCCAAAACACTTCAAAACAAAACATAACAAAACCCCAAACAAAATGTCTTAATAAAACATCAAGGAAATAGCATAATTTTAAATATAATCATTCATCCATAGGGAAAATTGCAAGCATCCAACTGGTTTGTATCAGCCATGATATCACCAGAATCCAAATTAGCTTGCTCGATAAGGAAATCATCATAATCCAGATTAGTTGCATTAGTATGGTCCTTTTCACCACTTGGGACATCAACATTTCCATCTTCATATGTGAAATTTGTCTCTATTCCTTTTTGTTTGTCTTTTATAGATTGTTGGTAAAGCTCTACTAAGTGTCTGGTTGTACGACATGTACCAGCCCAATGGTTGTTACCACCACATTGATAGCATGCATTAGATGAGGTTCCACTTTTCTTTTTACCTCTTTCATCATTGGATTTCTTTTCATTATCATACAACTTCTGGTGGTTTCTTCTATTTTTGAATTGAACACCATGATAATTCCCCCGACCATATGCATGTCCACGACCACGTCCATGACCACCACGAGCACGACCACGATTACGACCATGACCACGCCCACGTTGATAGCCACGACCACGTACGTGACTTCCACTTTGGTCATTATATGTTGCCACATTCACTTCTGGGAATGGGGTTGTACCAACCGGACGAGTTTCATGGTTTTTCATTAGTAGTTCATTATTTTGCTCAGCCACAAGCAAACATGATATTAAGTCACTGTATTTGGTGAAGCCCCTTTCACGATATTGTTGTTGCAAGACAATGTTTGAGGCGTGAAAGGTGGAGAATGTTTTTTCCAACATCTCCTTATAAGTAATATTTTCACCACATAGGATCAATTGTGACGTGATTCTAAACATTGTTGAGTTATACTCACTTATAGACTTAAAGTCTTGCAACCTTAAATTAATCCATTCATAACGAGCTCTTGGTAATATTACTGTTTTCTGATGGTCATATGTCACACCCCAACCGATGGCGGAATCATCGGGGCGCGGCACTAGGCGAATCAGATTGCTCAAGAGAATCCATAACAACTATATTGCGATAATATTTAATACATTCGTTATCTCATACTAACAAATAATACAATCACATAAGTTATCACAGATTTCTTGTCCACTCGAACAATACAAATCTGATAACCTAGATTTTAGTTGAGTTTCTAGACTTCCTAGTTTGATTTGATATAGTCTGCGACCTAACCTGCAACATACGTTAAAATATTTGTCAATACAAAAGTATTGGCGAGTATACAGGTTTGATATGTATAGCGTAATAGATAAAAAGTGTAGCGAATTTCCATATGCAATATAGTTACATTATGATCCAAATCTCTGGTGGTAGGCGTAACGAGTATATCGAGTAGTAACAACGCACAAAAGTGCGGGTTGTTACAGTCTCCCCTACTTTAGGAAATTTCATCCCGAAATAAATCCAATAGGTAGACCTTTGAGAGTTGATCCTGGATAAGTAGCGATACAACGAGTTAATCAGGTGAGAGTTGACAAGCGAGAGTGCTTCGAATAAGAGAGATCGATTGCGATAGTGAGAAGCGACGTAATGACCAAAGGAGCATCCCACGAGTTGGTGTTCCAAGAGTATCTCGAGTCGCGAAGAATTTGTAAGTTAGATGCGATTGAAATTTTAAAGAACTTTGAAAGGTTTCTCATAACGTAGGGTTAACTGAGTCGATTGTTAACCAACGTTGCAAGAAAGTTTAGGTTTCAAACATTTAAGGAATCCGAAAATGAAAACTGGGGTTACGGAAACTCTCCTAGGACCTGGGTTCAATGCTGAACTCGATGTCGAACCAACGTCTCAAGAAAGTCTTGTTTTGATATTGCAAGAGGTTTTAGGGAAAAATTTGGACTCATGAAAGCTCCCCTCGGTCATGGAGCTAAGCTGATTCAATGTTACCTCCACATCGTGAGGAATTTCACTTGTCCAAGGTTTTTAATAAAAAGTTTTATAAAAATCAGTTTTAACCGTTTGAAAAAGACAATTTAGCATCGGGCCCCACTTGGCACCTTCCCACGGAAGTTCGTTAATATGATTAAAACATTTATATATAGGAAGTACCAGCGGCGCATCCACCATGTTTCCCCCATATTACTTCTGTTTCGTGAGGCGGTGTCACGTGCGCCGATACGACACGGATAGAATTGCGCTCACTCAGTCCATTCGATAGAAAGTCAGACCGAGTGTAAGATAGAATCGAATAGGTTAAACTGGCGAGTTGAGTTGCGAACGTAGCTACAACAGCGTGCGCGAGTAGCCTGATGACACGAAACGCTTGTGTGTCATGTCTGGGTAGGCGTCGAGCGATAAGCGAATAGCGCGTTTTCGATTAGATTCCACTTTGAACCCACATGGCACGTTTCCACGAGGGCTTGCTAACATGGTGAAACACCATGTTTAACCAGGTTAGTTTCACCTCGTGAAGCGATGTCATGTGTACAGACTGCAATGAACACCAAGCGAGCGATAAGCGAGACGCGATACGCGAATAAGCGGTTGACTATGCACGATAAATGATAAGTGATTAGGTGATTAAGCGAATATCATGAATACAACACTAGTAGCGACGGTGACGATAACCGAATTACGATAAACGGCAGTTGTTGCGTTGCAAGCGTTGGAGGGAGGCGCGATTTATGCGGTTCGATTCGATTGATTAACACCACAGAGTTTAACTAATGTCAGCCCCACATGGCCCTTTTCCACGAAAGCCCGCTGATATGACTAAAACACCTTGCCTTAATCATATGAGCTTCATCTCGTGAAGCGAGGTCATGTGTGCTAACGTAATACAAATTTCTCAGATATCGGTAGGCGATAGCGATAGATTGATACACAGCAAGCGATATAGATTCACATAATAAGCGATAGAGATTGCGAGTTACACATGATAAGCGATTGCGATTAGTCGAGTTTTGTTTCGATTAAGCTTAACGTTACGTTACGTCGCATCATGGCTATTGAGGAGGGTAGAATAGGTCCTCACTCAACAATACCGTGAGCGTTTATGTACTTGATGAGATTCGTTGCAACAGACTTACGACCAGTCTTGCGTCGAGGCAATTGCCCTGCGAGGTAGACTCCCCAGAGTCCATCGATGAGGCAATTGCACTGCGTTTGCAGACTTACGACAAGTCTCGCGATGATACGGTTTGTTACGCCTTGCGATTGAGTGTAGTGTGTTGAAAATAATCACAATAGTATAATAGGTCTAATAACGTTCAACTCCACGTGGCACTTTCTTCACAGAATTTCGGTAGTATGATAAAGCACACCTTGCTTGACCCCTACTACTTAGATCCCGTGGTTTGGTGTCATACTTCGTTATAACGCTTATGGCACCTTAGAATTCACTACGATCTCCGTGCACTGACTCAAATAATCCCGTGTGCACCCGTGATTAGTCGTTCCTTGCACGTTTATCGTACCTCGTTCTAAGAGTGTAGTGAGGGTAAAACACATTATTTCGTGATATAGTATATAGTATGTGTGTGGATCTAGTCTAAGTGTGACGACTAGAGAGTGAAAGAGGACACGAGAGCGAGAGTTAGCGTTACACATAGTGGCAACATTGAGTAATATAGTAGGTTTAAAACTTAGAAATTATCATCGAAAATCGTGTCATTACAACTTCATCCTGCGCTTGCTAGGTGCTTGATGCTGAAGACTTTCGCTGGAGCTGTTGTTGTTGTACTCAAGTTCGCGGTTCGATGCGGCAGTTGCGGGTGAAGTGACCGTAACAGTTGCAGTTATTGCAACAGCGACAGTCAGCCCCAACTGGGTGATGATAGATACACGAGTAACACTGAGGATGAGCTCTGGTGTAGGCTCGTTTTGGAAACATCAGAACTGCTCGCAGAGGTTCCGGTTGCGACAGTTCGGTTGTTGATGAGCTCGGACTGGAAGTCTTTCGTTTGCGGCTGGGTTTGTCGGAAGATCCGTCAGCAGATTTGTCAGAAGAATCGTCGACAGATTCGTCAGGAGAATCATTAGCAGATTCGTCAGAAGAATTGTCGACAGATTCGTCAGGAGAATCGTCAGCAGATTCGTCAGAAGAATCGTCAGCAGATTCGTCAGAAGAATTATCGACAGATTCGTCAGGAGAATCGTCGACAGGATCGTCTGAAGAATTAATGGCGATTGCTTGATAAGCTTGCTTGACAGGGTTCTTGGAGAAAAATCCTTCTATGAGTCGTTTGTTGTTGATTTCTGCGGCTAAGCGGTAGGTTTCTTCGATGGTAGCAGGTCTAGCAGCTTCGACAAAATCACCCACACACTCAGGCAAGCCGCGAATGTACTTCGAAATGGCTTTTTCTGAAGTGTTGACTTGACTTGGGCAGATTATGCTAAGCTGTTTGAACCTAGCGGTGTAGCCAGTGTTGTCACTTTCGAGTTGCTTGATTTTCCAGAATTCGTCTTCCAGCTTCTGAACTTCGTGAGGAGGACAATACTCTTCTTTCATGAGCTCTTTCAGCTCATCCCAAGAGAGAGCGTAAGCTGCGGAGATTCCACGTTTGTTACGTTCGGCGGTCCACCAGTCGAGTGCTCGTGATTGAAATACTCCGGTAGCACAAGTAGTACGGAAACTATCGGGACACCCACTTTGACGAAGGGTAACTTCGATAGAATCGAACCACTGGAGTAGTTGAGATACACCTCCTTCACCCGTGAACTCCATCGGGTCACAGGCTTTGAAGTGTTTGTAGAGAAAAGTAGATTACGGCGCTTCCGTCTTGGAGTCTTCCGAGGTTCGAGAATGGCTGAGAGAGTGCACTCGAGCGGCAATTTGAGGAATAAGCTTAGCCACTTCCTTAGTCACAAGTGATGCAATCCTCTTATCGGCGCTTCGTTTGGCTCTTCTCCTGGCTACTCGTCTCGAGGTAGAGTTGTTGGAAGGCATCTAGACAGGAAGAGACTTGGAATGAGATTCGATCATAATGATTTTTGAGTTTTGCGATGCAATTGGGCACGTTCAAAACTTGATGCGATAGTATGTTAGTAATGCAAATCACATAGGAGCCACATAGGAGACACGAAGTTCCTAAGTTCTCACACCTTGACTTGTTTGTTTATACATATATATATATTTATATAATTGTAATTTGTAATCATACACATACAGGTCGATTTAGAATATGCGAGGACGCGTTGAGGTGAGAAAACGATAGCGAAGGCGATAGATTATGCACTAGTTTTGTTGCGAACATTCGGGTTTCGTTTTAGATTGCGATGGCTGTGCGATTTGTGCGTTTATAAAGCAGGGAGTGAAAATCGTTAAATCGAGAAATCGATAAAGCGTAAAGTTTCAAAACGTAAATAAGTTCCAACCATTTGTAAGATCGGCGGTTCGTATGTTAGAGTGCCTTGGGTGTTTAGGCGTCGACTACCCAAGGTAACCCAACTATATTTAACAAGTTCGTGCGCGCACGTTGACCTAGAAGACTCCATGCTTCCACTGGGATGCAGCTCATGGCATTCGTCTTCCTAGTCATCACGTGGCTCGAGTTATCATGATAGTCGAGTCCTTGGTGAGAGCTTTTGAAAACCAATTTAGGGAGTGGAACAGCTTATTAAGGTACGGGTTTCACCCCTGACTTAACAGCTTCGCTCCTAATTGTGGTTATACTCTTCGAATAAATTCGCGAGCTCCACTAGATTTCGAAATGGAGACTTTCGTCGAGATGTGGATGTCACTCCTAACTCGATGAAAGGTTCTCGTGCTAGAAAAATGCGCTGAATGAGCAATCCTATCGAGAGTTCTTGGTTTTCACACCTGATCTCGACTGGATCACTCGGTTTCGTTATGCGAGTATTTTCGAAAACACGTGTATTGTGTCGGCCTTAGGAAAGGCTAAGAAATATTCCGGCCTTAGGAAAGGCTCCTTCGTGTGAAGTTGTAGTATGCGGTGTTCACACAAAGTTGTAGCTTTTAGCAACTTCGATCGAGAGTATCAAGTAGGCCCGATACAAACCCTACTGGGTTCGTACGAGTCGGCCGGTTGGTACTTAGACTATAGACTAGGTCAATTTCTAAGACGTCGACCCAGACTAGGTCGAGTCTGGCCTAATTCCCTATAGTTATGGCTCTGATACCAATCTGTCACACCCCAACCGATGGCGGAATCATCGGGGCGCGGCACTAGGCGAATCAGATTGCTCAAGAGAATCCATAACAACTATATTGCGATAATATTTAATACATTCGTTATCCCATACTAACAAATAATACAATCACATAAGTTATCACAGATTTCTTGTCCTCTCGAACAATACAAATCTGACAACCTAGATTTTAGTTGAGTTTCTAGACTTCCTAGTTTGATTTGATATAGTCTGCGATCTAACCTGCAACATACGTTAAAATATTTGTCAATACAAAAGTATTGGCGAGTATACAGGTTTGATATGTATAGCGTAATAGATAAAAAGTGTAGCGAATTTCCATATGCAAGAACGTAACACACGACATATATACTCACAAAGCTGATACTACCAACTAAGTCCTCGATGCTCGAATATGCGATGGCAAACTAGACCCCGTCGGGTGCAATAGTACTATACTAGTCATGGTGGGACGTCGCGAGTATAAGCCCTAGCACATATGCAACTAGCATCACGTATATCTATGCATAACAGTCATTCGCAAGTGATAATTCGATTGATTGAATAATTCGTTTGATAAGTTCGATTTGCTAGAAACGTATGTTACACCCAAAATACGATTAAAAAGGGTTCAAGTATACTCACAGTGCTTGTTCAGCAATTAAGCCCCACTTGATTGATCGATTGAGAGCGCGCCTGAGTTAGCCTGATCGATTGAGAGTGCGTTAAACGGCGACGGGTAAAACAGGTGACTATTGGCCATCCGGTCGGATGGCAATCCGATCGGATGGTCACTTGTTAGGAGAGGACATTGGACAGTGGCTATCCGGTCGGATGGCAATCCGGCCGGATGGCCATTCGTTTGGATGATTGCGTGCTTAGTGACTATCCGATCGGATGGCAATCCGGTCGGATGGTCACTCGTTTGAAGGTGAGGTTTGCTTAATGACTATCCGATCGGATGGCAATCCGGTCGGATGGTCATTCGTTGGGATGATGAGTTGGTCCGGTCGAATGGTGCTCATTCGTCCGGATGACATGTTATCCGTGCGGATGGCATGTTATCGGCCCGGATGACATGTTATCCGTCCGGATGACATGTGATCCGTGCGGATGACACGTCTGTTTCGCATTCTGAACACTGTTTCTGAGTGTTTAACGGAAGGAATACGTGCGGAGTTGCCGGGGCAGTGTAATTTCGCACTAACACTTGAAATTCCATCAGTTCCGACCCGCTCTAACGGTCGGGAATCACCCCGTTCCATCAGATCTGGCCGTTCTTGACTGTTTCTCATGTTTAGCTCGAAATCGCACAGTGCCTTGGTTAAATACATAGGTTTAGGTGGGATTTGTTATCAAAACATGCGGAAATCACCCAGATCTGAGTCGTTTATGGTGGGATGAGGTCACAACTTGAAGTTCATATGAACTCTTGGTGACTTCACCTTAAAACACTTCAAATCAGTAGATTTCATGGTTAGAAATTGAGTTTTGAAAGATAGAATGATGTAGAATTGAGTGTAGATCGTAGAAGTACAAGTTGTAAGTTGAAATCTTACCGGAATCGCGAGGAATCGAGAGAAAAGGGTCCTTGAGCGTGTTTGGTCGAGTGGGAGCTGTCACATCACTGTTAGAGTGATGTGACTTGCTATTTATAGGCAACAGAGGGCTGAAGTGGATTTTGGGTCGGATGGCCCATCTGTCCGGATGGCTATCTTTCCGGATGGCTATCCGTCCGGATGGCCACTCCGACGCGATGGATTTCTCCGTTTTCGATCGTTTTGATACTTTTCGAAGTACGTGCTTTCCATATTTAATTTATATTATTATATATATATATCACTAGGGGTCGTATTTACGTATCCATAATTCAAGTTTCGATAATTAACAATCGGTTTTCGATTCGAGTGTGCGATTATTAGCGACTCTTCACGGCCATCAAGGAGGGTAGTATAGGTCCTTTCTTGACGTTATCGTGAACGTTATTGCGTGTTGTGCCACAATGACTGACAGGGTACCACTTACTCATTTTGTCATCATCGTCACGACGACTGGAGCTATAGCACTCACCCGAGAGTCTTTGTTAGCGTTAATTGTCTGCGTTTCGACACATCGCGGCCACCGAAGAGGGTAGAATAGGTCCTCACCCAATGCCATCGTGAGTGTTACTGCTTGTGATTTGTGTAGTATAGTGATATTGTATTTCGAAAATATGCGATTTTTCCTTCGAATAGCGATATATGCGATATAATTACATTATGATCCAAATCTCTGGTGGTAGGCGTAATGTAACACCCCGAAAACGGGTTTAGTAATTAAACCCCGTTAATACTAAAGACGGGGAAAGTACCGTTACTGGTAAAAGTAAACTGGCAAGTATTAGGAATTAATTGAATAATCCTAATATTTATTTAAAGTGAATAAGAGCTTTCAAGAAAATAGGAAGATAAAAGGGCCGATTTAACGGGACTTAAAGTAAAACGGGTTACGACTTCCCGAACCTACTAAGCTAACTAGGAATAATTCTAACATAGTTAGATAGTGACTTATGAGTGGGTTAAAACACTTAAATTATGAACTAAGGAAAATGGAGGGGCCAAAGATGTTAAAATTGAAACTTATGTTGCTAATTTTAATTAAAACAAAAACCAAACACCCCATATGGGGATGTCTGGTCGTACAAAGAAGCAGGGGGCGACCTGGGTTTCTTCAAACCCTAAAATCCTCACAAAACTCACAAATTGGAGCCTCTAATCAAGTCTAAATCGAATTTCAAGCACAAATTCATGAACACCTAGTTGAGAGGATCATAAGGTATGTAAAATTGTGATGTTTTGATCCATCTTAAATTCTAGGTTAATTGTAAGAAACTGAAATTGAGCTTGATTATGTCATGCATGGATAAATCTTGAAGTAATATTATGTCTAGGAGTAAACCCTAGTCATTTATTTGTTAAATTGATGTTCATGATTGTGAATTCATGATCATACTCTCATGTGTCAAGTGGGTTTTGGAGAATTATGTTAAACACTAGGATTATCCTTGTTAACTTAGTGTATTAGAGCTCTATGAAGCAAATCCAGAATTTTTGGTATGAAGATTTGTCATGAACATGTAAAAAGATGTTTAAATCTTGGTTAAATAGTTAGTCTTGAGCTTGATTCTAGTAGTAAAAATTTCATGCTCATAAGGTGTTCGATGTAATGCCTAAGTGAAATTGGGTACCTACTAGTTCATATGAAGAACTTGATTATATAAGATGTCATGATGAATGCTAGTGATATGATGAACGGGTCTCACTTAAAGATGAGAACCCATAGTTCTTGTGAAATGAATGAATAAATTAGTCTTGATAATCGCTTGAACTAACTAAAGTGATTAAAATGTGATAAACATGGTTAGAACTTTGGTTAAAACGGTGGTCTAAAGATAACGCCTACCGGGTAATTAAAGAATGCTAAAACTAGTTGATAAACTCGAAAATGCAATTAGTATACTAATGGACATTTGACTTTTAAAAAGTCAAACTGACCTACGATGTGATGAATGATAATTAGACATAGAAAATAAGTGAGGTGGAATAGTCGTGATTGTTAATGACTAATTTAACCGCCTTGTAAATGATTGACAATAGTTTGACGCGTAACAAGCTAGGTGAAAGCTTGGAGGAGGGAGCGGGTCAAACGGATCAAGAAGGAAAAGAAAAGTGTAGCTTGGATACGAGGTAAGTATAGCTTACACCCTTTTTGCAAGATATGCATTTAATTCTCGGTTATAATTACAGCAAAGGTTGTATTCGAACTTTGGTTCCGACCCGAGTTGGTACGGGTCGGAATATAACAAAGATGCAAGATGGACATTTGGTCATAAATAACATATATAAAATGAATCTTTGAATGGCTACTTTGTAAGTAGGCCTAAATGAATGAAAACAAATGGAAAATGATGATTTCGTCATGTATAAATGGATAAGGGTTGTAGTTTAAAACGACACTAATTGGCATAAGCCATGTTGGGATTAACGGGTGCCAAACGGATTTAAAAGACATAATTAAATGGTAAGGAATCCGAAATAACATACTTAATAAAATGGTAAATAAATACCATTGGAATATAAACGCAAAATGTTTGGTCATTTAGACTAAACGGGTCAAATGGCAATATTAATACCATTTGATAAATCACGACTAATAAGCACTTGTCGAGTCTTATGCTTACAGGAAAAAGCGGCTTACGAATTAGCGTTGCTATGAAATAACAAATTGTTGAAGTAAGGTATTAAAACGGGTCAATAAATTGACCCGAGCCAGGTACGCAAATATAAGGATGTAGTTAGAAGTGATATTTTGGTCAATTATTAGCGAAAATCCCTCGTCACCAAATGACGGACTAAAATTGACCAAAAAGCCCTTTGGGGGTAAATTGGGCAAACAACCTTTAAAAGTTGTCTAGAAGTAAGCGTTTTGTTAAATGGAGTCCTTGGGATACGCATAAAAATGGGGATAGGATGTAATCTAAAAGAAGCGTGATTTAAAGCTTGATAATGCTTAAATACCCTTAATGGGTCAAAATAAGCGTTTAAGCGTAAACGGGATTTTATTATGTAAGGAACCCGTGAATTGAGATTAATGTGATAGGAGATATTGAAATAATGAATATCATGAGTTAAAAGGTCAAATAAACATGTTGGGGTGATAAAATTATGAACGGGTCAATTTTTGGTAAAAAGTGTAGTATGCCGAGAACTTAAAAGTCTGGAATTTTGTTAATCCGGATGTCGGATTTTAACTCCATAAGATGGATAATTAAATTACGGACGCGTAGGAAAAAGAATCGGGTGAAACGGACCAATAATGAAGAAGTTATGGCCGTTTCCGTAAAGTATAGCGTTGCTGGAAAAATGCAGGTCACAGATCCAGACCTGCTGGAAAACATGCACCCTCGCGCCACACGAAGGGTCATCCCGTTGTCGTCGCGCCACGCGACAGGTTGTCGCGGCCCGCGACATAATTTGATTAAGTTCACGCGGCCCGCGAGAACTACCAATTCCGGAAATTTGTTTTATTTTGTTGTATGACGCAAGAAACTTGTTTAAACCAGTGTTTAAGGTATCAAGACTAACTTTTAAGTTGGTTTTGATCACAGGTTAATATCAAGAGTTCCCGGATGAAGATCAAGCAGCGTACAAGAACCGAACACACTAGAATAAAGCTTCCGTACGTTGTTTCGTCGTTATTTTAAACGGAAATTCGTTAGATATTAAATTGTAATATTTTCAAATTGTAAAAGTTTTAATTCACCCGTATTATTCGACAGTATTTACATATAATTTCATGTTTATTTTCGTAACTTAAACGAAAACCGTTAAATAATTAGACGGGTGTTACACGTAACGAGTATATCGAGTAGTAGCAACGCACAAAAGTGCGGGTTGTTACATCATACCTTTCTTTTAAATTGGTCCATAGGACGAGTGGATCTTTGATAGTGAGATATTCAATTTTCAATGACTCATGAATATGGTGGCGTAAGAAAATCATTACCTTTGCTTTATCTTGGGTACTCGTTTTATTTCCTTATTTAATTGTATCCCCAAGGTTATTGGCATTTAGATGGATTTCAGCATCCAAAGCCCATGACAAATAATTTTTTCCAGTGATGTCTAAAGCCATAAACTCAAGCTTTGCAAGATTCGACATGATTAACTATATTAAAGAAATACACGTGGATTAATGTATGTTAATCAAATTATAATCAAATAGAATTTAGTGACCATTATTGACAATAAAATAAAACAAGACTAATAAAATGATAATGTATTTAGGCATTACCAATATAAAGTTTGTTTACATATATTTGTATATAATATGTCCATGCATATAACCAAACATATATAATTTATATTAACCTATCACGATATAACTAATCAAAACTATATCTTATTGCAACTTTGAAATATAATTATATATATCCATCAAGTTTCATATTTATTAATAACACATGATCATAAATACAATTAATAAAATGTTTAAATCACATGAATTAGAATACTTACAAACGTATTTTGTTTTATTTATGTTGCTATTCAATTAATAACACATTTGTTTTATCAATAGAAAGCATGCAAAATCTCATTTGTTAAAAAAAAAACATTTTAGTTTCATCAAATTAATTATAAAAAAAAAACAAAATGTATACAAGCTACTATCCTCTTTTTTTCATTCAAAGTTCACATGTCTTTCATTTAGTTATTTCGAATTAGATGTGTTCCCATTTCTTTAATTCCATATTACGTTATTCCATGTATCACCGTAACTTAACTTGCTGGGGTTTATAATTCATATTATCAATAGTTTGCTTTGTTTTCCCTAGTACCTAAAAATAATTATGTTTAACTTATCCGCTACAGAATCTAACGAGAATCTAGAGATTTTGATTGTGATAACCCATAAAATTCTTTTTTTTTAATTCCAAATAAATAAAGAATATAAAAAATGATGATAGCGAATGGTTCAAAGTTTGATTAATTAAAAAAAATACCTGCTTAAAGAAATTAAAGATACTAAAAGTTTTTTTTTTTTTGTAGACCTTACGATGGATAGTATGAACACGTCTCTAACACAACCCAAAATAGTATGAATTACAATATGGATCATGTATGAGAAAATAATGAATAATGATAAAATGGTTAGAAAATATATTATACCTTACGATGTTGTGATCCAAAGCAATGGCGCTTGTGATAATACGATCCAACTCTAAAAACAAGTCGTGCTGATAACGTGTTTTGTAACAACTAGCCTATTAACATTATAGAGATAAGAAAGAGAGATTGGGGAGATGAATATATCTTATTGATGTGTAAAATAGATTTCATATGCCTGTATTTATAGGCTTACAAGAATGGGGGTTAAATATATAGAGAGTCACAAGTAAAGTGGATAGTACACAATTATACATATTATTTGAAAGTCTCCATGAACAGTGGTTTAGTTTTTTTAATATTGTTTTTTCTAAGTTTTTAATATTATATTGTTTTTTGTTAAGATTTTAAACATATTTTTTTTCTTATAAAATGAATGCACACCGGTATAAATGTTGTCTGGTTTAGTTCGGTATTGTTTTTTTCTAGGTTTTCATTATTATACTGTTTTCTTATTAACTTAAGTTTTCATTATTATATTGTTTTCTTATCGATACGTTATCAGTGTATCGTAAGCATAATCAATAAAAATAAATAGGGTATTGATACAAATGTTGTTCAATCGGTTCAATTCGGTTTGTTACGATAGCGGCACGATATCTCTTTTAGAAATAAAAATCACAATGTTGAAATAAAAAAAAAATTGCAAAGGAACTGAACCGATATCAACTAAACAACATAAGTTCCAGTATCGATATATGTTTTTATTGTTTTTGATGGATGTAATGTTTTCTCTTTCGACTATTATAGCGAGTGCCGGTAAGGTAACGAACCAAATTGATACCGACTGAATTCCCGCCGCGAAGCGCGGGGGAATCTCACTAGTTAATAATAATAATTCATAACAAACTTTACTTATTTTGTTACTAGAATTCCGCAAAAGGGGCGATTTCGTCATTTCACGACTTCAAAATTCGCGGGCCAACTGTATAGCCATAACAACAACAAGCTCGTTTCCATTACGTCACAAACCCTGTGTGAATGAATCATCAAACCGATCAAATTCTATACAACAATCACACACCATTTCAAACCCTAAATCGAATTCAATATCCACAGTAATCATCAGATCACGTAACCGCTTCATCAATGGCGGCATCAGACGGAAGCGAGTACTTCGACGTGGACATAGAGAGCAGTTACCGCACCTTTTCACGGCGGTCGAACACCACGGATGTTCAGCGAGACGAGACGGAGCTTCTGTGGGCGGCGATTGAGCGGTTACCGTCCGGAAAGGAGAAGAAGACGGCGTTGATGCGACGGCAAGCGTCTGGATCTAATCGGCCTGAGAGGACGGAGACTATAGATGTTACCAAGCTTGATCGGCGTAATCGTTCGCTTATTGTTAAGAAAGCGCTTGATACGTCTGAACAGGATAATTATAAACTCCTTGCCGCGATTAAAGAGCGATTCGATAGGTATTATTAACTGTTAACCATTATTCTATTAGCTATTAACTGTTAACTGTTAATATTAGTTGATGTTAGGTTTTTAGTTTTGCTTGATTCAGGTTTATGTGTTTAGGTCTATGTAGTTAATGTTATCGGTATCAGTACAAAATCAGTACCGATAATATCGGCGATATTGACCGATATATCATCGATATTCCCGATATCAGTACATTTCTTCCTAGTTCTACCGTTCGTCTTTCTTCTTATTGCTGGTATTAGTGTTTTAAGTCTTAATTGTTAGTTGTTACGGTTAAATGTTAGTGTTTTTAAGTCTTAGTCAGTTCCTACTTGCTACAATTGTTAGTGTTTTGCAAGTTGCAAAAGGTTAATTTGTTAATGGTAGAAAAGTATACTGAATTGTTAGTGTTAAATTGCTATATATATAAATTTAGCATAATACTAAAATTACCGATATTTTACCGCGATAACCGATGTCTCAAATATCAGTCGTTGGCCGATATCCGATATTTTATCGCATTAACTACTTAGGTTTAGGTATTAAGTATTGACTGTTTTGTGATGAATTGTTGTGTTAATGGTGGAATAGAGTTGGATTGGAGGTTCCGAAGGTTGAGATTAGGTTTGAGAAATTGAACATTGAGGCGGATGTGGTGATTGGATCTAGAGCTTTGCCGACTTTGCTTAATTACACTCGTGATGTGACTGAGGTAAGTGTTCTCTTACTTGACACAGCATTTTTTTTATGAGAAAGCTAAGTAGTGACTCAGAGTCTCAGATTGTGTAATATGTAAATAATAGAAAACTGATATTCAGTCAAAACTCCAAAGTGAAGTAGACTTGAATATTATTTTTCAGAACAATGCTCATTCGTAAGTCTAATAAGCTGTAATTAGTGTTTTCATTCTAACATTTACGTACTACATATGATTTTTATGATAGATAATTAGCTTTTCAGTGTTTATAATTATGATAAATTTACTTCCATGCATAGTTATTAAAGGCGCTAGGCGCATTCAAGGCGCATAAAAAGCGAGGGCTTGAGAAAAGAAAAGCGCACAATGATAATAAATAAAAAATATTTTATGTATTAGAAAATTAATACTATTACTAAAGCTATTGTATAACATTTAATATCATCTATTTACTACCAACGGTTCTAAAATATTAGTGTATTAGTATAGAAAAGTAGATTTTGTTAGATAAAACTAGAAATCTAGCTTCAATCTGACCGGAATTTAGAGAATTTGGCCGGAAACTCTCCGGAATCTACGCCTAGACCATCACCTCGAGAATTAAAGCACAATTGCCTTGACTTAAGGCCCAATTGTCTCGACTCGCCTAAAAATGGGCCTAGGCGCAAGAAGCAATGACTTTTAACAACTATGCTTCCATGCATTTATTAGGTTGTTACTTTTAGGTGGTAGTATGAGGTCATGAAGGCATATCACCATTTTTTTATTTGGAATCAATGAAGTTAAGGAGTATGGAACTTGCTGTTTTTATCTCTGATTTTTCTGGTGTGATTGCAGCGTTTGTTAACCAGTTTGAAGATTTACCATCCCAAGAGACATAATCTATCTATCTTGAAGGATATTAGCGGCTCAATAAAACCCGGAAGGTACCCTTATATATCTATGTTTTACGCTCACGGTTCGTTTTGATTTAAAATTTACCAGGAATAGCTTGAGAATGCATGCATACTCTGTATAAGATTTTATGTTGCATAGATTACATTCCCTTATATTTGGATACATACATTAGCATTTGCAAACCTACCATATTTTATATCATTAAATTTTATAGTAGAAGTTATTTAATAGCTTTGATTGATGATCAAACTTAGAAACCTTTGATTTTTTGAGAAAGGTTTATCTACCATACTTTCAGATCAGAGATTTGTTAATGTGTTATTGATAATTTTATGTTCCATCTAAGCAGTTCAAATTACCTCACTGTATGAAGTTGGTTGATAACTGAACAAAAGAAAATGATTTTTAATTAAGCTTGTTTATGTTTGACATGGGGACAGGATGACGTTGCTTTTGGGCCCACCTGGCTCCGGAAAATCTACATTGCTTTTAGCTCTTGCAGGGAAACTTGACACGAGCTTAAAGGTATCTACGCAAAGTTTTTTCTTTCAAAATTCTTCTCCTGCGAAAGAAAAACTTTATAAGATTGCACATTAAAAGAAAAGGGTTGAAGATATTATTCAACATATACTCTAATTTGTGTGCGTACGATATATCTCCTTCAAACGGCCATTGTAGAATGGTATTAGGAAATGTATTATAGTTTGAGCTTTCTGGATTTCTACCAAATGGCCAAATGGTAGAATATTAAAAGTATGTATACTTTTGTGCTAACAAATCAAATGCGTAAAAAATAATAAATGACAGGTATGACACGTGCTAGTTTCAAATCAAGTAATGATTTTTTATAGTATAACTTGACATCTGGCATGGCAGTTGTTTTGAGGTACCAGAAGCTTGCTACAGTTTCAACATGAACTGTAACCTTTCTCATTTACTATACTGTTTCCCTTTCTTCAGAAAAATGGTAAAATTACCTATAACGGTCACGAACTTAATGAGTTCTGTGTTCAAAGGACTTCAGCTTACATAAGTCAAACAGATGACCACATTGCGGAGCTAACAGTACGTGAAACTCTTGATTTTGGTGCAAGATGTGAAGGTGAAGGGTTTGCAGGTTTGTATTGTCTGTTTATTGAAAAATGTATACATAATGCTTATATACACATGGAAGTCAAATGTAAAGTTAGTTAAGGTTACTATTACTCATTACATGCTGTGACGTTTTTAACTGATTTCTGTATTCACCTGTTTTATTTACAGGAAACTTGATGAGAGAACTAACACGTTTGGAGAAAGAAAAGAAAATACGTCCCAGTCCTGAAATTGATGCGTTTATGAAGGTTACCATTCTGAGATTTGTAGCTTGCTGACACTATTTTCATGCTAATTATGTTATAATCTTAGTATAATTTTCTTATACAATAATGTAACAATCAGGCAGCCTCCATTGCTGGGAAACGGCACAGCATTTCAACAGATTACATACTGAAGGTGCTTGGTCTTGATGTGTGCTCAGAGACAATTGTCGGAAATGATATGCTCAGGGGTATTTCAGGTGGTCAGAGAAAGAGAGTTACTACAGGTAAAACCGTAAAAGTTATGCGTTCCATATGGTTACACAAAACAAAATTTTCCAGCCTTGAATTTTGTCTAGCACTATCGATATGCCTTCATAAAGACATGCTATTGTAGGTGAGATGGTGGTGGGTCCAAGGAAAACTCTTTTTATGGATGAGATATCAACAGGGTTAGATAGCTCAACAACGTGCCAAATTGTGAAATGCGTAAAGAATTTTGTTCATCAAATGGAAGCCACAGTGTTAATGGCTCTGCTGCAGCCTGCACCTGAGATATTTGATCTTTTTGATGATCTGGTTCTGTTATCAGAAGGTCACATGGTCTATGAAGGTCCACGAGAAGAAGTCCTTAACTTCTTTGAGTCTTTAGGTTTTCAAAAGCCCTCACGTAAAGGCACCGCAGATTTTCTTCAAGAGGTATTATATTATAATTATTATATAGAGTAAAATGCCATTCTTGTCCTGAGGTTTGGCCAACTTTGCGACTTTCGTCCAAGGGTTTGTTTTTTTGCATCTGGATCCAAAAGGTTTGAAATCTTGCCATTTTCGTCCCTGAGGTTTGGCCAGCTTTGCGACTTTCATCCAAAGGTTTATTTTTCTGCATCCGGATCCAAAAGGTTGAAATCTTGTCATTTTCATCCGGCTCGTTAACTCCATCCATTTTTCTCCATTAAGTCAGGAGTATTTCCGACTTAAAGGGCAATTCGGTCTTTTTCACTTTATGTATAAAGACCGAATACCCTTGAAAAAGACTGAATTGCCCTTTAAGTTAACAAAAAAGACGGAAATAAGACTTGGAGAAAAATGGATGGAGTTAACGAGCCGGATAAAAATGGCAAAGATTTCAAACCTTTTGCATCCAGATGCAAAAAAAAAAAAAACTTTGGATGAAAGTCGCAAAACTGACCAAACCTCAAGGACGAAAATGATATTTTACTCTATTATATATGCATATATTTCTATAAGTTATCACTTTTTACAAGTAAAATCTAACAACTGATGTGTCTATAGGTCACCTCAAGAAAAGATCAAGCTCAGTACTGGGCTGATGCCTCAAAACCATATGAATACATGTCAGTTTCCAAGATTTCAGAAGCTTACAAAAATTCCATCTATGGAAAGTCTTCGGAATCTACCCTTTCTGTTCCATTCGATAAATCCAAGAGCCACGTGTCGGCTTTGAGGAAAAGGCGGTATGGCGTATCAAAGTGGAAGCTCTTTAGAGCTTGTTTCTCAAGAGAATTCGTATTGATAAAACGACAAAAGTTTCTTTACATTTTCAAGACGATACAGGTATGTCCTGTTGTTTCTTTATGTTGAAATAGAGATATTGGATTTAAATAACCTCAACTTTCACCATTTGACCGATAACACTCCCAACTTCCACCATATTTTACTCTGCCACTCCAAACTAACTGAACCCTAACCCAGTTAGTTGTTGTCAGATGCACGTCATTAAACAAGTGCCACCTCAGATTCCACGTCATCAAAAAGCCATGTCAGATGCCACCTCACATGTCATGTCACTAAATAAGTGCCACGTCATATGACACATCACTAAATAAGTGCAACCTCATATGCCACGCCACTACACAAGTGCCACATCAGCAAAAAAACTGAGTTAGTTTGGGTCTGCCAAAGGAAAATAAGTCGAAAGTTGAGAGTGGCGTGGTACAATTCGTAAGTTGAGAGTGCTATCGGCCAAACGGTGAAAGTTGAGGAAGTATCCCGTTGAAATATAACATAGATTAGAACTAATATATCTATCACATAATGTATAGGTGGCGTTTGTGGGTTTCGTTACAAGCACACTCTTTATAAGAACAAGATTACATCCCACAGATATGCCAGATGGAACGTTGTATCTTGGTTGTTTATTCTTTGCACTTGTGCACATGATGTTCAACGGCTTTACAGAACTCCCACTAATGATAGTCCGGTTGCCTGTTTTTTACAAGCAGCGTGATAATAATTTCTATCCTGCATGGGCGTGGTCTGTTTCTAGTTGGATATTGCGTGTCCCGTACTCTTTTGTTGAAGCTTGCGTGTGGTCTGGTATAGTCTATTATAGCGTTGGCTTTTCTCCAAGTGTAGGAAGGTATGCTAGCTTTATCTTTTAACTCTTGCAACAAAATCCTTCATTAGAATTACGACATTTTTCTATGAATTGCTGCACTACTTTTCAGGTTTTTCCGTTACGTGTTCATTCTATTTTCAATGCACCAGATGGCTTTAGGCCTTTTTCGTACACTGGCTGCAGCTGCAAGAAGTATGATGATTGCCAATACTTTCGGATCAGCTGCTCTGCTTTCGGTAGTCTTGATGGGTGGTTTCATTATGCCGAAAGGTGATTTGCCAACTGAATTTTCATCTACACGAATCAACGGCTTATAAATAATAACTCTGCTTTTTTGCCATTCAGATATGATTAGGCCATGGTGGATATGGGGTTATTGGGTGTCACCTCTATCATATGCTCAAAATGCAATATCTGTTAATGAGTTCACTTCCACAAGATGGATGAAGGTTTGACGTTTGCACTTAACTTGTCCACGTCATCTTCATCAAATACAATTGTTTTATTACAACTCCAAATTCTGCCACTTTGCAGAATCTCACCGGTACAAATACTACAGTGGGGTACGGTGTTCTTCAGTTTCATGATCTGCCCACTCAGAACTATTGGTATTGGCTTGGAGTTGGTGCCTTGTTAGCTTATGCTTTGTTATTCAATATCATAGTCACTCTGACTTTGACTTATCTTAAACGTAAGCGCTTGTTTATTAATGTTTGGATGTGTTTTAAGCAAAAAAAAAAAATATATAAATATGCTAATATGAATACTATTTTGTTTTCTACTGCAGCTCTAAAAGTTGCACAGGTTATTCTACCTTCAACCATAGAGGGAGGTTAGTTACTATCACAGTTACCTATTATGCTAGTTGGTAATTAGGGGTGGTCTTAACTCTTAAACCATTGAATCTGATTGAACCGCCCAAAACCGAAGCTGTTCTGCCAGTTTGCTCGGTTTGAAATGTATACGGCTCCATTCACAATTTGGCCTTGATAGTTTAATTGTTTTACAGTTCAGTTTACGACATGAAATTTAAACCGACCGTGTAAATTCCACCGGCCACCAATATTTTATATTTATTCTTTCATTATAGGACAATGCAGTTATGTTTATATATTATATTATAAATAAGAATCATTCTTATCATCGTCTAAAAATAGTACTTAGTGAGAAACTAAAAAAGTTGGTTCAAAATGCCAAACCACTAAAGCCAACCAGTTTGGTTTTTTCGTTTGTCCGAAACTGTAGTTAGTGGTCCAGGTAAGAGTTTACGCTAAATGGGCGGAACCGAACCATGAACACCCTATTAAATGGTATTCATAACTTGAATTTGTGGTTTTGGTTTTGATCTACAAATTTTTTCTTACTTGTTTGTTAAGGGGTAAATTAGATTTTGAGTAAAATGCCATTTTCGTCCCTGAGGTTTGCCAGTTGTGCGACTTTTGTTCAAAAGTTTGTTTTTTCGCATCTGAATCCAAAAGGTTTGAAATCTTTCCATTTTCATCCGGCTCGTTAACTCCATCCATTTTTCTTTGTTAAGCAGAGGTATATCTGTTATTTTTGCCTACTTAAAGAGCAATTCGGTCTTTTTCACTTTATGCAAAAAGACCAAATTGCCCTTTAAGTTAAAAAAGACGAAAATACCTCTGATTTAACAGAGAAAAATGTATGGAGTTAACAAGCCGGATAAAAATGGCAAGATTTCAAACCTTTTAGATCCAGATGCGGAAAAACAAACATTTGGACAAAAGTCGCAAAACTGGCCAAACCTCATGGACGAAAATGGCATTTTACTCTTTGATTTTGTAAACTATGTGATTTTGCATTTCTGTAATGGAGGGAGTATCTGAAAAAGTGAAATTCAAATTTCTGCAGCTGACGATAAGGCGACAGTTAACAAATCTAAAAAAGTTTCTAGAACAGCCGGCATGAGTCTACCTTTCAAACAGCTATCAATGACCTTTCATAACATCAATTACTTTGTTGACATGCCAAAGGTACATCGTACACTGTTTCTGTTATTGTCTACTACTTGCGTGGCAAACATGTAAATTATGCAAAAACTAAACTCACTTGAACATCATTTTGTCAGGACATGGTTATGGAAGGTGCAGAAGGTAGGAAGTTGCAACTCTTGTCTGACGTAAGTGGGGTGTTTTTGCCAGGTGTCCTTACTGCACTGATGGGGTCAAGTGGGGCCGGCAAGACAACCTTAATGGATGTCCTTGCTGGCAGGAAGACAGGTGGATACACTGAAGGGGATATCACTATATCCGGGTTCCAAAAGGAACAAAGCACTTTCGCTAGAGTGTGTGGTTATGTCGAGCAAAATGATATTCACTCTCCTCAAGTCACTGTTATGGAATCTCTCTTATTCTCTGCGTTTCTCCGCCTGCCAGAAGATGTCCCTGAAAAGCAAAGATGGGTTAGTTTCGTCTGTTTGAATATATTAATATATTACCCACTAGGTTATAATCTCGTTTATTACACAGGCTGATAAATGTACTGTTATATAATTATCATAGTTATTAAAGACGCTAGGCGCACAGGCCTCGCCTGGGGCCGGCCTAGGCGCAAGGCGCAAAAAAAGTAAGGGCCTGAGAATAAAAGAGCGCACAAAGAAAAAAATCAAAAATATTTTATGTATTAGAGAATTAATACTATTCTTTAAATAAAATAAACAAAAGCTATTATATAACATTTAATATCATCTATTTAGTATCAAAAGTTGTAAAATATTAGTGTAGAAAAGTAGTTTTCCTTAGATAAAAGTAGAAATCTGGCTAAAATGTTACCTGAATTTAGATAATCTCCGGAATCTAGGAATCTTGCCGAAATCTGCGAATGAACTATCACCAAGAGAATTAAAGCGCAATTGCCTTGACTTAAAGCGCAATTGTCTCTCCTAGCTTGAAAATGGGTCTAGGAGCAAGAGACGATGGCTTTTAACAACTATGATAATTTGTAACATAAAAGTTATGTTTAAGAAAACATATGCATTGCACGGTTGAATAGACCCGTGTATTATATTACTAGAATAGAATATAATATAATTTGTTAACATATATAGTCGTCAAGATATGTATTTAAAAAAATGAATAATGACGTGACAATTTTAAATTTTGTTAAGTTAATTTTTAAAAGATTATTTCTATCAACTGGGTATTAACTTTGATTTTTGAATACCACCTATTTTTTATTATTATTTGACATATTGTATTTTACCATTCTTACCATCCAATCACATAAATATATGATTTTTTTAGAAATCACTCACAAACACAGTTATCGTCATTTTTCTTTGTTTTTTTAATATTATAACCAACATAATTTTGAACTTGGTGAAGTTTTTAATAAAAAATATAAGTTTACCTAAAAAGATTAATAATAACTATCTTTAATTAACAAAAAAATCATCATCATCATACTCTGTAAATCCCACCAATAGCAAAGCTAAGGTAGGATCAGGGTAAGATGTAGACAGCCTTACCTCTACCACGTAGGAATAGAGAGGCTGCTTCCAGTGATACACCCGGCTCGTTAATTAACAATTAAAAATAAATACCCATAATCAAGTATGAGAAAGAGGGGGGAAAACCAAAAGGAAGATGCCTCCAATGGATGGATGACATATGTCCCCCATTGTTTTTTTATTATATAGTATAGATATAGATATGACCCGTTTACTTTTAAGCTGATTTTTTTGAAAATAAAACAGGAGTTTGTGGAAGGAGTGATGGAATTAGTTGAGCTTGATGTTCTAAAAGATGCATTAGTAGGCTTACCTGGCACTACAGGGCTATCCACTGAGCAAAGGAAAAGATTAACAATAGCCGTTGAGCTTGTTGCGAATCCCTCTATAATATTCATGGATGAGCCAACATCTGGACTTGACGCTCGGGCTGCTGCCATTGTTATGCGAACCGTTCGTAATACAGTTGACACCGGAAGAACAGTTGTTTGCACCATTCATCAGCCAAGTATTGAAATATTCGAAGCATTCGATGAGGTTTCAGTTTCGCTACTTGATGTGTATAATTAGGGCTGCTAATGAACTGAACTTTAAGCGAACACTTCATGAATTGTTCGGCAGGAAGTTCGTTCGTTTAATAAATGAACGAACACGAACAAAAAAAGTTGTTCGCTTAGTTAAATGAACGAACATGTTTAGACATGTTTGGGTAACATGTTCGTTTGTGTTCGATAGTTAATTAGAGTTGTTAATTTTTATATTTATTTTAATATTCTTTTTATTTTTATTTGAGGTAACTAAGACAAATAAACCCTATTCCAGTATTCCCACGTCAATTAGTATACTTTGGGTGGATCTTCTTAATGTCTATGATGAAAGATGCCTATTTTATTTGAAATTTATATATGTTTGTTTGTGCCCGCTTCTGTTCATAAACGCTCGTTTGTGTTCATGAACATTTGTTTGTGTTCGTTTGCGTTCGTGAATGGTTGTTCGCTTTTGTTTGTGTTTGGTACCTAAAATTAACAAACACAAACGGACACGAACATGTTCAGTTCGTTAATGAACGAACACGAACATAAAATCTCGTTCGGTAAGTGTTCATGAACTGTTCTTGAACACATCATCATCATCATACTCAGTATATCCCACCAATAGCAAAGCTAAGGTAGGGTTTGAGGAGGGTAAGATGTAGACAGCCTTACCTCTACCCTGTAGGAATAGAGAGACTACTTCCAATGAGACCCCCGGCTCGATAGTAGTTTTGCATCAAGCCTTGGACAAAAGGCACATAACACTCAGCAATTGAGTCAAACGCCGATTAGTGCATGTACCCCTTTGCTTCGGCTATGAACTCCACTACATGATGCATGATTAACCATCCCCCTCTTTTAACGTTATTTTCACGAAATTAGTAAAATAACGTTAAAATTAGTGCACTTTCACTTTTGCCCCCCGAGCGCCCACCCATATATACATTATCTGAGCATACCGCAAGCAGGGCGTATTTATTAAGTGTTCGTTCGTTCATAGCTGCCTCATGTGTATTTCCTTAACAAACGAACATGAACAAGGCCTTGTTTGTGTTCGTTCGGTCAGTTTGCAGCCCGATGTGTAATTATTAAGTGTGCAGAAACCTTTTGAAATTATGTTTACATTTGTTTCATGATTCACAGCTGCTTCTAATGAAAAGAGGAGGACGCGTGATTTATGGTGGAAAAGTGGGCAAGAGATCAGATATTTTGATCAAGTACTTCGAGGTAACAATTGTGTTTGACAATTTTTATATACAAACTAATGAAGAATTTGTTATTAATATATACAGAGTATAAGCGGGATTTCACCGATGCCTAGTGATTATAATCCTGCAAATTGGATGCTTGATATGACTACACCTGCTGCTGAAGAAAGAATTGGCCAGGACTTTACTGAGATTTATAAAAACTCTCAGCAGTATCGGTAAATACAAAACCAACATTAAATAAAAAATGCGAGAACCGAATAAACGAATGAACATGAACATGAACAGAGGTTGCGTTCGTTCATTTATGTTCGTGAGCGTTCGGTAACATGTCATTTGTGTTCAATAGTTGATTAGTGTTTTTTAGTTTTTATATTTTATTAAAATGCTTCGAAATTCTGACAAATAAAACATTTAATAAGTATCAGTGTATTATATATTATGTATATGAATGCTTGTTTGTGTTCGTTTGTTTCAATTTGTGTTCATGAACATTAGTTTGTGTTCATGAACGTTCGCTTGAGTTCGTTGCCTAAAACTAACAAACGAACACGAACACGTTCATTTCCTTAACGAATGAACACGAACATAAAATCTCATGCGGTAAGTGTTCATGAATAGTTCGTGAACACGTATATTTCCTTAACAAATGAACACGAACAAAAGGTCTTGTTCGTGTTCGTTCGGTTCATTTGCAGCCCTACTGATATCTATAAGTTATAATGTTATCCTGTACACAAAAAAGTCTTACGGTCTAATATCTTTAGAGAAATTGAAGCTTTGATTCAGCAAGAGAGTACACCAAAGGGTGGATCCGAAGCTTTACATTTCTCTACAACATACTCCCAAACTAGTCTGTATCAGTTTAAAACTTGCTTGTGGAAGCAGAGTCTTGTGTATTGGAGAAGCCCAGAATACAATGCTGTGAGGATGTTGTTTACAACCATGTGCGCGCTCATCGTCGGTTCTATGTTTTGGGACGTTGGTTCAAAAAGGTATTAAGCATACCTTCATCATCGTTTTTGAACATCAGAGTTTATTACCAATCTGTTCATTCTGCAGAGACAGCACCCAAAACGTAATGGTGCTTATAGGTGCTCTTTATACAGCTTGTCTGTTTCTTGGTGTAAATAACGCATCCACCGTACAACCCGTGATTGCGATTGAAAGAACGGTTTTTTACCGCGAAAGAGCCGCTGGAATGTATTCTGCAATTCCTTATGCTATAGCACAGGCAAGTTCCTTGTACTTTTATTTTTTTAATTTAGAGTAAAATGATATTTTAGTCCCCAAGATTTGGTCAGTTTTGCGACTTTTGTCCAAAGGTTTGTTTTTCTGCATCTGGATCCAAAAGGTTCAAAATCTTGCCATTTTCATCCGGCTCATTAGTGAGAGGTATTTACATCTTTTTTTGCTAACTTAAATGGCAATTTGGTCCTTTTCTTTTTATTTAAAAAGACTGAATACCTCTAAAAACACCAAATTGCCCTTTAAGTTAACAAAAAATGCGGAAATACCCCTAACTTAACAGGAAAAAATGGATAGAGTTAATGAGCCAGATGAAAATGACAAGATTTCAAACCTTTTGGATCCAACCTTTGGACGAAACTCGTAAAACTGGCCAAACCTCAAGGATGAAAATGGCATTTTACTCTTTAATTTATTTTTTACTTTTTATAGATACAATATTTAGTTTGATTTGTTTTACAGGGTCTGGTGGAGATCCCATACGTAGCAAGTCAGACAATAGTTTATGGTGTGATTACGTACTTTATGATCAACTTTGAGAGGAATATCGGTATCAATCTAATATGCATAATTATAATCGCGACAATAACGATTACGGTTATATGATATTTTATATTTTTTTTTTGGTGCAGCGAAATTTGTACTCTACCTTGCGTTCATGTTTTTAACTTTCACCTACTTTACCTTTTATGGAATGATGGCAATTGGTCTTACACCGAATCAGCAAATGGCTGCGGTTGTTTCTTCTGCGTTTTACTCGTTATGGAATCTACTTGCTGGTTTTCTCGTCCCAAAAGCGGTAACTAACTTAACTAACTTATTGTTACTGTTTTATAAATGTTTTCAAGTGCAAGGTGATAAAAATAATGATTTGTTTTTAATTTTAGCAAATACCGGGATGGTGGATCTGGTTTTACTACGTATGCCCGATAGCTTGGACTTTGAAAGGTCTGGTTGGCTCTCAACTTGCTGACGTGGAAGAACCGATTGTGGGACCGGATTTTCAGGGAGCAGTGAAAGACTATTTGAAGGAAGCACTTGGTATGGATTCCGGTATGATTGGTGTTTCTGCTGCGGTTTGTTTTGCCTTCAGTCTCCTTTTCTTTCTTGTCTTTGCTCTCTCCCTCAAATTGCTTAACTTCCAGAAAAGATAGATTACACTTTTGTTCCCAACACGATTACCACGAGTTGCAAGAACCGAGAACGTTATGTAGCCACAGGCACTCATAAAGAGTCCAAAGGAACAAACAGATCGGTTATGAGATCATATCTCTTGGGCTCATTGCAGCTTCTATGGCGTCGTTGCACACGTGCCAATTCTTTAACAGTTTTGATACACGACTTAGCTTAGGAATCATCCTGGTTCTTATGGTTAAAGAAAGATGCATATGATAGCTTATTTTGCATCATTTTGTGGTTACATTCTATAGCTCTCATTGACTAGTATTATGACGAAACTTATTGCTAATAAATGAACAAAAGCATATTATTATTGTTTTTCGTTGTTGGAAAAGAGACTTTCAAAAGTTTTCTTCTCATCTATCAAAAGGTAATATTGGTATTTGAATTAGGACGGTCTCTATGAATATAGTAGAACTAGAAACCCATGTCCTCGATTTATGAGAGACTTGCGTTGTTATATAATATTTTGCCAGTAACCCATTTGGAGGATTCGTTAGCCGTTCAAAAAAAATCCGCTAATCTCTAGATTTATATTTAAAACCAATAATTAAAAATATAACAATTACAAATAAAATGGTCATTTGAGTTGGTCATTGGTTGTTTAAATTCCTACCACGTCATGAGTTATTACTAATATTCACATACGAACATTAAACGGGTTAGCTAGTAATTCGACATGAATAATATACGGGTCGTGTTCGGGTTCATCTATTCAACTTGACAACCCAAAGTTATTTGACACGACATGATTAACTCTGCTAGTTATCTTTACGTCTTTCTTGTCGACGATCAACCTAGGATATGTATAATGTGTTACATAATTTACTTGTTAGATCATGTGCAATGGGATAATGGCCAATGTGGCTCCCTCGTGGCAAAGAGAGGCTACAACCAATACAATTGTTTAAGTTTATTCAGTTGATCATCTGCAATGCGGTCTGTGGACAACGTAGTTTTTAATTCTTAACAAGTTGAGGCATAACACTAATTTCTATGAAGCTTGTTAAGTTTAAACACTAGTTATGCAAACATTTAAATCCCTTAAACCAATGATCGTATATCAACTTGTAACACCAATACTTTTATAAACCATACTTTTATGCAACTTAAAAGATTTTACATAAAGCGGTTTTAACTCTTTGATCAATAACAAAACTGGCGGAAACATATTATCAAAAGTTTATATATCATCATTGTACTTGAAAACTAAAAACATGAGTGAGACTTTGGGTATTGGAATAACATTTACATAGCACCATTATTGTCCGTTTTACCTACAAGAAGCTCATAGATTTCAGACTTTCCATAACACGCAGAGCTCCTCGCTCATCTACAACCAATGCAAAATATGTTCAATACGCGTTTGTGTATTTGAAGTCGGTCAATCCGTATGTTATTGTTAAGTTGTGTTATGAATTATGGAGTTTGTTGAAGGTATTAGGTGAATGTGTTTGAAATTGAAAATATCAAGACACCTTGTTTATTGTCTTAATCAACTTTGATCCTTTGCTTGCAGGGGCGGATCTAGACCATTTTTGTGGGTTCCCAGGAACCCATTCTGTTTAGAAAAAATGGGAAAAATTAGTAAGAACCTCGTATGATTTGGAAAAAAAAAATAGTGAGAATCTACCAAAAGGAACCTAGTAAAAAATGTTCTTAGATTCGCGATTGCTTGAATGTCTTTAACCAGACAGGATGAGAAAAATCTGGGCTATTGGAGTTAAATATTTCATCTATATCATATGTCCATTAAAAGGGGTACAAGATTATTAAAAAAACAAAAGAGAAGTCAAAACTCTATTAAACGAGTGGTACACCACATTTTGTTCGAAATAAACTGGGGAAATTTTACATTTACACCCCCATAACTATCATTTATTTATATTCACACCCTACACATTTTCATGGAATTAGTTTTTCTTGTCTCAAAACATCAATCCAATGTGATATCGAATCAAGTGCTAGATACCTCTTTGTGAACCCAAGCCTATCAGCTTTCTCTCTTGTTCCAAGCATCTTAACCGGGCAACGAAACAACGCGTCCAAGAAATACCAATTCGCCAAATCCTCCATTTCGGTCTCGACCAAACCCTCTTTCTTCACTATCTCTTTCCAAACACCCCCCTTATCGCTCATAGACCCCGCGAAAGTAAACTCCTCGGACAACATTTCCAAAGGCACGACCGCTCCAAACTTATCCCCAATCGCCCCCCATATATCCTTCCAAGTTGAACCATCCCCGTTTATTGAATTAAACGCTTGCCCGTTAGTTGATTGAACCGAATCGTTTGTGGCTGCCCATATTTGTTGTTTGGCCACAAGCCTAGCGTCCGAGACATCAACAAATTGTTCTTCCCAACACTCTTTTCTTCCACCAAAAACAAAGGGGAGGTTCAAATACTTACAAATGGTCCCGTATACGCATAAGCTTCCCATGAAGTTATACACGGTTTTTCTCGAACTTCCTATGATCAAACCAGGCCGGTGAACTGACCATGGGACCGCACCCGCTAGTCTCTCCTTAAGGAGATCTTCAAGACCATAGTAGAAGTTATACCCTATTGGTGTTTCAACTCTTGGACAATTCTCATCATAGTAACAAACCCTTTTGACAAGATGGTCCAATGAACCACCTTGTAAAGACACATAGTGTTTGGTCCCAGTTTGAAGAGAGAAGTGCTTCAAACCCTTGGCTCCTGGTAGGATTGAGTCCATTGCATTGGACATCATGGCTTTGTTTTGCTCATAACATTCAATGCTATCTAGTGGAAACTCACTAGCCCATGTGACCCAAAACACATGGGTCACATCATGCAAATGCGAGAGTTTGATTTGGGTTTCAAAAGGGTCAACAAGGTTGCATGAAATGAAATGGTAATTAGGGTTTGTGTGAACCGGTTTTTTAACACTTGTCACCGTCTCTGGCCGCCTCGCCACACCGTAAACTTTCCATTTGGATCTTGAAAGTAGCTTCTCAAGAAGCTGCTTTCCAACAAGACCGGTTACTCCGAAGATGATGGCAACATCTTTTGGAGTTTTTTTTACTCTTTTTTGAAGCTTTTCAATAACAGCCATTTTTTTAGGGTTTTTGATTTCTCAAAGAGGCTTTGTTTATGTTATGGTATCATTTAGATGAGCCAGAAGGGTTTATATAGTTGTGCATTTTTTGGCTAATCATATATTCATATCCTGGCCTCACCAACTGTCATAAAATAAATTATTGCATGTAATTTAATATCAATATAAAATAAATTATTGCATGTAAATTAGTATCAAGTGGGCTTTGACTCAAACGTACAATCTTCTAGAGATGGATTAATTAAGAAGGATTAACTCATTCTTAATACGTTAAATGAAAAAATCACGCGATATAATCAAGTTTTTTCAAATAGTCTAGTGAAGTCGATCGCTCAACACATCCTATTACTTTCTCGGATTTCAGACCTATATCTCTCGTTGGGGTGATAAATAAGATAATCTCAAAAGTGTTAGCTAATAGAGTTAAATGTGTCATAAAGAGTATTGTCTCAAATGTCCAGTCAGCCTTTTTTATCACATAGGAACATTATTGATGGTCCCCTTGTTATAAATGAAGTGGTGGGTTGGGTAAAAAAAGTAGGGAAGTGTCTGTTCGTGTTTAAAGCAGACATTGAGAAAGCCTATGATACTCTAAATTGGAAGTTCTTGATTTCAATTTTAACTCATATGGGCTTTCCTTCTAAATGGAGGAATTGGATTATGGGCATTCTGTTCGCGGATAGAGGTTCGGTCTTGGTGAATGGCTCACCAACGGGGGAATTCCAGTATAAAAGAGGTTTGAGACAAGGTGACCCTTTGGCCCCTTTTCTCTTCATTATTGCTATGGAGGCCTTACATGTCATGATGGTAAAGGCCAAAGAAAACAATATCTTCCAAGGAGTGAAACTACCTAGGAACGGTCCATATTTAACGCATATGTTTTATGCGGATGATTCAATTTTTATTGGCGAATGGGAGGATAACAATGCTAAGAATCTCAAAAGAATTCTTCGCATTTTTTATCTAGTATCCGGTCTTAAAGTAAACCCGAGGAAAAGTCACTTATATGGCGTGGGCACTAATGAGGAGGAAGTGAAAAATATGGCATCTTTTTTTAATTGTAGGGTGGGCAATTTTCCTTTTGTATATCTAGGCCTAAAAGTAGGGGCAAATATGAATAAAATCATCCATTGGAAGGAAATTATTAATCTATTTAATAAAAGACTTTCTAGTTGGAAGGCTAAGCATTTATCTTTCGCTGGGAGAGTCATACTTATTAAATCGGTATTGGGTAGTTTACCAAACTATTATTTCTCACTTTATAAATGTCCTATGGGCGTTTTAAAAGTGCTAGAAGGAATTCGTAGGAAATTCCTATGGGGTGTTATAATATAAATAATAAAATAAGATGGGTTAAGTGGGAAAGAGTGGTAGGATCGGGAATCTAAGGGATATGAATTTGGCTCTCCTTGTTAAATGGTGGTGGAGAATAAAGATGGAATCTAATACTTTATGGGCAAAAGTCATAGAATCGATACATAGAAGCGATAGAAAAGTGGTAGCGGTTCCGTTCAAAAAATCTTAGACAGGTGTGTGGAAGAACATTGGGGAAATTGAAAAAGATTTCAGCAAGAGGAATATAAATATGAATACGAGTCTTTGTAGCAAAGTGGGTAGGGGGGATAAAACTTTATTTTGGGTAGATACGTGGATTGGTGGCGAACCGTTGAAGTCACAATTCCCGAGTTTGTATCAGTTATCTACAAGGAAAAAAGCAAAAGTACAAGAGGTTTACAAGATTGTGAATGGGGGGGTTCTGTGGGATTGGGCATGGAGTAGAGTTCCGAACAGTGTCGAGGAAAAGGAAGAAATGGAATCGATGAAGCAGAGTCTCCAGCAACATATACTGTCTAATAATGAAGATGTGTGGATGTGGAAACAGTCCGATAAGGAGGAATTCAGTGTGAAAGGTGTAAGGATAACTTTGAGCCGGAATCTTGATATGAATTCAGCACCGAATACGTATTGTTGGAACAACTGGGCAACGGGTAAAAGTTCAGCTTTTGTTTGGCGAGCGATCGACGAAAAAATTCCTTCGGTCGTAGCTTTAGCAAACAGAGGAATGGATCTACATGATACGACCTGCAAAACTTGCGGTGAGGATAACGAAGACGCTGCGCACATTTTAATGAACTGTAATTTTGCGAAGCGGGTATGGGATGCGGTTGAGATGTGGACAGGTGTGTCGATGATAAATTCTGCTAATAGTGTGAAAGATCTGCTGAAAACAATCTTAGAATGTCATAGAAGTCGCTGCTGTAGGAAGATTCTACACGCGATCGCAATACAAACTATGTGGCTCCTATGGAAGAACAGAAACGAAAAAATCTTTTCGGGGAGAAGACGCACGGTTCAGATGATCATCGAGGAAATAAAAGATATATCCTATCAACAAAGATCAAAGCATAACTCCATAACAAAACAACAATGGTGGGAATTTAACTTCAATCTGTAGGCTTTCATTTCTGTTTTTGTTTGTTTTTTTTTCGATTTTTTCGGTTTGTTTTTGTATTATGGTTCAGCTTCTGGTTGGGTACATTTGGTTACAGTTTTTATGAATGAAGTTTCGTTGGCTATTCAAAAAAAAAATTAAGTCTTTAACTTAGATACCAGACTTTACATTCGATAACAGTATAGAAAAACGCACCAAGAATAAATAAAGAATCTTATTAAAGTATCTGAATTTTCAATTCACTATTTCACAAATCTAAAATGCAAATGCAACAACTCAAATATGATTTACTATAAGTAGATGAAAAGCAAGTCTTTTATGCAAATGCAATAACTCAAATATGATAATATGGTATAGTCCGGTTGGTTAGGGGTTTTCCGCTAAGTTGTTTTTTAATGGGGAGGTCTCAGATTTGATTCCTATTAAGTGCATATTATGTAAATATGGGAGAGCACCTCTGGGAGGGATTCAAACTTGGGGTGAGGGTTTAAACAACATATGCTGGTCGTTTGAAGTAAACTGTAAATTCAGTTGATCTGCCGTTAAAAAGTAAATAAATAACTCAAATATGATCTGTTATTTATTTACTTTTTAAGTGCAGACCAACTGAATTTCCAGCTTACTTCAAAGGACCAGCATATGTTGTTTAAACCCCTCACCCAAAGTTTGAATCCCTCTCAGAGGTGCTCTCTCATATCATATTTACATAATATGCACTTAGTAGGAATCGAATATGAGACCTCCCCATTAGGAAACAACTTAGTGGAAAACCCCTAACCAACTAGGCTATACCATATTGGCATATTTGAGTTAGTGCATTTGCATAAAAGACTTGCTTTTCATCTACTTATAGTAACGAAACGTATTTTTGTCCATTGTTGATGTTGATGATTATTAATGCCTAAGCCATGAAACCCAACCCCATTCATTAGGGATGATGAGTTCCAATACCTCAATGGGAATGATGAGTTCGTGCCCGGAGGGTTTTGGGGGGGGGGGGTATAAATAATTCCACATATTCTCTACTATTACATCCATGATGAGATGTATTGTATCATTAAAATTCCTCACATCATATATTACCAACACATTTTATATGCATTGGTTGTGGATGCAAAAGAAATCCACATTGCTGATATGTGGTCAAAAACCAGTGCCTTTGTATGTTTAAGTTTACGTTTTACATAACTTTTAGTTTCGAATAACCTACTTTTGATTGGAATTGTGTTTTGCAGGTCTAACGGAGTTTAAGGTTGGAATAGTTCTTATGCATCCACAACCAATGCATATAAAATGTGTTGGTGATATATGATGTGAGGCATTTCCAATGAATTTCCCCCATCATTGTAAATGGAACAGAATAAATGTCACACCCTGACTTTTGCGGAAGCGTGATTATGGTGTGACTTTCTTAATATCATTGCATTCAATCATAACAACAACTATATGATAAAAACCATAGATGGTCATCCGTTAAATTAAGTTAAAAACATCACAAACATCATTGTTTGAAACATAGACTCCAAGTTTAAGTCTTACAAACCACATGAATTGTTTAGAGTTCCCTAAGGACTCATCAAAAGACTTTAAATAAAATCAGGCTTTGGTAGATGTGTCTCGTCCAGGAATAAGACACACTAGCGAAACCCTAAGACAACGGATGACATCCTTTATTCTTAACGCAGCTTGAAAACATCCAACGCCCGCCAGATCCACTATTAATTCCCTGAAATACATGTATTTTGAAAACATCAACAAAAGTTGAGCGAGTTCATGTGTTTGTTTGTGTGTATGAATAAAACCTTGTAAACATTGTATGTATGTATGTTTTGTAAATCCCAGTATGAAAGCGAAAACAAGGAAACATATCGATTAATGGTTTGCAAGGCCATTAACATGCGTGCAACGGCGTAGGAAGGCTCAAACCTAGCAGATTTGTACCAGGCCTCTGGTTGTAAGACATAGTCACCTCATGGGCCACCCTGGTCCACACGGGTGTGGGCTCGCTACACCCAAATAGATCTATCACTCATGCCCCTCGGTCCTAACACGAGGATTAATGGTCTTAGGAGTGCGCCTACCCATTCACATGATCTACTGTACTTTCCAAAGCTAACCATACCAATTGTAAATGTTTGTAATCATTTTGTAATATGTACTTCACCCCCGAAGTTATAAAACAAAACAGTTTAAAGAAATGGGGGACATGAACTCACAGTCTTGCGTCTTCAACCAACGTAACTCAAGCTCCTTCGGTGAACAAGACTACCTACAACGTACTATGATCTATTAGACGGGCGGGTCGTGCCTTGACTTAGTATTACTGTCTTTGAGTTACGTTTCTTTTGTGTCTTCGATATTATTCCGAGTTATATAATTATTTGTTAAAATAATTAATATTTTAACTTAAATTATATTTATTAAATTTTGGAATAATTGTTAAAACAATTATTTTTAACTTAATACTTCCCAAGTATTCATACTTGTATATCCTTCCCAAGGATGGGTGTATTTTTATTTGTATTATTATACTTGTATATTTTGCCATGTATCAGGGTGTATTTATACGTACGAGAATACGTATTTTCATTAGATTCATTAAGTATTCTTTATACTTAATTTCGTATTAATTCTTTCGGAATATTATCTTTAATAAAAGTCCACCAATATATATTTCCAAAATATATATTGTAATAACTATTATTTAGAAAAATTATTTATAATTTTTCTTTTGTCAAAAATATTTGTATTTTCTCATAAGTTTCAAAAATAATATATTTTCATGTCTATCTTGGAAAATATATAAACTCAGTTTTCTCCAAAAATGATATTCTTCATATTTATTTGAGAAAATATATCTTTCAGCTCAAAATATTGTATTTCGTGTTCGTGTAAGAAAATAGATATTTCTTAAAAATAATATATCTTCTAAAAATTTCAAGAAAAATATATATTTATACTTGCCAAAATAATCTATTTTTCTCTTGTCAAAATATGATATATTCTTGTAGTATTTGTAAAAGTCATATTTTCATTTCCTTGGTGTCCAAATATTATCTACCAAAATATACTCGTGAATTAAATTCTGGAATATTTTTGTAAGTTATGTTCCTTCTTCGGTTTCTCCAATATTTTGTGCACAACTTGTATATTCATTCCTTGGAATTTTGGTAATATTTTGGATTGTAATTCTTGGTATTTTGATGTGTTATATTATTTCATGTCCTAAGATAATATAACTAATACACAAAATATACAAATAATCACACACATGGTGTCTTCTAAATATATATTTTCTAAATACATATTTAGTCACTTTTATTTATGAAAACCAACCTCCAATATTTATATTTTTGTAACCAAAAATTATGGCAAAGTTTATGTAACAATTCATGGTTTAAAATACACTTGTAAATATTTGTTTAGAAATATTTTTCTAAGTGTTTAAATTTTTAGAAAATTTTGCCATAGTTTCCCCTAAAAATGGAGGTTTCCATGCTTTCAAGCATATCATTTTCTTTTGTAAAAATCATCACAATCAATCCACAAACAATAATAAACAACCTTTACTTACCGATTTGCCAAAAACAAGTAATAATCTACCACTTCATGAACTTGAATATTTGTAAAACTTTGTAGTAATTTATTAGTGTCATTAGTAAGCATTGTTATCCTTTAAAGTGTGATTAGTTCTTTAAAAACTTCATTCTTGAAGAAGATTGATCTTTACAACTTATGATCATCATTTCTAAAAATGTTTCTTTATGATTTCTTCTAGTTTCACAAGTGTTTCTACACTTGTTTAACCTCCAAAAATAAAGTTTGTTTATGTAAGAACCAAGATCTAACAAGACTTATATTTTTAACTTGGTTTCTTTAGAAATCAACCATAAATCTTTAGATCTACAAGTGTTACTACTCACTTTGATCATTATTTTTCAAGAAAACCATTTGTTCATTCAAGTTCATGCTTCATGTGTGGATGATCTATCATCCTACAACATTTCTATTCTCTCATCTTGCTAGATTATGTTTTTAATCATGATCTAACAAGATCATATGATGATCTACATCATATACATGAACAAACAACAATCATCAAGCAAATCAACACATAAAACTTAGTTTCTTCATTAAACATGCTTATGTTCAAGTTTACATATTGTGATTCTTAGTGTTCTTCAAAGTTATGAGTATGATTCTTCTTTGAACCACTTAAAATGGAAGTAAACTAGCAAGATCAAGATTCTTACCACTAGCACAAGGCTAGGGATGATCAAGAGAAGTTATGAGATGGATAAAAGCAAATGAGAGAGGTCTTTGATCTTCCGAAAGCTCCTAGCTTCTTTGTATGATCTCTAGCACCTTTGTATGTATATAGAATGTATGAGGAAGATTGAATGATGGTGGATGTGTGTGGGCTTGAGTTCGGCCGAGAGCACCAAGGGGGAAGAAGGAAAGCTTGTGTGTGTTAGTGTGTGTGAGAAATGAGATCAAGTTCCTTATGTGCCTTCTTATAACCCATTCTCTCATTTTAACTCTTGTGTATGATGTTTTGGAAAGTAATAGCATATCCAATATTAAATTGAAACAAATCCACCAAGTGGGTCCCTTGTTGGGCCATAAATAGGTGTGGGGGGGGGGGGGGGGTTCTAGACATAGGTTAAAACTAACTAGTTACATTAAGGTAAAATTGTAAGTATTAGTTAGGATTTCTAGTTAGTAGATATTTTAGGAGGTGTTATGGTGTTCGGGGACCATAACTAGCTTGGTAATGTTAAAACAGTGCTTCTAGTGTAAATTTGATGTTTCGGGTAGTGTCCGGTTGTTCGGTTGGTTACTGGTTTGTTAAAGTGCTAAACTTTGCAGTTTAGTGTGCTTTATGTACCTTTTTGTGACAATTTTGATTCCCGATAGTTAGGAAAGCATTCAGGACCATTTAACCATATTTCCGCATAAAATTAGATTGTTAAAATGCTGATTTTTGCTGAATTCAGCACTTTGGGTGAGTTTTATGCACTTTCCGGCACTTAAACTATCACTAGAAAGGCAGTTTTGTGATCCTTACTTTCCTACAGACTATACTAGTGTGGTACTTAGTTTCTGGCTCATTCTGTGTCTCAATGCACTGTCTGTCTATGTGCTGAGTTTTGTCAGCATTTTCCTGATTTATCAGATAACTGTGCTAACTGTACTTAATGCATCATTTGAGGCAATAAAGCTTTCATGCAATATTGGTATGACATTAAACAATGTATGATGCATATGTATGTATACAGTAGTAATCAGAAAGCAGTTAATTGCAATTCAGCACAGTCATTAAGCACTAATCATGGTTAATTAATTGTACGGATACCTGTATTTTTTACAGTTGTCACATTCTCCCCCTGTTAAGAAAATTTTGTCCCGAAATTTTAAGCTCTACTACTAGCTGCAGGGGTGTTAGGGAATAAATGCGGATATTTTGCTTTCATGCGGTCCTCACGCTCCCAAGTAAACTCTGGGCCGTGACGCGCGTTCCATCTAACCTTAACGAGCTTAACACTACTCCTCCGAGTCTTGATAACTTTCCAGTCAGTAACCTCAACAGGTTCTTCGGTAAAGTGGAGTGTGTCGTCAATGTGGACTTCGTCAGCAGGGATAACCACTGTTTCTTGTGTTGGACTCTTCTTTAGATTAGATACATGGAATGTATCCTGAACACCATTAAGTTCTGCGGGAAGTTCCAACTTGTATGCTTCAGAGCCAATCTTTTCCAGGATTTTGAATGGTCCGATAAATCGTGGGTTTAACTTTCCACGCTTCCCAAAGCGTGCCACACCTTTCCAAGGTGAGACTTTTAACAAAACCATATCTACCACTTCAAATTCCAAAGGTTTCCTTCTTTGGTCCGCATAGCTCTTTTGTCGATCACGAGCCGCCTTAATGCGCTCTCGGATCTGCATGATCTTATATGTCGTCTCTTGGACCAATTTAGGACCAACCAGCTGTCTATCGCCTGCATCTGCCCAGCATAACGGCGATCGACACTTTCGTCCGTAGAGAGCTTCAAACGGTGCAGCTTGGATGATTGTATGGTAGCTGTTATTATAGGAGAACTCAACCAAAGGCAGGTGAGTGTCCCAACTACCACCCAAGTCCATTACGCAAGCTCGTAACATATCTTCAAGCGTCTGAATCGTTCTCTCACTTTGGCCGTCCGTCTGTGGATGAAATGATATGCTCAGATTCAACTGTGAACCAAACGCTTCTTGGAAGGATTGCCAAATCCTTGACACAAATCTTCCATCTCTGTCAGATATAATCGAGATAGGCACTCCATGACGTGCAACTATCTCCCTTAGGTACAGCTCAGCTAGCTTACCTGTGTTATCCTTTTCCTTGATTGGCAGAAAGTGCGCAGACTTCGTCAGACGGTCTACGATTACCCAAATCGTATAATGACCTCTGGGGGTCTTTGGCAACTTTGTTATAAAATCCATCGAGATTTGCTCCCATTTCCACATGGGTATCTCAGGTTGCTGAAGAAGTCCTGAAGGCTTCTGATACTCGGCCTTCACTTTGGCACAAGTCAAGCATTTTCCAACGTAAGTAGCAACATCACCCTTCAGTCTTGGCCACCAATAAAAATCCTTCAAATCTTGGTACATCTTATCCGATCCTGGGTGGATCGAGTACCTTGATTTATGAGCTTCATCAAAGATCACATCTCTAAGACCACCAAAGAGGGGAACCCAAATTCGTCCCATGAAACACAAGGTTCCTTCCTCATTGGGTACCAACTTCTTCTCCATCCCACGGAGATATTCATCCTTCAAGTTTTCCTTCTAGAGGGCTTCTCTTTGTGCAGCACGAATACGCAATGAGAGGTCGGTCTGTATAATCATCTCCAAAGCCCTAACCCTTATGGGCTTAATCCTCTCTTTTCGACTCAAGGCGTCTGCCACCACATTCGTCTTTCCCGTGTGGTATTTGATTTCACAATCATAATCATTTAACAGCTCCACCCATCGCCGCTGTCTCATATTAAGCTCTTTCTGATCGAATATGTGTTGGAGGCTCTTGTGATCTGTAAAGATCGTGCATCGGGTGCCATACAAATAATGTCGCCAAATCTTTAAAGCAAACACCACTGCGCCTAATTCCAAATCATGTGTGGTGTAGTTCTTCTCATGAACTTTCAACTGGCCCGAAGCATAAGCGATAACCTTCTGTCGCTGCATCAGCACACAACCTAATCCCTGACACGAGGCGTCACAGTATACCATGAAGTCATCGGTGCCTTCGGGTAGGGATAATATAGGTGCATCGCAAAGCTTGTTCTTGAGCAACTGAAAAGCTTCCTCTTGTTTATCTCCCCATTCATACTTCTTATCCTTTTGAGTAAGGGAGGTCAGCGGTTGAGCGATTTTTGAAAAATCCTCAACAAATCGGCGATAATACCCTGCTAAACCTAGAAACTCTCGAATCTCGGTCGGTGTCTTCGGAGTTTCCCAATTCTTAATCGCCTCGATCTTGGTGGGATCCACATGGATTCCATTTTCATTCACTACATGACCAAGGAACTGTACCTCACACAATTCGCACTTCGAGAACTTAGCATACAGTTTCTCCTTCTTGAGCAGCTCTAAAATGGCTCTAAGGTGTTGCTCGTGCTCTTCCTTCGTCCGCGAATAGATCAAAATATCATCGATAAATACGATCACGAATTTATCGAGATATGGCTTGCAAACTCGCTTCATCAGATCCATAAATATTGCCGGTGCGTTTGTCAAACCAAACGGCATTACTAGAAACTCATAACGTCCATAACGAGTTCTAAAGGCAGTCTTCGGTATACTCTCTTCTTAAACCCACAGTTGGTGACAACCTGATCGAAGGTCGATCTTGGAGTAATAACTCGAACCTTGAAGTTGATCGAAGAGGTCATCAATCCTCGGCAAGGGATACCGATTCTTGATTGTCAACTTGTTCAGCTCTCGGTAGTCAATGCACATGCGAAAACTACCGTCCTTCTTCTTCACAAATAGAACTGGAGCTCCCCAAGGCTAGAAGCTTGGTCTAATAAATCCCTTGTCCAAAAGCTCTTGAAGTTGCGTCGACAATTTTTGCATCTCGGAAGGCGCAAGTAGATAGGGTGCCATAGCTACAGGTGCGGCGCCCTGCACTAAATCAATGTGGAATTCGACTTGTCGTTGCGGCAGCAATCCTGGCAAGTCTTCGGGGAGGACTTCAGGATATTCCCTTACCACAGGGATATCTTCCAGCTTCCGCTCTTCGGTTTCTTTATCAACAATGTGAGCCAAAAAGGCAACACATCCTTTCTGTAAAAACTTTTGGGCTTTCAAACAGCTGATAATCCTTAGAGGTGTATCCTGCTTCTCTCCATGAATCACGATCGTCTCTCCATTATCATCGGGATTCGGATGATTTTCTCATGGCATGTGATTTCAGCTCGGTTGCTTGACAACCAATCCATTCCAACTACCACGATTACCATTACCACCTTGATTTCCACCTTGGTTTCTGTTGCCATAACCGTTCCCACCACGGTTTCCGTTGCCATTACCATTTCCTCTCTGACCATTATTCCCATGACCGGCACCATACCAGCATGTCTCTTTGGCATGGCCAACTTTTCCGCATGTTTCACACTTCTCAGCTCTACATCGCCCAGTGTGATGAAACTAACACACATCACATTTGGGCAGGGTGCCCATATATCCTTTTCCTCTAACCTCGGCACCAGAAGTAGCACTAGTCTTAACCTCAGCTGGTGGATTCACATCTCCCTTCTTGTTAACACTGCTGTTTCCTTGGGTACCCTTCTTGAAATTGGAGAACTTCCTTTTGTTCTCTCCTGATGACTCGACATGAGTCTCCTTCTTCTTTCCCTCAGAGATTGAAAACTTGTTCAACCAGATTGCTTCTTCAGTCAACGCTACGCTCAAATCAATGGCTTCAGTGATCGTTGGAGGCTTTGAAGTAGTCACTGTGCTCATAATTTGGGGTGCCAATCCCCAGATGAAGTGGTCAACTCGCTTAAACTCCAGTTCTACCATGTAGGGGACCACTCGAGACAGGTCATGAAATCTCTGCACGTACTCAGCAATCTTGGGTCCATCCATTTTAAGATTCCAAAACTCGGTCTCCAACTTCTGAATATCAGCTCTCGAGCAGTACTTCTTGCACATCAGTTCGTTCATCTCATCCCAAGTCATAGCATATGCAGTCTCCTCTCCCAGAGTCTGAATCTGAAGGTTCCACCATGATAGAGCTCCGTCTAGGAATAGTCCAGAAATGTAGGTGACCTGGTGCTCTGGCGCACACTTGCTCATTCGCAGCACAGAATCCGTTTTCTCAGCCCATCTAACGAAAGCTACAGCACTTCCAGTGCCGTCAAAATTCAGAGGCTTGCAGTCAAGGAACTGCTTTAAGTACAACCTGTACAAGCAACATCATTCACAGATAGCATTAGCAAACGCACATGGAATGTCCAAACGTATCGTAATGTGTCTTATGTGACTTAAACATTACCGTGAGCTGGGTTATTTCCTGAGGTACCTCCGCTGTGTTCGGAGCGTAAGGCCTCATGTTGTGCGATTGCTTGTGAAATCCGTTCATGCAGTTCTGCCTCTGTTGTAGGCAATTGATTGTTCCTTTGAGGAGGCATCTTTTATAAAGAAGATTGGACAGGTCAGGTCTTAATTATATAAGAATTATATAGTACGTATATGTAGTAGCGTTTATCGTAGCAAGCAGTCAGGTAATCAACATAATTATAACACAAGCATGAAATTTTAACAACATATTTAATGAGAACATTACAATTGAGTTTTCCATAATCATCGACCACAAATACAGTTACATGTTTTACATAAATATCGTATCAAAAGGGAACACAGGGTCACACTACCCTTGTCCAAAATGTCTATCAATCTACCATAAGTCATACAGTCCGAAGGTGGTCTCCAAAAGGCTTCACTAGCTCAGCTCAATAGTGGTGCTCTCATCAAAAGCAAGCTACCTACATAAAACCAAAAACCGTCTATGCTGATGGTAATGGAGGAGGAGGTGGAGGAACAAAAAGTAAGCTGCGCACATGCGCTAGCTCCTCCTCAAGCTCATAAACATGACGCAACAGATAACTGATATGTTGCTCAACGGTAATAAATCGAGTATCAAACTCAGGGAATGGAGTAAGCGGTGCAGGAGGATGTGAAAATGGGGATGGTGATGAACGAGGAACAAATGCAGGCTAACACGGACATGGCAAAGGTCGCAGTATCATCTCAAGCTCTAAAATCCTGCGACTCATGATCTCATACTGAAGCTACAAGGTTAGGAGTAACTCATCCCGTGTATAACCAGTAAAATGTGAGGGATGGTAGGGATCAGAAATCGGCATGGTGTAAGGTGGGAACCATCTAAGTGGCTCGTCAAGTGGTGAAAAAGTAAAATGATCAAAAGGTGCAGACTATGGCATGTGAGGGAAAGTTGTTGATGCATGTGGGTCATGGCTAGGCTGCTGGCTAGAAGTGCCTTCCCCTGGACGGGGTGCGGGTATATCCTGCAAGAAAACCATAGGCAGATCGACACGGTGCACATCTGACTCTACTAGGTGAAAAGAAGCAACATCAACAGGTGCGGGTGCAAGTGGGGGAGTGACTGGCTCGATAACAGGAGGGTCAGCGGGTGCAATATCAGGTATGCCAAATGGTACAGGATCATGATCAGGCAAAGGCTCAGGTGCAGGTATCCGCTCAGGACCAACGGGTGCATCAACAGGCCGATCAATAGGAATAAAATCAAGCTCAAGTCCAGGCTCAATATCACGTGGAGGAATCGGTGCAGCTGACATAGCTGTATCATCGTCAGAATCTGTGGCGTAACGCCGCAAACCAGCTGCCTGTAAGGCGGAAGAGGACACAGACTCAAAGGAATTTGGGACAGAATGTAAGCTAGAGTCAGAAGAAATCTCAATAACAGGAATCCCCAGAACTGGAATAGCAACAACGTCCTCATCAAGCTCTCCGTCTCCATGAGCATCATCGGGAGGACCATCAACAAACAAATCAAAATCATCGTCAAAAAGATCATCGAATGACCAATCCTCAGGAGGAATGACCATGAGGGGAACAGGAGCGAGGATCGGTTCCACGACATGCTCACCATCGGGGTGACTGATGATAAGATGGTCGTGTACAGGAATAGGAATAACAAACGGATCCTCGTCTAGGATACCATCAGCAATCGGTAAATCATCTCCAAAATCGGGCAGCGCAAAGGGCTGAAAGTCATCGTCATCGTCGGACATCATCTCTAGGTCACTCTCGGTATCGGATGTGAAGATCTCTGGCTCTAGCATAACCTCATCGTCGGAGACTACTGCCATGGGGTCATGGTCGTCGGACAATCCGCTATCGGATGATGACATAGTGTCTGTAACAAAGCAATCACAACATATGCACATATATCAACAACTAACACTAAACATGCAATCAATGACAATGTAACCACGTAATCATGTATCCTTCCTAGTCTCCCAGACTAAACCACCCAGTCTCCCAGACTGAACTACCCAATCTCCCAGACTAAACCTCCCAGTTTCTCAAACTGAACCACCCAGTCTCCCAGATTGAACCACCCAGTCTCTCAGACTGAACCACCCAGTCTCTCGGACTGAATCATAAACATAAACCTTGAAATGTGTTTCGTGTCTTTTTTTGTTTGTAAAAATGTTTGTTTTCCTGGATCTGGGAGTTTCGTGTATGCAATGAAAACATATTGTGAAAACATTTTCATGTGAGCCCTAATGATTGTAGTCTAGACTCGAGAAGGAATCCTAGTTCGCTACAGTCGAAGCTCTGATACCAAGCTGTCACACCCTGAATTTTGTGGAAGCGTGATTATGGTGTGACTTTCTTAATATCATTGCATTCAATCATAACAACAACTATATGATAAAAACCATAGATGGTCATCCGTTAAATTAAGCTAAAAACATCACAAACATCATTGTTTGAAACATAGACTCCAAGTTTAAGTCTTACAAACCACATGAATTGTTTAGAGTTCCCTAAGGACTCATCAAAAGACTTTAAATAAAATCAGGCTTTGGTAGATGTGTCTCGTCCAGGAATAAGACACACTAGCCAAACCCTAAGACAACGTATGACATCCTTTATTCTTAACGCAACTTGAAAACATCCAACGCCCGCAGAATCCACTATTAATTCCCTGAAATACATGCATTTTGAAAACATCAACAAAAGTCAAGCGAGTTCATGTGTTTGTTTGTGTGTATGAATAAAACCTTGTAAACATTGTATGTATGTATGTTTTGTAAATCCCGGTATGAAATCGAAAACAAGGAAACAGATCGATTAATGGTTTGCAAGGCCATTAACATGCGTGCAACGGGTAGGAAGGCTAAAACCTAGCAGATTTGTACCGGGCCTCCGGCTGTAAGACATAGTCACCTCATGGGCCACCCTGGTCCACACGGGTGTGGGCTCGCTACACCCAAATAGATTTATCCTCTCATCCATAGCCAATGTGTTTTGATGCATCAGTGATATTTTAGGCAATGCATTTTCTATGGGTCGTGTGTCACACCCCGATATTTCCACGTATTACCAGAGGGCCCGGTGGGGAGTATCGTGACGTAGTTGATATCATCATAGACAATAATCACAGTTCAATGCACAGCGGAAGTCTAAAAGTAATAATATTACAAACCAATCCATGCCCAAAACTATATAAAATATTACACAACGGAATGAAAAAGGATCCACAAGCAGATCAAAACAAAAGAAGTATTGTTCAACAGACTCAAAGTGATAAAAGCTTGCAAGGCCCTTTATATAATCACTCAGGAGATTCCAGCCCATTACGTCTAGTACCTGCACTTTAACCTTTTGAAAATACATCAGTTTACACTGGTAAATACAATTAACTGACCCTTTTTGAAAAGAGTTTATGAAAATTGATTTAAGTGCACAAGGCACAAATAAACTTTTATAACTTGGGACAATTAATTAAAATAATCTTGTATACAGTTTTACATGTTTGTCATCCATTCGGGACCGGTTAGAAGAGCCGGATTAAGTTAATTGACACGCCACAAGTATATGCCCACAAGAGATGTGAGATACCGTTTATACATACGCAACTATCAGGTGTATGCCTACACCCCATGCTTAAGCCGTGGCCATTTAATAAATGAGCCGAGGATATCCAGGACATGGTCATTAACCCCCCAAAGGCATTGCATCAAACAAGACAGATCAAAACGGGTTATGCATCTTTTTAATCACAATCCGATTGTACGATTTCATACCCGACCAAGCGGTATTATTATAATACCGTATCCCAAGCCCGTATAACGGAAAATAAGTTAAAAGTATTTACCTGAGCAAAAATAAGATTTTTATCCCAGCCGTATAACAATCATTAAGTACAGATAGCTTTTACTGGGCCCCTAATCTGGAATGAAGGTTTTAATAACCTATTAGAATACTAACGGGCCTTTATTTAAGTCTAAGACTTAGACCAGTTAGTGGGAAAGATACTATACGGTTCTAAACGCTAGATTAAGCAGAGACCGGAATAGAATGTGGTTTAGACCCAACAAGTTTAGGTACTTGTATAATATGGGTAAGCTAAACACATTCTGAAATTTGAGGATTTAATGATAAGGTTAAACTTGTTTCGGCTACTTTACGTAAACTAGTTACATAAACCGATCCGAACGCATAAATGTGTAACGGGTAACTAAATGAATTATATACAGGTCTCAAATGTTATTATGCTTTAAATATGTTAATACATCACTAGGATGTTAACATATATGCCCAAAAAGTAATTAAAACCAATTTAAGTCCCGTAAGGGCATTTTGGTAATTTTAATGCTTATAAAAGAGATTTTCTAACAAACTGAAGTTCTGGTCTTTGGTAATCAGTAAAATATTTATTTTATCTCATTACATCAGTAAGATACTACATATATGTGAGGTTTACCATTTATGGCCAAACTATGCCCCGAAAGGGCATTTTGGTCATTTCACATATGCTTTTAGGGACATTTTTGGAAATCTGAGTTCATGACTTATACCTACTGTAATAATATTTAAATTTGTTTAAAAATCCTGTAGGTAACAAGTCTTAGGTATTAAATATGGTTTTAAACCATACTATGCACCTAATTAGCGTAAAACTCGCTAATTGACGATAATCAAGATGTTTATGTAAATCTGAGATTTTGATCAGTTTTAAATGCTCAAAATTATTTATTTAATGTATGAAATCAGTAGGAAAAGGTTTGGCATTCAAATCATTTGTAAATCTCATTTTATGCACAAAAAGGGTATTATCGTCATTTACCGAATTACACAAGAACTCTATGATTTAATCAGATTATAATCTGACCAAAAATCTTAAAAATCCTTAAAAATAATATCTTAACAGTAGGTAATGATTTTTGCTTCAAAATCCAAGTTTAAACATGTATTATGCAAGATATCGCAAATTAATTAATAAAAAGCTTCTAATTACGATATCGAGCATAACTTCTGTTTGAGACCAAGAACTGATGTCAAATTTTCGGGACAAGTTTAAATATTAGTAGCAAAGGTTTTGTCCTCTCACATTTCTAAAAATCTCAATTATATGTCAAAAGGGCATTTACGGCATTTATAAGCATATTAACAAATAAGAGCATATAATTCAAACTACTAAGGAACAAGCAATATAACTCCAGGGGGTTACACTACTATATAATACGGTCCTAATGGAAGCTTAAAACATGGGAGAATCAAGCTTGAATGGGTCAGAACTGAAAGTCAAGGCGAAAGTCAAGCTTTTGCGACTTTCGGTTATAAACTGACCTTAGACTAGTAATTGTCGGGTTAGACCTGGTTAAACATGTTCTAATACTAATTACCAAGTCATTAGAATGTTAACATATAATTTAGAACCTTTGTTTTATTAGTTTAAATCATTTTTAAACTTTCTGTCCAGTTTGACTTTTCTGACTAACTAGTTTGACCCGACAATTAACTAGTCAAACGAAATAATTAGGAGGTGCCCTTTTAAGGGTTAATAATCTACCTTAATATGGTTCCATAACCACTTTCATTTCAGTCAGTGGCTGGACCATTTATGATTAAACCGATAGTCAAAGCTAAATTACGATATGTTTGACTTTTCGGTTTTTAAGCTAATAAAAATGGACTAAGCAGGATTAAACTCTTACATAAGATCCTTGCTATCTTTTATACACTTCTAAGTCTTCTCCTAATGCTTGCTAGCTCCAGAAATGTCCAGAACACAAGTTTGGAGAGTTGAGGGTGAAAAGAGTGAAATGAGCACTTGATTTGATCAACATGGAGGCCTATTTATACTTGAAGATCATACTCTAGGATCATTCCAGGTGTTAGGGAATGAAATCAGGTCTCTACATGTGTCTTGGTGGTTTTTAAAAGCCATGAACAAGTCCATTGAATCGAATTTTTGTTTGGAGCACAAGAAATGACAATAACTTGCAGCTGCCAACAACATTCTGTCCAGATCAGGCTGTCGCGTCGCGCGACGGCAGAGGGTATTGGTGGTGGCGTGGCGCCACCATAAGGGCAACCTGATCAGCAAGTTTCAAAGTTGGCATTTTCACCCCCTGAACCTTTTAAAACGCAATATCTTTCATTTTAAGCTCATTTAACCCATTTAACTTTCATTTTCATGATCCAAGAGATATAACCAAACACCGTTAGGTCTGGTTTCGTTAAATGGTTTCCGAAAACATAAGTTTTGCCTCATTGACGCTTTAAACCCTAATTCTTGGGAATTTGCGTAAACAGCGCATAACGATCTTGAAACCTCGTGAAATTTATATCACTTATTCTTGAGAGTATATTTGAATATTTCGAAGCCTCGGGTTCATTAAAAGGTCACTCAGAGGTAAGTATTAACATGTTGACACGTTTAACCACTGTAGTTTATAATCTTCCGATTATTTTCATGAACATCTTCTTATATCAAGTTAATTACTCGTTTAAGAATATATTCTTCACGTATGGTCAATCATAGGCACAAGTTTGGCATGTTGACACTTTTAGTCCCTTCGCATACATATTTTCACCGTTTGTCAACTTTAGTCCTTCAAACTCAATCTTTCACATATTTAGAGTTTAGGACACGTGTCTTCACATAATTGGACACGTTTTTAAGTGGTGTTACATCGTGTCTATCATACGGACATCATAATAGAATGATATGGGGTTTGTTTAATGTGTCACACACTTGCTCTTCTACCATGTCCTTAAATCCCCTATTATTGAAAGACAGAATGTCCAGAGCTTTTACAGAGAGTACCTAGTGAGCCAAGGCTAGCACAGTAAACAATTGTTAGTCTCGTCGTGGGGATTGGTAAAAATCTGACCGACATCGAAGAGTCAAAGGTAAACAGAAGATAGTAACTGATAAGAAGGGTGTCAAAACCACGAAGAGTCTGTGGTCCATGTTAAAAACTAAGTTGATTAAAGAACAGTTTGTGAAGCTTGCTAATTGAATTTTTTATCTTTTGTTTTTTTGGTTTGAAAGGATGTTGGAATGTCCAACGATTTGTGATTACTACCAAAAACTAGACTAATAATTATCACTAATGCTTGCAATATTTTGAGATTAGTTAAAGACAATATTTGCAAAAAAGGTTCACTTCGGTTCGAAATAATAAGGCCTAAGGTTCTCTATCGTAACTAGAATTAGAATCAAGATCACAATTTGGTATTAACAGGGTTAGGTTTCATGGCTTAGGCGTTAATAATCATCAACATCAATAATGGACAAAAATACGCTTCGTTACTCAAGAACATGCAAACCCTAATTTCATATCAAAGCATAATGAACCGAATCCATTTCGCAAAGTCAATGGTGCAACTAATTATCTCCAATTCGCGAATACAAAACATGATAGCACAATTAATATGATTGTTCAAATATCCAAACAAAAACACAACGATTCACAAACTAGATTAATGTATCAAGAACCCTAGAAAATCTACACCGAGGTGAAACTTGAGGAATTAGCTACTCATGGTCTAATGAACTTAGAAATCGGATGAAGAAAACTTGAAAACTTGCATATGATTCTTGGATTTCGGTCATGTGTGTTGATAGGAGAGTTCTAGGATGAACGATAATCCAAAAGAATGATTCAAAACTTGTTTTGTAACCCCCAAATCTCGAAAATCCACAATCAATTGCCAAAACAATGGAATTAATTTGCAAGCTGACTGAATTGGGCATCTATTGACCAATAGGGCTATCGTCGACGGCAAGAGCAGGCGCCGGTATCGCCTTAAGTTTGTCAGGGAGGTATACTGTTGTCTATGGGCTTTCTACACAGCACCTAAGCCGTCAGCGACGCCGACATCTCCCAAATATCTAGTTTTTCTCATTTCTTCTCTCTCGATCCTCTTAGCTCTAATCCAAAGCCCAGTTTAACTCCTGAAATGCACCTTAAACCTATCAAGACCTGCAAAACGCAAACCATAGCAAAGTAGATCATTCGAGAACCAAAATTCACATAAAAACGAAAATTTAAACACTGGAAACTAAAGACTTTCAACCACTTATCAGTGACACATAAAAAAACTCAGAGATCGTTTTGTAATGATTGTTTTGGTGGACTAGTGATCGGAGGTAGTATCCTGGACGTGGTAAGTTCTCGTAGTTCTATGATTTATAGGTGATGTGTCTCAGCCATAAAAAGTTTCAGGATCAAGGGATTCGGGCATGTGGTGGTTCTGAAATGCTTTCTCACTCATGCTCCACTTGTATTGTAGAATCATGTTATATAACAAAGTTAATAATATGATACATTGATGTTATATAGTACAACCCTATAATGCATGCGGTGCAAAAATGAAACAAACAATGCGAGACAAGAGACCTCAATTCCGGTCAGTATGTTGAAACTTCAAAGTCGATTTTAACAATCATGTTTATCCCTATATCTTAGTGTGCTTTTACATTTAATCTACCATAAGTTCGAATGCTTAATCTAAACAAGATAAGGATGGGATCGATACAGATCCCGTACCCGTAACGATATCAAATCCGAACAAAATTGGGTACCGAATATTACGATATGGTACGGGTACGAATACCGGCATTCCGATACAGTACCCGTTTTGATACCACGTTGTTTATTTTAATATTTTGAGGACTCGTATGGATACCAAGTAAAGTAAAATTTGCACAAGTAATAATGCAATACCTATACGAAATAGATAAAATCAACACAACTACCATAATACTAAAAAAATATGCATTTCAAAAATAGTTTTATAACTGTATATAAAATTCGATACCAGTCCCATTTTTATAAGTACCGATACCGAAAATGCTACCTAATATTGGTTTGAAAGGAACAAAACAAAAGTATTTAGAAAAACTACTAATCTATTATATATAATAAATGAAAGTTATTTGGGCCACGTGTCACTTGATTAGGGCATCCTCAGTTCTCTTTTCCCGCCCAATAGTGCCATCCCCTTTTTCCTTATATAACCTCTCTTCTCACTTCTGATCTTTCTTTACAAACGCCTAGGGTTCTTTCTCTCTCTATATTCAGGCGATTCAAATTCAAATTTCACAAACCTTAATCTTCTTCCAGACGCCACCATAAAATCATCTTTTGTTCATCGATTACTTCATCAAAAGGTTTGTTCTTCTTTTTTTTAGTTGAAATAGTTTCATGATTTCCTGTTATTTATACTAATCCTTTGTGTTTTGTGTCTTTTCATGTAACCATTGTTAGGGTTTCGTTCGAGAGTTAGATCAAGAGATGTGTCGCCGGCTAATGGTTCTCCATAATCATGGTATGTGTTTTTGTTTTTTATTTTTACTTAAGTTTTGTTATTTGAGTTGTTACTAAATGATTATTTTCAATGATCTGTTGCAGATGATAATGATGATGATTGTTCTACTGTCCTTTCCAGTATCATTGTTCCAACATCGTTTAAAGTATGTGTTTTTTGCTACTCCGATTTCCAAATTTTGAGTTTTTAATTATCAAGTGATATACTCTAATTGTCGCTTTATATTTCAGTCTAATCACATTTGTTTGAAATTCATACAATACGTTGCGGGTTATTATAGGTTTGTAATCAAAGAAGTTTAAAGTTTAATTAAACACAAAGAAAGATTATTAAATTTACAGTTAAAATAATTTTTTTCTTATGAGTAAATGATGATTATAATTGACTTGTGCAGCAGATGATGATGACTTGTCCAAGAAAGGATCTGCTACTGTTGTAATATACTAGAGCAATGGTCTTTCCTGCCTTTTTTGTATTAAAAGAAGCATAAAGTTTGGTTTAAACCACAGTTCTTTATAAACAAAGTTAAGGATTAAGTATATGAGGACAGGGCTCTTCTTCACCAGCTGAAGAAGTGTTTTCATGTACTGCATCTTGGTCTGTTCACTAGAGATCAGCTTTCTATAAATCCAGATGTTAATGCATTGAGTCCTTCCATGGAGTTCATGTCGATTGTTGGAGATATACAATGATTGACTTTATGTACCTAGAGTTTGATTAACCAAAGGAAAACGACTGTTTAGTATCAACAGTGGTTCGGCATCTACAACGGATTTAAATTTAGTATTTAATTATCAGTGGTTCTTATGTAACTTTAGTATTTAATTATCAGTGTTTCTTATGAGGTGTTTATATGTAACAGTATTTATCACAACTCGTTATTTGTTTGATCTGTATTATAAATACAACAGTTGTTTGATTTTTATACTATTAAATAAAAATGTAGTACACTTGGATGTTAAATAAGTTCCTCATTATGATTATTTGGATATAATGTTTTTGAAATTCGTCTTTTTTTTACAAAGAGATGTTTATGGGCAAAACTCTATTTATCGTCAAACATTTGTTTAACAGGAAATATGTTTTTATGTTCAAACATCTGTTTAAGGTCGTTTATGGGCAAACCTCTATTTATCGTCAAACATTTCTTGGACAGGAAATATGTTTTTATGTTCAAACATCTGTTTAAGGTAAAATGTCTGTTTATCTCCAAACAACTGATATTGAAGGTGAAATATTTGTTTAAGGTCAAAGATATTTAAAATAGTAAAAAATGATAGTTTTCATTAATCCTTAAAAGTCTGTTGGAACCACTGTTTTGGTTCAAACATCTGATTGTTAAAGTCTGTTGGAACCACTGTTTTGGTTCAAACATCTGATTGTTAAAGTCTGTTGGAACCACTGTTTTGGTTCAAACTTCTGATTGTTAAATGTTATCCACTGCTGAGAGACAACCTCCGTTTCTTTATGCTGAGAGACAACCTCCGTTTCCACTGATCGGAAAAAATAGCCACTGGTCACTTTTACATTTTTTACATCCACTGATATGGACCATCAGCGGTTTCCCTAAAAAATAGTAATTGCTCACATTTTTATTATTGATGTTGTTAATTAGTAATAGATTGAAATTATTAAATGAAAACTAGAATTGCAATCAAATTACCATTTTACCTGATCTTTACATTCCAATGACATAAGAGTTCCACCAAAATTATTTTCATGATAAAATTTAAAGTTAAATTAAAAAAATAATCTTGATGACTATTTGTTCCAAATCAAATCAGTAATTAATGCTGATTTCTTGAGCTTTGGACATTTGATTAAGCAAATTTTGAATTTCAAATTGACGGTTATTATATCTTGATTAAAGTTTAAATAAAATTTAAAAAAGTCATGATGACATTTGTTTTCAAATCAAGTCAGTAGTTATTGATAATATCAGTAATTTTGAAATTCAAAATATTCAAAATGGTAATTTAAAATTTTCGTTCTCTCTTTTTTTTTTCCTACTTTGCATATCATTTCTAATATTTAATTACTTTAATAAAGCAGCATATAAGAATATACACTACTTACGTTTGAAATTAAATCTGAAATTTATGACGTACAACAACAGTGGATAACTACAACAGTGGTTGAGCATCAACTTTAGTTTTTCTATTGTTTATTTGTTTATGTTAGCAATGTTTATATGTAACAGTGTTTTCCGCATCAATGTTGTAAAGACTGATAGGTTGTTAGATGTCATCACCTCAGTGTTTTATATGTGACCATTTTTATGGCATCAGTGTTTATATTTAACAGTGTTTAGGACTGTTGTTTATACGTAACTCTATTTATCACATCAATTCAGTGGTTTGATCTGTACTATTAATTGAACAGTTGTTTCATCTTTATACTAATAAAATTCATATACACTTTGATTAATAGTAAGCTCCTCATCTTGATTGTTTGGGTATAGTATTACAATCAAATTATGAAATGAAAACTAGAATTACAATCAACTTACCATTGTACCTAATCTTTACATTCCAATTACCTACAAGAGTTCCACCAACATTATTTTCATGATAAAATTTAAATTTAAAATAAAAAATAAAAAAAATTCTTGATAACTATTTGTTTCAAATCAAATCAGTAATTAATGCTGATTTCTTGAGCTTTGGACATTTGATTAAGCAAATTTTGAATTTCAAATTAACGGTTATTATATCTTGATTAAAGTTAAAATAGAATTTAAAAAACTCACTATGGAATTTGCTTTCAAATCAAGTCAGTAGTTACTGATAATGTCAGTAATTTTGAAATTTAAAATTTGCAAAATGGTAATTTAAAATTTTGGTTCTCTCTCTCTTTTTTTTTCTACTTTGCATGTCCTTTCTAATATTTAATTACTTTGCATACCTTTGAAATTAAATCTAAAATTTATGACGTCCAACAACAGTGTCAAACTACAATAGTGGTTCAGCATTAACGTTTGTTTATTTGTTTATGTTAAAAGTGTTTATATGCTACAGGAGTTCCGCATCAATTTTTTATAGACTGTTAGGTTGTTAGATGTCATCACCTCAGTATTTTATATGTAACCATTTTTATGGCATCAGTGTTTATATGTAACAGTGTTTCGGAACAGTCCTCACTCCAGTGGTTTGATCTGTACTATTAATTGAACAGTTGTTTCATGTTTATACTAATAACATTCCTATACACTTTGATGTAACAGTATTTATCACATCATTTCAAATTGATGGTTATTATTTCTTAATTAAATTTAAAATAAAATATAGAAAAGTCATTATGACAATTGCTTTGAAATCAAGTCAGTAATTTTGAAATGATAAATATACAAAATGGTAATTTAAAATTGACGTTCTTTCTCTTTTTTTTTCTATTTTGCATATCATTTCTAATATTTTATTATTTTAATAAAGCAGCATATAGGGATATACACTCCCTACCTTTGAAATTACATTTGCCACTGCATTCAGTTAAAATTTTTATTGGATAATCGGTAACCTTGAATTCCAACCTTGATATTTTTTTTTAAGAACATCCATGTTTATTGTATTATTAGCATATTACGTTTAGCAATACTTATTATTTACAAGATTCTTTTTTTTTATGTACAGTCTTCAAATGGAGGTTGCAAAGGTTACCATGCTTAACGATCTTAATACATTCTCAAACAACTATTCGATTAGAGTTAAGATTGTTAGCATTTCGAAGAAGATGATGAATGATAACAAAAATGAAATATATCGTCTTGATATGATCTTCATGGATGAGATGGTACCGTATATAGTTGTCTTATCATTTTTTTGGACATATGAATATCCAAATTAGTATAACACCTTTTTTATTTAATCGGATGTTTCATATTCTTAGGGAACTATGATACAAGCCAGCTGTTTGCATAAAATGCTTGGAAAATTCAAAGACTTCCTTCAGTTGGATGAATGTCTTCTTATCACCAAACCTTCCCTTGCTACTAATAAGTCCTCTGCTAAGTATACCAAGAGAAATGACAAAATATCACTTTATTTCTATACTTCTGTTGAGAAATGCTTTGACTGGTCTGGACCGAAATATCGTTTTAATTTCGTTAACCTCAAGGATGTTGTTAAAAATAAAATTGAAGTAAATACAGTTATTTGTATGTAAATCACTACATGATATATATCTATTGTTTTGTCTTATTGTTTTTTTTTTATTGTTATCACTTCTTAATGCTGTTTTCTTTTAACAATATATTTTTGTTTATAGATTGGATTGGTTATGTGGATGTATGTTTCAATCTAGAGGATACGTCAAAGAATGATGGGAGCAAGGGCAAGAGACTTAATCTTAGACTTGAAGATCTTAAGTGCGTTCTTTTTATTAAGTTGTTGCATTTTGACGTTTAAAGCATTATAAGGTTGCTTGATGTTATTATGTTTTATGTTAATATTTTTAGAGGCCAAAAGTGTCCGGTTACTTTGTGGGATGGTTTTGCTATTGACATGTTTGCTTACATGAATGATAAGAAAAGAGAGAAATATGTTGTTATCCTTTGTCATTTTGGTATGGTCAACCTTTACAAAGGTACAATTTAAACTTAATTAGTTTAATTTTTTTTTTATCTTTAGTAATTTAAACGTTGTATTTATTTATATATTTTAAATTTGACGGTATTTATATTGATCTACATTTGTTTTTATTTTTAAATTCAGGCAAGCGTGGAGTTGCAAATGGGTTTGAGCTGAGCAGACTTTTTATTGACACTGACATTGAAGAGATTTCCTCTTTTAGGAAGAGGTATAGTTAGTAATATGCATATAAACATTGAATATTATTATTTTGTACTTACATTTAATTTTTACGTTTTAATTTGATCGCATGAATCTGTTTAGGTATGTAGAGAAAATTTCAACTTCATCTTCATCAAATGAGCATGTTGGTTCAAATGTTATCTCAAGTGTTGAAGATGAGTTTCTTAGTAACCCTGATTTCATGCTTATTGGTTTCCTTGGAACGATATCAACGGTGTGTATTTTCTTATAAGTACTCTACATGCTGAGTTTTTTTATACTCTTTTCTAAGTGTTATTATTTTTGTTTGATATTGATAGACAAAGAAGGTTTTGATTCTTGCCACAATCACAGCTATATGCACTGATAAACTTTGGTATTACAATGGTTGTAACCACTGTAAGTCAGGTGTGGAGGAAAGATTTGTAACGAAAGAAAATGCGGATGGTTCATTTGATGTTGATCATGCAAAATCGTTGGTTTGTACAAATGATAAATGTGGAGGAGTCGACATCTATTCTATTCCGCGGTTTGAGATTACAGTTTTTTATTTCCTTATACTAAATACTAACGGTTCATATTAGTAATACTAATGTTTTCATTTGTTTTTAACTTTGATAGGTTCAAGATACCTATTAGGGTGCAAGACTCTTCCGGTACTGTGTCTTTGACACTGTTTGATTTCGAAGCTTACAAGATTCTTAACAAATCTGCAAAAGAGTTACTTACAATCCAAGATCAGGTAACAAATACATGCATTCAGTTGTTTGGCCATGTAGTTAATATAACTTAAAATTAATTTTTATAAAATTCTATGTTCTCAATTATGGAATCATTCTGCTTATTGTAATTTATATTAATTTTGATAAAATCATAGGTTGTTAATTCTGGAGACATACCGAACCCATATCCTGAGATCTTTGACACATTGATTGGAAAGAGATATGCTTTCATCATAAGTGTTAAAGACTATAACATTGAGTATCAGGTTGAAAACTATGGTATTTCAATGGCCACTAACGATGATGAGATCCTTGCTGCGCTTTCCGCCAAATTCACTCTTAACCAGGTTTAAATCTTCATTATGTGAATCTTTTAATTTTATAGTTATATCTTTTTGAAATAGATTTATACCATTGTGTGTATTTTATGTTATTGTGTATTATGTACTTAAAGCATGAGCAGTCCGAATCGTTGGATGTTCCAGATTCCTGCAGTTTGTCTACTCCTGTTGACCTTATGAAGGTAATATGAGAATTTGTTTATTTGTACTAAATTTTTTGAAACGTTAGTACTTATTGTCTTTTTATATCAGGATGAGATGTCATGCTGTGGTGACAATGTTACCCCTTTATCCCAACCAGTGGTAGGCACTAAGAATCCCTCTTCAGATGAAACAAAACGTAAAATTCTTGAAGTGTTCGATGTGGATGATGCATTAGGTTGCTCCTCGACAAAGCGCCGCATCAGTGATGAACTGTGTCAGGATGAAGATGCTGGTGTTTCGACGCTTTTGATTCCAAAGATTGAAAAATAGTTTTTTCAGTATTTTCAGATACATTTATGTGTTGATTTCATATGCTGTTGCCATGTTGAACTTATGGTTTTCGTTTTGTTGCTTTTGGGTGTTTGGTGGGTTATGTTTTGGACTCATTGTGTGGTTTTGAATTCCTGAAAACTTATCTGCTTATTATACTGTTATGTTCTAATATTATAATGACTATGATCTTTCTTTGCATATTATTATCTATATTGTTAAATAAATATTGAGATGTCAAAGAATTCACGTTCATCTTCTACGGCAGCTAATTCATCTCAACGAAATTTAGATAGTAAGTGAAATTATAACTTCTTAACTCATGTATCAGTTGTTAAGTAGCATCACTTAATCCTTAACTCATGTATCAGTTGTTAAGTAACATCACTTAATCCTTAATCACGATTCTCTATCCACTGACTACTACATCAGCAGTTGTTAACCATTAGTAGTTCACTATCAGTTGTTAAGTACCCTTAGTGTTTTAATCACTAGCAGTGCTTACAAGTTTTTCATCAGCTGTTTCACTTAACAGTAGTTTCACATAACAGTAGTTTCGCTTAACAGTAGTTTCACTTAACAGTATTTTGCTTTATTCATTTTAAATTCATGTTAAATTCATTATTACAATTAAAGCCAACATAAATGCACACTTGCATTATGTTAAACATACATAACGGACACAAAACGTCATACCTAGAAACATAGAAGGATATCCAACTTGGTAGACTTGACAGAACTTACAGACTCGAAAACAAAAGATTGTAACATACAACGAGTTTTCAAATTTCTTTATAATGAAAACTCAAGGAGTGAATGGTGCACTTCGGAATGTAGCTGATAACCCCCTTTTTGGTGTAGCTCTTCGATTTTCCTTGAAATTCCCAAGCTTGGTATTTTCATATCTGCCACTGGGGTTATATTCATTCATATGCACCAAACAGCTTATGTTTTAGCAATTGATCGTTCTGATCAATCACTTCCTTATGTGCATCGCACTAACTTCTAGGAGGTTGTCAAGTATTCTCGCCAATGTTTTCGTAGTTGGTGTTTTGCGTATCTTTACATCCGCAGCCATTCTGTACAATAAAAATATCCATAGTAAGACGGCTGATACAGTTCTTTCATAATGCATATAAGTATACATATATGATGAACCCAAGATGAGGAACCCAAAACACAGTTGATCTGAAATGAAGAAAACACATTCAAATGACCAATACGATGAACCCAAAACATATAGTCTTTAACCAACTTTATATGAGAATCAAAACAACAACCATACCCAAATTTCAACATGAACAGCAGAGACTTAAGAAACTCAGATTTCAACATTAACAGCAGATACTTAAGAAACCTGTCCCTGTTTTAATCGATTGTATATTTTAAACATTTCAAACAAACTATAACACAAAAACAATCTTAGATTAACGCCAAAAACCAAAAAACCAGTATTAATAAACAGATAAAACCAAAAACATCACAAACAAACCTTTATAATAACCAAAACCCAAACCTCTGTTTTGATACCCGAGCCAAAAACCTACAATAATCAAACAATATTTCCCACAATAATCAAACAATATTTTCACACAAAAGCTGTTACTTTCATACAGTGGTGAAAATGAGATATCATCAAACATCAACTTACATAGGGTTACACAAGCATCTAACAAGAACAGAGGGTAAACCATAGTGTCGATCATGTTTTAGGTATGTGATTTTACCTTGGATTGTTATAACAACAAATGGTTGGTGAGGAGATTCAATGAAGATGAAGATGATGATTGGTGTTCGGAGTAGAGATTTTCAGATATTTTTTAGAAGTGTGATCGGTCTTTAGGGTAATTAAAGGATATTTCACAATTGTCAAACAGTCAACATAGGGAAGTGTGAGGGAGGGACTCAAACTGTTATGAATTTATAAGATCAAGGGCTCAAAAAACCAAAAAATGAATTTAGGGGCTCAAGTTGATGTTTCACACATATCACAGGGACGCAAATTGCATTTTTCTCTAAACATAAATATTACTTTTTTTCAACATATTTTATAAGTTTTGGGGTGATATCAGCAGATGTTAACCACTGCTCTTCCTTAACACTTAATCCTTAATCCCTGCTTCTGTATCTACTGTTTACTGCAGCAGCAGTTGTTAAAAATCTGTAGTTCACTATTATTGGTTAAGTACCATCAGTGTTTTAATCACTAGCAGTGCTTAAAAGTTTTCCATCAGCTGTTTGACTTAACTGTAGTTTGCGTTATTAATTCTAAATTCATGGCTTCAAATTTCTTTTCTTGGTAAACGAGTTATAGAAGCTCAAGTTATATCTGGTAGGAACATTGGCACGAGAGTTTTTATTCTAAGGATTAATATGATCCCGTTTGACAAAAAAATACCTTTTCAATTTCAACAAAGACAATTTCCTTTATCAGTTTGTTTTGCTATGACAATTAACAAGTGTCAAGGACAAACGTTATCAAAGGTTGGTCTTTATTTGAAAGATCCTGTCTTCACTCATGGTCAGTTGTATGTTGCATTATCAAGGGTCAAGACCAGAGAAGGTGTTAAAATACTAATATTCGACGTTGTTGGAAAACCAACAAATAAGTAATGTTGTTTACAAAGAAGTTTTTACTAGGTTGTAATCATTGTGAGCAATGTTAAAACCCTGTTTGACCGAAGTCAAGCTACTTATGTTAAAAGCTAATTATAATAGATAAAACACTGTTTGAGGAATGTTAAAACGCTGTTTGACCAAAGTCTGTTTGACCAAAGTCAAACTACTTTTGTTAAAAGCACAACCGTCAGTATTTCTTCATCATCATTACACATCAAACATCTATCATCTCTTCTTTCAAAAATCACTTCTCCCCAGTCATTTTCTAGGGTTTCAATTTTCTTTTCCTCCATCTTCTACACTTCAATCACCTGAGGTTTTATTATTTTTTCTTCAGCAACTGGTATGTACATTCCTATTGATGAACTTTATATTGTTTAGTCTATGTTAATTTAAATCCTATCTTGCTACTAATACGATTTTAAATGTTTATTGCTATACATTCAAGAAGGGTTTACTTATGTGTTTGAATTATCTGTTGAGAACATGTTAAAATAATTATTATTTGCAGAAAATTTTTAACTCATACTCTGTTTCTATTAGAAAACTCATCATGACAATTGCTTTCAAATCAGATCAGCAAACTACTGCCCATAGCCAAGAAAGTATAACTTAGCAGATATTTCCTTTGGCAAACATATACCATAGCAGTGGTTTTGAAATTGCCGGTAATTTCAAATTCAAAATGCCTTGGGATATATACTTTGCAATTAATGCACGTTAAGCAATCACTTCTGTCTTATGCTAAAGGCGTCTTATAGGTAAATGAATAGGTTAATTGTAATTATAATAACGTGTTTAATTTTATATTTTTCCCGTGTAAATGCATTAAAAGCCTAATAAGTGTCGCATGATATTCTTTCGTCTGACGATGTATTTAGTCATAGCCTTCTTCATTGGGTATATAAAATAGATTTCGCAGAGGTTTTGATCATTACCATTTTCATCTATCTACTCAATCATCTTCAAAAATTTTGTTGACGAGATTTTCACAAGGCTCTTTCCAGGATGGAAAAATTTGGGTTTCAAGTGATTGTTGACGAGATTTTCACAAGGCTTTCTGCAGAAGATATTTGCCGTTTCAAGTGTCTTTCCAAGAATTTTTATAGGGAATTGTCAAGTCATGCATTTCAGATGATGCATGCTCTCCGAAGTGGAGATTCAGTACAAAAGAAACTATTATCCTTTAAAGACACGTCAATTGTCATTGACAACGTAGTTGGTGGTAAGTTGGATGTTGTTAGTAGTAAAACCTTAAGTTTTCCTAACAATGTCCACTCTAGCTTCTTACGTATTCTATCTTCATTTAATGGGTTGTTGTTAGTTTCCAATGAAGGGATTTGCTGTCAGTTGATTCTTTGGAATCCAACTATCAGGCAGTATAAGATTTTGTGTGATGACTACTTTAATTATAATCATCATCGAAACTCTGATACCGGTGGAATTTATTTTGATCAGTTCAATGATCTCAAAGTGCTGAACATCAGATGTTACCGTAATGTAACTGCTGCTCGTGTTTACTCACGACGTCGTGAGTCATGGACAACAATAAATTTCAGTATCGTAAACAATTATAGTTCAAGTCGTTATTCATGGTCTACAGGAGTTTATGCTGATAAAACCATATATTTTATGGTTTCAAATTATTGGTATCCACTAGGTGAGAGGAACATCGTTTGTTTTGATGTTGTTAGTGAGACTTTCAGAATGCTTCACTTTCCTGAGAGTGTTGTAGTCAATCCTTGCCAAGGGCATTTTTTGACCATTGCAAAGAGGTTGCATTTGATTGTTATTGGAAAGTCTGCTGAGCTAACTGCTGATTTGCTCAGATATGAAGAAGAAGGCTGGAAGAAGATGTTTGTTTTCAATAATCCTCGTGTAGTTGGTTACGTAGATGCACGCCGAAGTACTAATATAATTGAAGACAACAAGTGGTTGATAACAAGCATCTGGGGGGATATGATTGAAGTTGATCTCACCAACGAACTTCTGAAATACCTCCAACATGTTGACAACTACAATGGTCCGAAAGGAGCTTTACTTATCGAAACTACTGTTTCACCAATAGATTAGGAATTAGGATCCTGTATTTTATTGAATGCTATTATCTGTTTTGACAATTGTATCTTTTATATAATTAGTTGTGTTAAAATTATTAATAATGTTTGTTATTAAAATTAAGTAAATGAATATCGATGTTTGAGAGTGTAAATTCTTGTAATATTGGCAAAGGTCGGTTTAAATGATCAAAGCTTTGTTATTGAGAACAGGTGTTTCAAAATTAAACAGTGGCTGATACATCTGTTGAATTGGGTCAACAGATGGATGAACTTTGTATGCTGTTTAACACTTGTACTTTTTATAAATATTTAGGTTTGAGAGTGTAAAAGCTTGTAATATTGGCAAATGTATGTTTAAATCATCAAAGCTCTGTTATTGGGAACAGATGTTTGAAAATAAAACAGTGGTTGATAAATCTGTTGACTTTGGTCAACAGATTGATGTCCACAGATGTTTGGAACTACTGTTCAGAAAACTGTGGTCGAAACCGCTGTTTGGTTAAAATGGTGGTTTAAAACCACTGTTGGGTTAAAACTGTTTTGTCTTTTAAGACTTAAACTGTTTTGCCTTAAACAGATGTTAACAAGTTAAACATCTGTTAAGGCTTAAACAGATGTTTGGCCTTTTGTATCAGATGTTTCGACTTAAACAGTTGTTTGATCTTAAACACATGTTTGACCTTAAACAGATGTTTTGCCTTAAACAGATGTTCTTATTCTATATCAGATATTTGGACTTAAACAGATGTTTGACCTTAAACAGATGTTTGGCCATAAACAGATGTTTGGCCTTAAACCAAACATTTGTTTAAGCTCAACATCTGTTTGACTATTTGTCAATATCTTATTGACTTTTGGTTAACATCTGTTTCAAATTTGGTCAACATCTTATTTTGTAAAAGAGGTACAAAAACAAAGATTTTTTTGAAAATCCCAAATCACCCTATCATGTAAGTGCATTGATGTAAAAGTGGAAATTATATTATTCATATGGTCCTGTTGTGGTTTTGTTTGTCCTCTAATATGAGTTCATGATCTAATCCGGTGATTTGAAGTCATTGTTGTTGAATTGAATGAGATGGTTGATGTAATGTGGTCGTATTACAAACAAATAGTAATTAATTAATCTAAATAACTTTCCCGAGCCCGGGAAGCAATCCCGGGTAAAAACCTAGCTCATAATAAACAATTGAATTATTTTTGGTTCGTTATTTTTCTCGGTTATTTCCCACAACTAAAAAGTGTTTTGTAGTCAAAGCGCCGGAGCCGAACGGCGTCAAAAAGACAGCTTTGTGAGAAACCTTTAAATAAGCCACGCACCACGCACGAGGCTGACACCACTCCTGACGTTCTTTGCCTTGATCTCCAATAAAAAAATGAATCTTACCATCAAGAATTTCTCTTTTATAGTTTTACGTTTATATACATTGTTTTCTAAGCATTTTGTATTTTTAAAAAGAAGTTTGTTACGCAAAATGCTTTGGTTTTGAATATAACAAGGTGACTTTCCCCGCGAGATGCGGCGGGAATTCGGTAGGTATCTCTTTGGTTCATTATGTAAGGGAATTCGGTCGCTATCGATTCGGTTCATTACATTATTGGTATGATATTAGCACTTGGTTGAAACTTATGATATGTCCAAAAAATTGTGTTTTACATTGAAAGCCATAAAAATGAATACCGGTGCCAGTTCCGATAATAATTATATTGGTATCGATTTCGGTATCAACTCGATTTGTCATGATACTATTTTGAAAAATAAACTCTTTTTTAACAAAGTTTTTACGGAAGCAATGTGAAAAAATTATTAAACACAATTGGTATTCATTTTTATAAAAAAGATATAATGAATGCGACTTATCGAACGAAAATCAAATTAAATAAACTAAATGGTTTCAAATCATATAGATTTTAAACTATATCTGATAATATACTGATACCGGTATGGTCGTTGTTCGATCGGTATCGCGTTATTGGTTTCGTGACACCAACCGCTATAGCACCGACACTTGATATAGCCAACGATATAATATAAAGACTCTATTTCGAAGTTCGAACATAACCCAGTTTTTAATAAAATTTACACAGGAACGTCAAGAAAAACAGTCAAACACAACTATTTATATTTTTTTTTAAAGAGAACAAACGCAAGTATAAGATCAAATTAATAAAAAAAATTAAACATATTAAAAGTTTATATCATATATAAAGTGGTTTTATTTATAACAATAACTGATATAATAATAAAATGATAATTATAATATAGATAATAATTATATTAAAATATCTATATATGTAGTTACTATTCATGAACACTTAGTATTAATATAGATAATAATAACTGATATAATAATAAAATGATAATTATAATATAGATAATAATTATATTAAAATATCTATATGTAGTTACTATTCATGAACACTTAGTATTAATATAGATAATAATAATAATAATAATATGTTAACTATATATTGTATATATATATATATTATGTGTCCATAGCCTACTAGTTTGGTGACATCAGATGTTTATTTCCATCAAAATGATACGGGTTTGAATTCTAGAAAGCATAAAACACGTGGATTTTAAGAGGATGCGTTTCACTATTAAAAAAGATATACACCAAAATTTATTATTATTATTATTTACAATTTATTGATATACTTATAATAATAATGTAAAATTAATATATTTATATATTTTTTATATATATAGATCAATAAATTAAATCTGTGTGCATGGTCTATTTCAACCAACTTTAACAAAAAGTATGTGGTTATTATAAAACCACAAACTAAACTGGTCTTGTTTATTTAAATCTCACTAAACCTAATCAGTTACTTTAGACAGTCGACCAAACCAACCAGACCAATTTAGTTCGGTCAACTGTCCGAGAAAAATGATTAGATTTAGTGAGATTTGGATGTTTAAATTGATGTTTGAGAAAAATGATTAGGTTTAGTGAGATTTGGATGCTTAAATTGATTTCTACTTAAAATCAAATTCGATAGCTTGTATTAGTATTGAATACCAAATAAAGTATTCGATAGCTTGTATTAGTATTGAAAATTATACCAAATAAAGTATACAATTTAATTGTACTTTAAAAAAAAAAAAAAAATCTCTTCGCAATCTATGCTAATACGATACAAAGAGAAATCTTTTTGTTCTAAAATAAACAAAGTATGCTCTTGATCCGTTATACTACAATACGATGTCGTTTCCATTGCAGGTTTTTTCTTTTAATAATTTTCTTTCAAATTACCCTATATATTAAAACCACAAGTCTTTGAACAGTGTTACATGCCACATGGCAGTACACTATCAATAGGTGATGAGCAAATGGTATTGGGTACCGGTACTAGAATCAAATTTACCAAACCGGGTGTATTTTCGGTACCGGTATTCACCGGTTTTTACCCTCAAATACCGGTGCCGTACCAGTACCGACCGGTACCATGCCAGGTATATTCGGTACCGGTATTCACCGGTTTTTACACTCAAATACCGGTGTCGTACCAGTACCGACCGGTACCGTACCAGGTATATTCGGTACCGGTACCCACTTTTGGGGATTTCGGTAACGGTATTTTCGGTACCGGTTGGTACCGAGCTCATCAAATCATGTAGCAACATAGCAATGCAAGTAATTGCACCGTTTAGATTACTTTTCATACACACAGTAAGTAAATTGTATTTCGTTTAACTGAGGTTTTATTTACACAACAACTTATTTTGATTTCTTTTTTTTCTTTTTCTGTAATGAGTGAATTGTAGTATGTAAAATTAAATTGGATATTTAGATTATTGATTAGCAAATCATATCAAATCCTGTAATCAAACCGGTATCGTATCAGTACCAAATTTACTATAGCAAATCATTTTCGGTACCAATTTGGTACCCACCTTTTGGCGTTTTCAGAATCGTTACTTTTGGTTCGACACCGGTCTAGCACCATACCTGTATTTATTGATTTTTACCTTCAAATACCATACCGTATTGTACCGATGCATTTTCGGTGCCGGTACCTAATTTCGATGATTTTCCGGATCGGTACTTTCGGTGCCGTTACCGGTACCGAGCTCATCCATATTTTAACGTGTTAGCACCGTAATAACTAAACTGAAAACAACCGAATTTTCAACGTGTAGGACGTGTGGGTCCTATTATTATATATTAGGTTATTTAAAATCGTTTTTTAGGACGGATTGACTATCTTTACCATGTTATTTTTGTTTATGTTTTGATATTCGGTATCTGCTTGCCGTTGCTGACACGCGTTTTGCAGTCATTGGATCTCCGCCGTAACGCGCGGATGGAAAATCAACTAGTTATCATTAAATAATGCCAACCCCATCATATATTCTAAATTATTAACTTAAAATATACGGGGTATATTCCAAGCTCCTTTGAGGTTAGAAGTAATTAAATACTTTATTTAAGATTTGTGTGATTATGAAAAATCCTTTAAATAATCGGTATATGGAATCTGATAGAGTAAAGTGGATTGATTTCCCACATCAAAATCACTAAAATACTATTTATATTCTATTTTCTTATTGACATATATTGTTTCTTAATTGTATAATTAACTAATTTATATAGTTCGTGGAACGCAAGCAAAATCATACGCTGGTTTCACATTTATTATGAGTTGTACCATATGCTCTTTTTATATTTGCACACGAGATACTTACGGTTTAGTTTATTTGAATTTTGACCTTTTCAAAGTGAACTAACGAGATACTTACGGTTTAGTTTATTTGAATTTTGACCTTTTCAAAGTTAATAGGAGTTAGATTAAAAAAAACAAACAAACTATAATTATTTGAACTAGTTGATTTTCCGACCCCACGTTGCGGCGGGGATACAATGTCTGCAAAACGCGTGCCGATAACGGCAAGCGGATACCAAATATCAAAACATAGATAAAAATGACGTAGTAACGATAGTTATTCCGTCCTAAAAACGATTTTAAATAATCTAATACATAATAGTAGGACCCACACGTCCTACACGTTGGAAATTCGGTTGTTTTCAGTTCAGTTATGCCGTTACGAACACGTTAAAATATGGATGAGCTCGATACTGGTAATGGCACCGAAAGTACCGATCCCGAAAATAATCGAAATTAGGTACCGGCACCAAAAATGCTTGGTACTATACGGTATGGTATTTGAAGGTAAAAATAAGTAAATACAGGTATGGTGCTAGACCGGTATCGAACCGAAAGTAACGATTCTGAAAACACCAAAAGGTGGGTACCAAATTGGTACCGAAAATGATTTGGTATAGTAAATTTGGTACCGATACGTCACCGGTTTGATAACAGGATTTGATATCATTTGCTCGTCAATAATTTAAATATCCAAGTTAATTTTACATGTTACAATTCATTCATTACAGAAAAAGACAAAAAAGAAAACAAAAGAAGTTGTGTATATAAAACCTAATTCAAACGAAATACAATTTACTTACCACGTGTATGAAAAGTAATCTAAACGGTGCAATACTTGCATTGCTACGTGGCATGAGCTCAAATGTGATGTTAGGGATGAGCTCGGTACCGAAACCCCCCAAAAGTGGGTACCGGAACCGAATATACCTGGTACGGCACAGGTACGGTATCAGCATTTGAGGATAAAAACCGGTACCGAAAATGTCAAAAGTCGGTACCAAATCGATACCGAAAATGTACCAAGTTTGGTTGCTTATCCCTATGTGGTGGTTCAAAAGTTACTGTTCAAAAGCATTAGAAATTAATATACGGATAATTTTGACATTTTCAAAAGCATTAGAAATTAATAACGAGAAGTCCGGATTCCACCGTTTCAAGTAAGGTTTTAAGAAAAGGTAGAAGAATACGTGAGTTTTAGCTGAAAAGTTTAGATTTAGTAAAGATTTGGCGTAAAAACGTATGAAATTCCTTAGATCTAAGCTAGATCTTGAATAGAATGACATCACACAACAGTTTGTACAACCGCCATGATGACGTCACCCTCAAGAGCTCAAATCTCAGAGATTTCACGGTGAAAAGTGTGATTTAAAAGGAGAATCACGTAGAGAATAGTGTGTAGATTGAAGATGTACAAGAATCTAGTGTAAAACGTACCGAAATCGATGAGAAATAAAAGAAAAGTGGGAGTGCGTGCGTCTTGCTCGAAGGAGGCTGTCACATCGGTGAGAATGATGTGACAAGCCTATTTATAGTGTCAGAGAGGAAGGTTAAGGCGGTGTGGCACGGATCGGATGGCACTTCGATCGAATGGCCCTTCGTCATCCGATCGGATGGTCATCCGATCGGATTGCCATTCGGTCAATGACCATCCGATCGGATTGCCATTCGGTCAATCCCGTCCTTTCCGCGTTCCTGTCTTTGTTTCATTTTGCGAGTTAGATTAAGCGTTGCGTTGCGTATTATTGGGTAATAGTATCACATAACTAGATTATATCATTAGCATATTAGTTTCCAAGTTTCATAGATTCCGCCAGTGACAAGTCTCCAGTCTCTCGTTCAACCAAGTCTCAAGTTGCACGAGTCTCAAGAGTCAAGCACCAAAGTATCAAGAGTCAAGAATCATAGCTTCCAAGTATCAAGCATCAAGAATCATAGTTTTCAAGAATCAAGCATCAAGAATCAAGTATCAAGAATCATAGTTTCCAAGTATCAAGTGTCTAGAGTTAAGAATCAAGTCTCATAGTGTTGAGTATCAAGATTCAAGATTTAAAGTATCAAGAATCTAGCTTAAGTATCAAGAATCATAGTATTAAGAATCATATATCACCGCCTTAGATTCACATAGTATTAAAAGTGTCAAAACTCACATAGTTTAGGGACTAAAATTGATAATAGCTAAAAGTTCAGGGACGCAGGCGTTACAGTCTCCCCTCCTTTAGGAGATTTCGTCCCTGAAGTCTAGGAAGAAGACTGCTCGAAGAGTTGTGGATACCTGGTCTTCATCTCACTTTTAAGTTCCCAAGTGAATTCGGCGTCGCGTTTTCCCTCCCATCGAACCTTGACTATGGGAATTTTGCTGTGCCTCAGTCGCTTGACACCTTGATCCATGATTTCGACCGGTTTCTCCACAAAGTGCACAGCTTCGTTTATTTGCAAGTCTTCAAGGGGAACCTGCAGTTCCTCGTCGGCTAGGCATTTACGTAGGTTAGATACGTGGAACACTGGATGTACGTTGTTTAGTTCTTGTGGCAGGTCGAGTCTGTACGCCACCTTGCCAATCCTTTCGAGTATCATGAAAGGACCCACATAGCGAGGAGCGAGCTTTCCTTTCTCACCAAAACGAACTACTCCCTTCCAGGGAGATACCTTGAGAAGAACTCGTTCACCAACATCAAATTCCAGAGGCTTGCGCCTTCTATCAGCATAGCTCTTTTGTCTGCTCCTAGCCTTGATCAAGTTATCATGGATCTGAAGAATCTTATCCGTTGTCTCTTGAATGATTTCAGGGCCAGTAAATTGTTTGTCACCAACCTTATGCCAGCTGAGAGGAGATCGGCACTTGCGACCATACAAAGCTTCGAAAGAAGCCATCTGAATACTGGAATGATAGTTGTTGTTGTATGAGAACTCAATCAATGGTAAATGTACATCCCAGTTACCACCAAAGTCGATGACACAAGAACGGAGCATATCCTCTAGGGTTTGAATAGTACGCTCGGTCTGTCCATCTGTTTGAGGATGAAAGGTCGTGCTAAGATTCAAATGAGAACCCATATCGGATTGAAAGGTTTGCCAAAGACGTGAAGTAAAACGTCCATCACGGTCAGAGATTATGTCGATAGGTATGCCATGACGGCATATAATCTCATCGGTATAGATTCGAGCAAGCTTCTCCACTTTATAATCTTCACGAATAGGAAGAAAGTGGACTGATTTGGTCAAACGATCGACGATCACCCAGATACTATCATGACCAGAAGGTGTTCGAGGTAGTTTGGTAATAAAATCCATAGCGATGCTATCCCATTTCCAAACAGGGATTTTAGGTTGTTCTAAGAGACCCGAAGGGCGTTGATGTTCAGCCTTCACTTTCAAATAAGTGAGCCATTTCGAGACATAGATGGCGATATCCTTTTTCATGCTCAGCCACCAATAGGTCGTACGCAAGTCATGGTACATCTTATCGGCACCAGGATGAATAGAGTATCGAGATTTGTGGGCTTCATTCATAATGAGCTCACGTAAGTTATCGCGATCCGGTACCCAGATGCGATTGAGGTAGTATTGAAGTCCATCAGGTTTAGTTTCAAGTTGATCAATCTTAGCGCCTTGGATTTCCACTTCTAGACATCCTTCATTTGCTGACGAATACTGAGCTTCACGAATACACGCATGGAGATCACTAGAGATAGGAATAGCATTTACATGAGTTTTACGACTAAGAGCGTCAGCCACTACATTCGCCTTGCCAGGATGATAGCGAATTTTGCAGTCGTAGTCGTTAAGCAATTCCACCCAACGTCTCTGTCGCATGTTCAGTTACTTTTGGTCAAAGATATGTTGAAGGCTCTTATGGTCGGTGAAAACCACACACTTAGTACAATACAGGTAGTGTCGTCAGATCTTTAACGCAAAAACAACTGCACCAAGCTCCAGATCGTGAGTAGTATAGTTTTTCTCATGCACTTTGAGTTGCCTAGAGGCATAAGCAATAACCTTGTCCCATTGCATGAGCACACAGCCCAAACCACGATTCGAGGCATCACAGTATACCACGAAATCATCATTCCCATCAGGGAGAGTAAGAACAGGAGCGTTACACAAAAGGGTCTTAAGAGTCTGAAAAGATTCCTCTTGCTCGGGACCCCAAGCAAAAGGTCTCTCTTTCTGAGTCAACGAAGTGAGAGGAACAGCGATCTTAGAGAAGTCCGAGATGAATCGGCGGTAATAGCCCGCCAATCCTAGGAAGGAACGAATCTCAGATGCAGATTTAGGCGTACTCCAATTCTTCACAGCTTCGATTTTAGACGGGTCAACATGAATACCTTGCTTACTAACGACGTGACCAAGAAATTACACTTCATTAATCCAAAATTCACACTTAGAAAATTTAGCATACAAACGTTCACCACGTAGGAGTTCAAGCATCAAGCGTAAATGGCGAGCATGATCAGCTTTAGATTTCGAGTAAATAAGGATATCATCAATGAAGACTATCACAAAAATGTCCAGATAAGGTTTACAAACATGATTCATAAGATCCATGAACACGGCGGGTGCGTTGGTCAATCCTAACATGACCACGAACTCGTAGTGCCCATAACGAGTGCGAAAATAAGTTTTGGGTACATCATCCTTGAGTACACGAAGCTGATGATAAACAGAACGAAGGTCAATCTTCGAGAAACAGGACGCGCCTTGTAGTTGGTCAAATAGGTCATCGATACGAGGAAGAGGGTAGCGATTTTTAACGGTAAGCTTATTAAGTTCACGGTAGTTGCTACACATACGAAACGAACCATCTTTCTTTTTGACGAATAACACGAGAGCACCCCACGGCGAGGTACTTGGGCGAATGAATCCCTTGTCGAGCAAGTCCTGTAGCTGGCTAGATAATTCTTGCATCTCGGAAGGAGCAAGTCGGAAGGGAGCCTTGGCGACAGGAGTCGTGCCAGGTATGAGATCAATACAAAAATCAATAGATCTAGAAGGAGGAAGACTAGGTAGATCTCCAGGAAAGACATCAGGGAAATCACACACCACTGGAACGTCGCTTATGTTCTTTCCTTTGCCCTTTTGTTCCACCACGTGGGCTAAGAAGGAAAGGTTCTGTTTACGTAAGCATCTATTTGCCTGAGTGCATGACATCAACTTCAGTCCTTTCGAAGGCCGGTCTACATGGACATGCAAAATATCACCGGACGGAAGTGGTAGACGAACAAACTTCTCGTGACAAGCAATCTCGGCATGATTCTTACGCAACCAATCCATGCCGACAATGACATCAAAACTACCCAACTGCATGGGTATTAGATCAATAATAAACACGTGGTCGTTAAGAGTCAAAGAACAACCACAGAGAATAGAATCAACTAGAATAGACTTCCCATCGGCAATTTCCACCGAAAACGACTTAGGTAACTTATAGCATGCACAGTTTAACAAAGATTCAAATTCTACGGACACAGAGCTTCTGTCGGCACCAGTATCAAATAGTATCGAAGCGTAAAGGTTATTAACGAGAAACGTACCAATAACGATGACATTTTCGTTACGAGCCTGATCAGCATTAAGATTAAACGCTCATCCACGAGCGGTTGGCTGCTGGTCCTGGTTCAGCTGAGGACACTAATTACGGAGGTGAGTAGTATCTCCACACTTATAGCATGCACGAACAGCGTTGACTGGCCTTGGGTTCTGTTGAGGAGCTGGGAGAGCTGGTAGAGCTGCCTGAACTGGGGCTTGCTGAGCTGGTTGGCCGGGGTTAGCTTGACGACAATAGGGAGTCGTGTGACCATAGCGATTGTAGTTGGTACACAAACGACATGCAGAGTTAACAGGATGATGAAAGTTACAAGTTGTACACTTGGGATGAGGTCCAGTGTACTGCCTCTTGACTTCCGGAGCAGTAGGGTTCGGAACAGCAGCAACAGGAGCAAGCTTAGCAGCAGGGTTTGCAGCAGGAACAATAACATTGCATCCTGAACTCTGAGACTTTCACCTCTTGTTCTTGCCACCACTAGGCTGCTGGGTAACTTGATTCGTTGTTTTCGAATGGGCGGAGTTTCCAAATTGTTTATCACGTACGCGATTGTTGTTCAAACTTGCTTCCAGACGATAAACTTCCTCAATTGTATCGAGTCGAACTGCTTCAATCGAATCTCTCATAGCAGGAGGTAACCCATGATGTACTTGGTTATCATGTGTTTAGGGGTAGAAACCAAGTGAGGAACGATCAAGCTGAGTTGTTTAAAACAAGTAGTATAAGCCAGATTATCATCACCAATCTGCTTCAAATGCCAGAACTCTCCTTCGAGCTTCAGTTGTTCATGGGGAGGGCAGAATTCCAGCATCATCAATTCTCGCACCTCAGCCCATGGAAGAGCATAGGCTTCTTCATTAGAACGGATGTTTCTCTCATTTGACCACCACTCTAGAGCTCTGCCTTGAAAATTCACGTTGCACTCCTAGTATTTAGATGTTCTGGGCACTCGCTGTTAATGAAGGTAACCTCGATGCTGTCAAACCACTCGAGCATAGCAGTCACCCCATCACTGCCCGTGAAAGACTTAGGGTTACAAGAGACAAAGTGTTTGTAGTAGAACTTCATAGGCTTCTCTTTCTCTGTCTTAGAGTCGACTGAAGAGGGTGGAGTGTTCGATCCTTGGATCTCAAAGACGATCTTTGGCACGACTCGAGCGATCTGGTCAGCCATGAAGGACATCATCTTTTTTTAGACTTCTCCCTGGATCTCTTGAGAGTGTCGGATAGCTTACGAGAAGACATCCTAAAGATCCAACAAGAGGATCGTATAAGTCTAGATCTCAAAGTCTCACAGTATATAGATTCACACACGATAGATTAAGACTCAAGATTCAACAAGATTCACATAAATATAGGATTCAAGTTTCCGCAAGTTTCACATAGATTCCAATAGATTCAACACCACAGACCCACGACCTTCGCATGGCACGTTGTACGAAGTTTGGCAACATGTCAGAAACGCTTATATATAGGAAGTACCAGCGGCGTATCCACCACGCTTCGGGCACATCACTTCCACCTAATACTCGGTGTCATGTTACATGTCACAATTGCCAAACATAACAACATACTCATCATCATCATCATACACACATAGATTAACCCGATAGATTCACGTAGATTACCCAATAGATTCACATAGATTAGTGTTACAATCTCACCATAATCCACAGACAACGAATCCCACATGGCACGTGCTACAAAAGTTCGGAAACATGACGGAAGCACTTATATATAGGAAGTACCAGCGGCATATCCACCATGCTTCAATCATGCCACGTACGTACGTCTCGTCATCGGTGTCATGCCTCGTTAACCATATCATCACTATCACAAAACTCTCAAATAAATTATCCATGTAGATTCCAACAACTTCACCCGAGCCTACAAAACTACGAACTTCGCTTAGCGTGTGGTACGAAGGTTCGGTAACATGCCAAAAACACTTATATATAGGAAGTACCAGCGGCGTATCCACCATGTTTCGGACATGCCACATCCGCCTCGTCTTCGGCGCTAGGCTACGTTTTGTATTTTGTTTCTCAACACCACACATACATAGATTACACCCAGATTACGCTAGAGTATACATAGATTACACACATAGATTTCTCATAGATTCCACGTGGTTTCACAAGTAGTTTCCCATAGCTTGGATTTCAACAATCTCATCCCCGGTCTGCAAAACACTAAGTTTCGCATGGCATGTGGTACTAAAGTTGGCAACATGCCTGAAACACTTATATATAGGAAGTACCAGCGGCGTATCCACCATGTTTCAGACACTTCACTTCTCTCTCATATTTCTATGCCATGTTCTGTTTAGTGTTTCACAACCACAATAACACATAGATTCATCAAATAGCTTCACATAGTATCATAGTCGATCAAGATTCCCACATAGATTAACATTATGAATAAAGCTCCATAAATTTAGTTTGATCCTGGGAGATTATGATTAGAGTTTTAGATTGCGGACACACGTGCGTCTTGTGTAAAAAGTCTCAAAACAAACGAGGAATCAAAATAACCGAAGAATAGAGTAAAAATCCACACATAAATCGAGATAGCATAAAAGATAGGCTCATAAAACATACATTGTTCTGGGTAGAGGAACAGTGACTAACCAAAGTGATTCGAACCCCTTTCGAATTGAGGCAACGTGTCCTGACTTACTTAGACAAATACGTCATCGATGTTAGGCCTACGATATTCGTCCTTTTGGTCGTTTCATGTTCCTATTTGATTGGTAGTTTCGAGACTCTGGCGAGACATAAAATCAAAGAGTGGGACTAGTTATCGAGGTCTGAGTTTCACCCCTATCTTGACAACGCCGTACCCTAATAGCATCGGTACTTATCAATAGATAAGTCCTACTAGAATATAATATGGAAATTCTCCCTTCAAGGTTCGGATGTCACTCCTGACTTGAGGGCAAATCTCGTGCAAAATACAAACACTGGTTAGCAGTGTTTTTCAAAATATCCAAGTGTATATTGTGTTAGCCTTAGGAAAGGCATGTAAGTTTAGCAGGAAATGTGCTGCTAAGAAGCGGATACGGTAGAATACACGAGTCTTAAACAACAGATAAGAGTCAAGATTCCTAGAACTATAGACTAGGGCAAGTATTCCAACTTATCCTAATTCCCTATAGTTATGGCTCTGATACCAATCTGTCACACCCCAACCGATGGCGGAATGATACGTGGTCAAAAACTGGTTATCGTTTGTGCTTAAGCTAATGTTTTTACATAGCTTTTAATCTTGAACAACCTACTTTTAATGGGATTCATGTTTTACAGGTCTAAAAGAGTTTAAGGAGCTAATCGGGAGCTAAACGGAGCACCGGGACGTGAATCGGATCGACCGGGGATGTGAAATGAACAAAACCGAGTTAATCATGAAGATTGGATGTGTTTTGGGAATGTTAATGGATTTAAAATTAATATATTGGAAGATGGCATGATAGAGCACTGAATTACGAGTACGTGGGCGAAAACGGTGAGTAAAACGGAGCTATAACGAAGAAGTTATGAAGAAAACAGTTTCGGACGAAACAGGAAAAACTAGAGGTCGTCGGCGACGGGTATAGGGCCGTCCCGGACGGGCTCTAGAAAGTCCCGTCGTCACCATTCGCGTGTATACAGCAGTTTAGGCCGCCGGCCGGTTTTCACACTTTGAGAGGCCTTCGCCGATTGGGTCAGGTTCGTCGGCGACGGGTCCTGGTTTGCAGAAACGCGAATTTCGTTGCTTTAGGTGTTGGGAACGATTCTAATTGGCTTGGGGGCATTCAATTCGGAAGTTACAAGTTCTTGGAAGTTTGAATCTCAATTGGAGAGCCTAAAATCACCAAGGAATCATCACCATTCCATCTATCAACATACACACGACCCGAATCATCATCTGAATCAAGAACAATCATCATCAATCAATCACAATCCCCAATTCATCCTAAACCCTACTTCTCCATACCATCAATCCTTCCACCATCATCCTTCACCAAACCTTCATCATCCATCAATTCTCTATTGTTCAAGCTTCAAGATGACTCCATTCAAGTTCCAAGCATCCGGTGTTCAAGCTTCCTCAACCATGAGCGGCTAAACACCTTGGTTTCACCCCGGTGTAGGTAGTTGTTTAATTTAGGGTTTCGAATTGTTTCTTGCTTCAACTTTGTGACAAATTGTGTTTGGTTTTTGAAACCTTTGACAATAGTTTGCATGTGTTTCGTATTCGTAAATTGTCGAACGATGTTAAAAGTTATGACTTTATGAAATGGTTATGTGTAGTATGCATTGTCTTGGTTAGGTTTTACTTGTGTTGATTACAAAGTGCATTCTTGTCCGTTTTTCGAAGCATTGATAGTTATTGGCACCTAAGTCACGGTACACTAAATCCGCTAATCATATGCAATTGAGTTGGATCTAAAAACTTGTAGAAACCCTAGGTTGACAATTACCGAAACCGGGTGTGAACCCTTTTTTTCCTATTATTGTTTAGTAATCAACCTTTCTTGCATTCGTTAATTAGTAGTTATTAATCAATCGAACCAATTTTATTAGTTAAATTCACATCTTTCAATTAAACAAAAATATAAAAATATCTGGCAAGCTTCATAAATTGTGACAATTGTTCTAATTCAATCGAATCCACACACAAACCACATACTCTTCGTGGTTCGACCCCTTGCTACCACTAACTACTTGTTAAGGGTAATTTGGGCTTATAAATATTATCTTTGACAGGAGCGCGACACTCCGATCACGGAAACATCAGGGTGCGGCACTAAGCGTTCAGATTGCTCATGAGATTCCATAACACTAGAATATTCCGATATATATTAGATTGATTCAAAACATTGTCTAACAGAATCCACAACCAAACACAATATCAAGTACAATCATCAGATTTGTTTCAAAGTTTCTAGATTTAACTAAGATGTGTTTCTAAGCAGCATCCTAGCAAGTTTCATGAGTCCTAGCATCTTGTCAGCCTGCAACATGTATTAAAATAGAGTCAGTACAAAAATGTACCGGCGAGTATAGAAGTTTGAATATATATCATAGTAAATTAAAAGACTCATATCCTTCATGTAAATGATAAAATAGTTTCAGCCATGCTAGTGTTCGCAGTCCAAGTGATAGCCCAAGTGTCCCGATGCTTTGGTGTTTTCCCAAGACTCAAGGAAAACTAGAATCCTCCTAACAAAACCCCCGAGAATAATGGGGAGGTGCATCTCCTATAGCGCTACTATTGTTAAGGCGGAACTACACACTCTGGATTAAACGTTCACATAGCATAAAGAATCAAGAATCACAAGTTTCACATGTAACACCCGTCTAATTTTACTTGAATTAATAATAATTCATATCATTTTAGATAAAAGATGTCTAGTTATAACATAGATTTCATAAGTAACAAAAACTTAGTCAACTAACGACTAAGTTAAAACATTCAAAAGTTGTTTAACAATTTGTTTACATCCCATAAACATAGTCTACTATAGGTTTAAATGTAGCGGAAGCTTCAAAAGTCGTGTTCGGTTCTTCAAAAAGTAGCTTGACCGCCATCCGTAAGATCCCCTTTGTCACCTAGGGTCAAAACCACTTTAAAAGTTAGTATTGACATGATTATAAGACATGTAAACAAGTTCTAGTATCAAACCATCAAAAATAAAATAAAATTTCGGATTTCCATCTGTCGCGTGGCGCGACAGGTGTTCGCGTGGCGCGAGGACTCCTCGCGTGTCGCGACGGTTTCAAGTCATCCCTCCGCGTGACGCGGGGGAGACGGTTTTCCAGCAGATTGTTTTTGGTGAGCTGCATTTTCTACCAGCTCCGGAAAACTCAGATTTTAACTTCAAATGAGCATATCTTTTGACTCGTAAGTTCGTTTTAGGTGATTCTTTTTCCTATACGTCTATAAATTCATTACCGACGTGCCTATTACCATTATCATACCAAAAATTTAATTTACAGACCGAAAGACTATATGTCATTATATATTTATTCAACCCGTTCAACTTTACTTAATTTGCTACTATTTAACTAGTAAACCTAAGGCGCTTATTACCCCAACTTCCGGGGCTTATTATCACCGACATTTCACTACCAAACCTATGGCTTCATGCTCTTGTGACCATTCTCGCCATCGCTTTTTACTTAAATATTAACACTACTATGTACACCATTATTCGACCCGTTTGGCTCATCTACAGAATCCTCCATTTTGATGACTACCAAACGACTACGAACAAATCTTTAACCTACGGATTTAAGTAACGAGCATGGTCGCTACAATCAAAACAACTTTATTCTACAATGTAACCATACATAATTAATAACAATTCATTGAATGTAACGGGTCAAGTTACATACCTTTAAAGTAGGCCTTTCAAACGTGATTCGCCACCCGCTTGTCCGCTTGACGCTCCTGCGTCCTTTCCTATAGAGTTCATTTATGACATATTTAGAACTCTCTTTAAATCATAATTTGCATAATACACCGAAACGTCATAATTATGCGTTTAAACTTTGAATTTCAGTTTTAAGCCTTCTTTGAGGCATTTTCACAAACACTTTAAGGGCAGATTTTTACATGATTAAATATCAAGTCTCTAGCTTATCACTTAGACCTAATTTCACATCAATCAACCATTTTACATAATTGTTAGCTTCTATAATTCTGAAGTTACTTCACAATTGTCAATTTACACTAGAACAACACCCAAATTCCTAGTGTTCATCAAATTATACAAAACCCACTAATCACCTACAATGGTGTTCATAGGTTTCACTAAAATTTCACATGATCTCAACTTGTATTTGTCTAGGGTTTGTCCCTAGACTCTATATTGTTCCTAATCCATCATAAAACAGACATGCAACCATAAATATTAGATTTTCCCAATTTCATGAGAATTTCAAGTTGAGAGTTTTCATCTAATTTTACATACCTTGTAATCCTCTTGTGATGAGGATCAATAATCTATGCTTGATTTTCGTTTTTGATCAGATTTGGACCTTCAATTGATCGATTTTGTGGAGTTAGGGTTTGGTGAGGAGTCCTGGTCGCTCCCATGCGTTCTTGATCGACCAGACACACTAATTTGTGTGTTTGGTTTTTATTTATTTTGTTTTAATAAATTCTAGTTTCAAGTTCTACAACTTAGGTCCCTCGACTTTTGTTTATCTAAAAGTTTTGGTTATTTTAACCCTATTTCAAGTTATTTCTAAACTTGTAGTTAACTAGGTTAAAATTCCTAGTTAGAAAATTCTTGTTTATTTATACTTTATAATTCTAATATAAAGTTTTATATTTTCGGGGTGTTACATCACATACACGTAGGATAGAGTTTAGATTCCAAAAGTTTCAAGTTTCATAGAATACATATTGCATCCCAAAGTTTAAAACAAAAAGGGATCGAGTATACTCACAGTTATTGCTTAACAGTTAAGACTGTTATTGGATAAAAGGGAGCTCTTTAGGTTTAGCCTGATTAGATTACAGTAGGTAAGTGTCGAGCAGAATAACGAGATTGCGCAAAGTGTCGGATCAGTCATCTGATCAGATGGCCGTTCGATCGAACGGCGGTCCGATCGGATTGCCATTCGATTGAGGTGACCATTGTGAGTAAAGGGACAGATTGCCATCTGATCGGTTGGTCGTCCGTACGGATGGCCATTCGATCGAATGGTCATCCGATCCCAGTGTTGAGATTCCAAAATGTTAAGCCAAGAGTTCTACTCAAGTTACCTCGATCGGATGGTCATCCGATCGGACGACGGTTCGATCGGATTGCCATTCGATCATGGAGGTTTCCAAAGTTTTAAAGATTCAAAGTTTTAAAAATATTCCAAGTGTTTAAAGGTTATGAGACACATGCCACTCCGATCGGATTGCCATTCGATTGGGAGGCCTTGTCCCGTTCACACTCTTGTAAGGTTTCTAAGTATCGATTCTAACGACGACCGCACGGTACGTATTGAGACAATGGTTACCATATCAGTATCCAGCCAATCTGATCGGACAGGAACCACCCCAGTCCGTTCAGGTGTCTGTTTTTTACTGTGTTTATGTCGGAATCCGTACTCTGGTCATCTTCTCCGGCAACAATCCATTCCCAAACTGACTCCATACTAATCATCGAGTCTACAGTCCGTTTAGGTCCAGATTCCACCATTTTGAAGTAAGGTTTTAAGAAAAGGTAGAAGAATACATTAGTTTTAGCTGAAAAGTTTAGATTTAGTAAAGATTTGGTGTAAAAAGTATGAAATTCCTTAGATCTAAGCTAGATCTTGACTAGAATGACATCACACAACAGTTTGTACAACCGCCATGATGACGTCACCCTCAAGAGCTCAAATCTTCAAGATTTCACAGTGAAAAGTGTGATTTCAAAGGAGAATCACGTAGAGAATAGTGCGTAGATTGAAGATGTACAAGAATCTAGTGTAAAACGTACCGAAATTGCCGAGAAATGGAAGAAAAGTGGGAGTGCGTGCGTCTTGGTCGAAGGAGGCTATCACATCGGTGAGAATGATGTGACGGGCCTATTTATAGTGTTAGAGAGGAAGGTTAAGGCGGTGTGGCACGGATCGGATGGCACTTCGATCGAATAGCCCTCCGATCGGATGGTCATCCGATCGTATTGCCATTCGGTCAATCCCATCTTTTCTGCGTTCCCGTCTTTGTTTTGTTTTGCGAGTTAGATTAAGCGTTGCGTTGCGTATTATTGGGTAATAGTATCACATAACTAGATTATATCATTAGCACATTAGTTTCCAAGTTTCATAGATTCCGCCAGTGACAAGTCTCCAGTCTCTCGTTCAACCAAGTCTCAAGTTGCACGAGTCTCAAGAGTCAAGCACCAAAGTATCAAGAGTCAAGAATCATAGCTTCCAAGCATCAAGAATCATAGTTTCCAACAATCAAGCATCAAGAACCAAGTATCAAGAATCATAGTTTCCAAGTATCAAGTGTCTAGAGTTAAGAATCAAGTCTCATAGTGTTAAGTATCAAGAGTCAAGATTTCAAGTATCAAGAATCTAGCTTAAGTATCAAGAATCATAGTATTAAGAATCATATATCACCGCATTAGATTCACATAGTATTAAAAGTGTCAAAACTCACATAGTTTAGGGACTAAAATTGACAATAGCTAAAAGTTCAGGGTCGCAGGCGTTACACAACATTAGCAGCCACCTCATCAAATAACAAAGATTTATGCCACGTCAGCCTTCACGTCACCAAAAAAACTAATCGGGTTAGACCTCAGTTAGAAAATGTCCAATGTTTTACAATAGGTTAAAAGTGGAACCATCACTAGTTATTTTTGAAGTTGGAATCATTGTCGGCCAATGGCGAATCGTTAAGATTATTAAAGTCCACTATTCCTATTATTTTTATAGATAATTTGAACTCAAAAATTCGGGTAGAATCCGCATAGTCACAAATTCAAATTCCAGTTAACAAGGCATTTAGATATGAACCTTCCGGTAAATGAATTCTGTTGGAATATATAGCAACCTCGAAGGCCAATCTTTTCGTGTGGAGAGCTTTGGAAGAAGAAATTCTTACGACAATGGCTTTGGTAATTAAAGGCATGTCACTTCAAAACATAGCATGCAAGTTGTATGGCTTCGTTGACGAGACGGCTGGTCATGTTTTGATTCGATGCACGCTTGTGAATTCAGTATGGCAGCAACTGTTTATGTGGCTCCTGCAAAGCATCAATGGGCGGGGACTATCCATAAAAACGTAGAGCGGTTATAAATGCAGTTATTTTTACTAACTCTATGGAGTATATGTAGTGGCGGAGCTTGACCAAAAGTTTTACGGGGGCAAAAAGTCATGGGACCCAAAAAAAATCATGTCGCTACGTTTCGGGTTATATGTTCGGGTCGGGACAAACAATAATAACTCTAAATAAAAAGTTTTGACCTTTCCCATGATGTACCTAACAAAAAACAATCAATTGGATTAGGTTAAACTACAATTTCACCATAATTCTTCCTTAACTGATCATCTCCCCAAATCCCCAATTCTACCATTATAAACCCTGATTTTGGAATCAATGAACAATAATCACAATAGATGCAATGCATAGGTTAATCTCATATTAAATGATATAATTAAGGTCTAAAACACCAGTAATGCCAAAATTCCTATTCACTATTAACTCTAGTTGACAACCTACCCTTCAAGAACTAAACAATAATGAATGAGAAGCTAAAATAAATGATTACCTTGTTTAAATTCATGACTAAATGCATCTATCCAGCTCGATTTATTCCCTGTTTCCGTCGAATTTGATGAAGGATAAAGGATCGAAGATTTGAAGGCTTCAAGAACCCTTTTTTCTTCTTATGTTGAAGTCGAACAACATAAATGGGGGGCCTCTATCCTCACGTATTGTTCTTTTTTTGTTTAAACATCTTTTAATTAAGACAAAAATGAACCCTCAAGTTTCTTTATATAAAAGCTAGTTTCAAACTTTATTTAAACTCATTTCAAGTTTAAAAACAATTATAAAAAATTACTAATAGCCCCGTTCTTCACTTTTTTTAACTCAATACAAAAATATGTATAAATTTTTTGGACAATATGTCACACCCCCAAAATACCACCCGCGGAAACCCCCGCGAGGCATGTGACGTACAAGAATCTAGTCACTAATCACATTGAACTAATAATAAGATATTACATAAAAGTTTACATTCATTGGAATTAGTGTATCTCAAAATATTAATTTAAAACCCAATATGTTCAGCAGAAGCATAATTCATTGTTTAAGAAAATCAAAATTCAAATGTATGAAACTAATAGACTCGTCTCGTGTTTTCATGTATCACGACCCATGACCACTCCAGCCTCCCAGACAGCAAGCTCCTCATCAACGTATCTATCGACCTGCAAGCATTCAGACAAGTGTATCAGCATAAAGCTGGCGAGTTCATAGTTTTTGTAAAACATTTAGTTGTCGAGTGTTTAGTTTAAAAGCATGTTGATAATAACTCGAGTACCGCAAGATGGCGTAAGTTTGTTTGCCCTTCCCCAATGCCTATCAACATTAGTCATGTGGTTAAGGTCATTAGTTCACGCCCGTCCTCCCAGGTACGGTGTGAAGTTACCAAGCTTAATAGCGCTATCAACTAATACCCCGTTGCCTCTGAGGCAACTAGTCCGGTAGTAAGATGGGACTTAAAGTGATAGATTTGAGTGTATTATCCAACATCTAATTTCTACCTAGTAAAACATATTACTCCCGGAATATCAGTTTGTTTGTTCCTCCCAGGGACACATGCTTGAAAGAGAGTAGTGAACTCACCTTGGATTTGCTCGGTTTGTTATTTACTTGTTTCAAATTGGTCAACCACGTCCTAGGATGGTTACCAATACTTATCAGTTTTGTATACAAGTAGTCACGTATTTTTCTCACACATATTTAGCAAATAACGTACAAGTATTAAACGTATTAACGTTCAACACATATAAGTCTCAACAGTTAGTCATGTGGCATAACAGTACAATATTATCGGGTGGCCCAAGAAACACAAGGTCCATGTAAGTGTGCGGCCCAGTGTACGTTGGGGCCCAATGACCAGCATGTGACCCAAAAGGCTCAAAGTGTTGTTTCGAGTGGTCATCGGTCGAGACCATGAGATCTCGACTCGCAACCTCTAAGATCTCTAGTCGAAACCAATGATCTCGAGTGATAACTTCATTAGTCAAAACCCAAAGGTTTCGAGTCATGTCCTGGGTCGAATCCGAACTGGTCTCGACTCGCAACCAGCTGGCCTCGAGTCCTCTTGTTTTGGGAAGTATAGTTTCGAGTTAGAACCATGAGATTGCGACTCGCAACCTCTGTCGAAACCCCATACAAACGTAACTGATTACCCCTTTAACAGCCATAAATTTCTTTACAACAGTTAGTAAATTTTAGCATGTTTCAATCAGATCAAACAGCATAATTTAGCAGTTATTCTACATGTTCATACAAACCCTAATTGCAGCCGTTTCCTTAATTCACCTAAGCACGGATCATGAACAACATTGACCCTAATCAACATACTCATCACCATACAACCCAGGTCCATGCATAAATATTTCAATGAAGCCCCATTACCGAATACAATATCAAGAACACGCTTAATCAGAAATCATTAAACGATTTTAATCGTCAATCATTATTCCAACCAGGTAATCATCATCACAATAGTCCGTAAGCAAGACCCTACATCATGATTTTTATCTCCTAGTCACGTTATAACTTTCATAACCGAAAAATCACCATATAGCGCAACTAACCAACGAGTAATCAAACTCAAACACGTTAACATACTAATTGTGAGATGTGAAGATGGAGAGGGTGTGCTAGAATGAAAGAAAGCTCCGGTGAAGAGAAGGGTTGTCGTCCATCTCGAGGAGAGGGCTAGGGTTTTGTGTATTTTGTGTGCTTGCAAATTGTGGGGAGTACATGCCCAAATCAGAGGGTGTATGCGGTTAGTAAGTAACCGGGCCTAGCCTCGGGCTTCATTTTGGGCCGAGGGCCGAACACAAGATGAAGAGGGTTTGGGCCGAGATCAAGTTACAACACATTATGCTTAACATCTTAACATTTAATGTTCAATCACATTCAACATATATGTTGGGACCAGAAGGTTTATACATAGAGGGTTACATAGTTCAAGGGTTGTTTTTGTAATGGTTTGCTATATGTTTTGGGTCGAAATCTTAGTGGGTTAAGTAGTGGTTTCGGCTGGGTCATTAGTGGGTTCGGCCCATATAGTTAGGGTAGTATATAATCACCCCTTGCATGTTGTTTAGGGGTTGATCAGTTGTCGAGAACAAGGAAGGGCTAGCCGAAACCAATTTTGTGTCTTGTATCCGTCACCTTCAATCAGTGAATGCAAGATATCTTGGTTTGTTTTAATTACTTTTAGTGTTTCGGTTATATTTGTTCTTGAATCCACTTGTGTTTGATTTCCGCACTTACACAAGTTACTGTTTGATATCATTTAAAGATCCTCACGGGTTTTACAATTTGTATCAGAGCCAAGAAACCAATTCTTGGTTCGGTTTTTGATATCATTCGGATTCAAGAAAGACTTATTTGTACTGATCTTGGTTTGCTAGTGTTTGTTTTGCAGTGGTATAGTTTTGGTTGTGTTTTCTGTTTACGGATCATACAATCTTCAAACTGTTCATCGCAAATATTTGATTCAAAGTGCTGATTTTGGTTTGTATAATTTCTGAATAGTGTTTGCTGATTTCACGGAAGATTGTTGAGGATAAAATTCAAAGATTTTAAAATCTTTGAATTTTGGAAGCTGCTGAAAATCAAGGATATTGGCTATAATTATCTCACAATTTGTTTTGCAGGAACTTGACTCGCAATCTGCTGTCTCGACTTGTCAACCTCTGGTCTCGACTCGAAATCAGCAACAGTCTCGACTTGTCAGCCTCTGGCCTGGACTCGTAATCAGCAACAGTCTCGAGTTGTCAACTGTTGATCTTGACTAGCAATCAGCTACAGTCTCGAGTTGACATCCTCTTGTCTCGACTCGCAATCGAAAACAGTCTCGAATTACCATCATCTTGTCTCGACTCGCAATCAGCTATAGTCTCGAGTTGTCAATTTTTTTGTTTCGACTCGAAACTAGCATCTCGACTCACTGTCTTGAGTCGCAACATAACTCTGAAACGTGTTTTGAACTGTGATCTAAAATTCTTGGAATTTGGACCTTGGACCTTTGGACTTAACAATAATTAATTAATTAATTGATTAATCACTTTCTGAGAAACATGTCTACAAGTAATCAAAATGGTGACATGGCAGCTATGAACGCACAGCAAGAATTGGACTCAAAAATTGGAACTAGTACACGTATTCCCAGGTTGATGGATGCAAATGAATTTCCTGAATGGAAGTGGCGTTTTGAACAGCATGTGAAAGTCAAGGATCCTAAAATCTAGAGATGTATTCGAGAGGTCCTAGGGAAATTATGTATGAACGACCTTCGGATCCAGGAGTTAAAATCAAGAAGCCTCATAAAGACTATACTGAAGAGGATTTTGCTATCATCGAGGAAGATAACAGGGCAACCTCATATCTGACCATGGCTTTGGGATCATACATTGCTATGGGATTTCGCACTTGCAAATAAGCTAAAGAAATGTGGGAAGCGCTGATCGATGTCTATGAGGGTAATGAAGACATGAAAGAGAGTCGAAGGAACTTGTTAAGGCAAAACTTTAACAACTTCAATTATGTCTACGGAGAGTCTATTGAGAATCAGATTCATCGATTCGTGAAGATTGTTACACAAATGGATTTGGAGGAAATCCTTCCTTCTAAAGCTGCTCAGAATCGACAACTTCGAAATGCTTTGCCTAAAAGCTGGGATAATCACGTCGCAATGATCAAACGGACCAAGGACCTTGCAAGATGCTCTTTGACTGAGATGATTTCTCACATCAAGGCTTGTGAGTTGGATGACAAACAGAGGGAAAATAACCACAAGTCTAGCATGCTGGCTGCAGGTTTTTCAGTTGCTTCCACTGCTTCAAACAACAACCATGTTGCGCTTATCTCTCAAAGTGGATCTCAAAAGGCCACCACTGCTTCCGCAAATGTTTAGTATTCTGGATCGATTGCTTTTTCTACTGTACCATCAAATGCTGCTATTCCTTCAGCGAAAAGCGAGTTGATTGCTTTCTTCACACAACAGTCCAAGGAAAATCTGGAGATTGCTGCCTCTGTTATAAACTGCTTAAATGCTTTTGTTGCAGGAAAGATACAACCTCCTGGATGGTCTATGAATGATCTATATCAATTTCATCCTGATGATGTAGAGGAGATGGATATTACATGGCAGATGGCTATGGCTGCGTTTAGAGCACAAAAGTTTGCACACAAGACTGGAAGAAACAAGTGGAATACTCCTTTTTCAAATTCTGCCAGTGTACCATTCAAGTTACGTTGTTACAATTGCCATGAACCGGGACACTTGGCGCGAAATTGCACTAAGCCGAGTGTCAATAAAGAACAAAATCCGGCACAACCAGCTCCACCAAACCCTGAAAAAGCTCTTGTCACTACAAATGATTCCTCAGCAGTTGCTAGTGGAAGCACTCAGAGCTCAGCCCTGGTAGTTCAACCAAGTGCCAATTTCGACTGGAATGATGAAATTCAATGTTTGAACATCTCTGCTCCAGAAAGTCAGACTGCATCAGAAAACATTGCTTTCATGACTTCAGCTTCCGAGGACAAGAATTCCACACCTGATGATGAGATTCCAGCTGAAAATCTGGCTCTCATGACTAGGATTCTGTCAGCTCCCGTCCATGGACTTACTGCTGAAGATGTACGTTTCGTTTTCTGTACTCCTGAATGCAGAGAAAGAGTTGAGGCATATAGGTTACATAACGCTGATTTAATTCAAGAATATAAAGATATAAAGAATAAAAACTTTACTTTGGTTAAAAATGAAAAACTTTACAAAGAAAAAATTGAAGCCCAAAGGAAAGATATCATCCAATTAAAAGAAGAAATCAGCGTTAAAAATTGTAACTATCGATATGATCAAGCGGTGATTAATAACTTGACCAAGGAGCTAGAAGACATCAAGTTGAAATATCATATTAATGAAATTAATATTAAAAAATATGAGACTTCCAGCAAATTGGTCAAGGACATTTGTGATATTCAGTTAGAGTACAAAGAAAAGAAAGGGGCTGGTTTGGGATACAATAAAACTCCTCCTCCATACAATCATAATTACACCTATATGCCTTACACGGAAGAGGAGTTAATAAATGAGGGCAAGATGACTTACGGCTCGAAAACCGATAAGTCATCAATCAATAACAAATTTGTTGACAATAAACAACCAGCTCCGTCAATGAATTTTGTCTCTAAAGGAAATGTTGATCCTAACAGATCGTTTACATGTGCAGATGAAAAAGTAGACTTAAAGTGTGAAGGAAGTGTTGAGGGAGAACAAGCTAGTGTTTCTGATTTTTCTAAAACTTATTTTGATGAAACTGATTCTGGTCTTGTGTTGGGACAAAATATTTTTCGTATGCTTGCTTCTTTTGCGTCTAATGGACCTGATTTTTTGGGCAAGACTGATGATGTTCGTGTTGAATCTTTGAACAATAAGTCTGGTGATGAATGTTTTTCAGTTAATTATTGTGAATGTGTTGCTTCTAACCCTTTAGTTGATGATAGTGTTACAGGTGAGGTCCCTCAGGATACATTCAGTGAAACCACTGAAACTACTTCTCAAGAAAATCAAGAATATCCTGATTCTTCTTCTGAATCGGTCTTAGTGGGAGTCCCTAATGTTGAATCTAGTGGGACCCCATTGGAAACCGCTGCTGAAAGCAAATCTCAGTTGGATTCACATGATACATATGTTGAATCAACATGTGTTGATGAAATTTCAACTCATTCTGAAATTAAAACTAAGTTAGAAACTATTGACAAAGAAAATAAGGTTGAAATAAACAAACTATCACCAACAAATATTTTTGAAAATAAATCTGAAACTGAACCCACCGACTTTTGAAAATGATGATGATCACAGTAAGAAGGATGAGCTTCATTCTCCATCTACATCTCATGCTTGTGCAAATTCTAATCAGCAGGAACCAAATCGCTCAAAACGGGAGCAAGCCAAACAGGCTAGACAAGCAAAGAAAATCAGAAACGGCACTTTAAAAAATCAAAATACTCACACTTTGAAACGACAAACGTGTTTCAACTGTGGTATTGCTGGACACATCGCAAGAAAATGTGTTCAACTTCCCAGCGTGCAATCTAGGCATAAGAGTTCTCAAAATCAGAAGGCTAAGCCAAATCGATCTTGTTATTCAGAGCCAGTGAAAGCTGCTAAGTTTGAGGCAATGAAAAATAACAATCGTAAGGCTAAGCCCTCTGATCATGACTGGAATGCAGCCAAACAAAGAAATCAAAATTGTCAAAATAATTTTCAAAGAAATCGATATAAATCTTTTGGAAACTACAATTACAAGGGGTCATATAAATACTGGAAACCCAAAGCTGAAGCTGCTCCGTCAAACACATGTTCACACAAATCTGTCAATAAAAACAAATCAAAGTTTTTGAATAAAGACAATCTAGTTTGGCAGAAAGTAACATACATTGATGCACAAGGAAAACCCAGATCCACTATGGGTTGGGTTCCTAAATCTAACTGATCCCGCTAATCGTGCAGGAACAGCTGTGGAGGACTACCGTGCGAGTTTGGTACATGGATAGTGGTTGTTCCAGGCACATGACAGGAGACTTGTCCCAACTTGTAAATGTCAGATAATTTGATGGTGGATATGTCTCTTTTGCAGGAGGAGAATCAGGAAGAATCACATTAAAAGGAACAGTGAAAACGGCGTATTAAGTTTCGAAAATGTTAATTATGTCCTAGAACTAAAACACAATCTGTTGAGCATCTCACAAATTTATGATCGAGGAAATTCAGTTCACTTTACAAAGAAAGGATACTATGTACTAAAACCAGGGATTGTCATTCCTGAAGATTGGTTTTTGATGACAGCAGAGAGACGAGGAAATGATTATGTCATCGATATGAACAAGAAATCGTGTGAAGAAGTTACTTGCCTATTCTCGAAGATTTCAGAACACGATGGTCTAGTGTGGCACCGTCGCCTTGGGCATGTGAACATGAAGAACTTGAATCGACTTGCCAAAGGTCAACTGGTTCGTGATCTACCAATCAAAGATTTTATGTTGGTGGAAAAATGTGTTGCTTGTGCAAAGGGAAAAGCACATCATAAGCCTCATAAGTCAAAGTCTGCACACTTAACCAAAGCTGTGCTCGAATTACTTCACATGGATCTTTTCAGTCCAGTGAATGTGTTGAGTATTGGCAAGAAAGCTTATTGTCTCGTGATAGTTTGTCACACCCCCAAAATCTACACGCGGAGTATCACCGCATGGAGGCGTGACTGACCAGGATCAAGCCACCAATCATATTGAACATAGTACGTAAATAAAAATAAAACCCAACACAATATAATTGGTGTCCAAACAAACATAGTTTAAGTTGTAAGCGGAAGCATAATGTTTAAAAACCAAAGTATAAGTTCAAATATATCAAATGTTTATCATGGCATAAGACTATCCATGTCCCACAACGACCACGCCTCCTCGTGCAAGCTCCATAAGTACCTAACGACCTGCAAGGCATGTAACAACGAGTCAACAACAAAGTTGAGCGAGTTCACAGTTGGTGTTCATTATTAAGTTGTTTCAAAACCATGAGTTCATTTGTAAGTTGTAAGTTAATCCGTTTACCCTGTTTCCCAAACATATCCATAGTTGGTGGGGGCTTCCCCATGTTAACCACTAGACCTGTTTACCATATCGACCACTGACTGAAGTAAGTTGGTGCCCTAATGTCAATGTCTATCATCATTGACGTGCCCAGATCCATTAGTTCACGCCCGTCCTCTGCGGCACGGTGTGAGGCTTGTCAAACCTAAATAGCGCTATCTAACTAATGACCCGCTCGCCATTGGCCCGGCGATTAAGTCGATATAAAAAGGAGGGACTTCATGATAGAGAGTTTTGGTCTAGTATCCGTGTTGTCACCCTTCAGTGAAGAGGGTGTGTACGTAATCCCCAAACCAGGAGATTACGCAGGTTCCGATTAAGTTCTTAGTACGTGTTGTCACCCTTCAATAAAGAGGGTGTGTACGTGTTCCAAAACCAGGAGATCACGCAGTTTCCGTTCAAATCCTTTACCCATTCCCAACCCCTGGGAATCCCATGCCTTGTAGAAAGTGTGAACTCACCTTGGTTTGCTCGGCAGATAATTTATTTGCCCATATACTCTAATCAATCACGTCCTATCATAGGTATTTACGTATAATCAGATTCACAGCAATTCAACTCGATCCATTCATCATCACCACTTTACATTTTAAACAATCCCACACATATAGTCATATATGCCCAATCAAACCACAAAGTTACCCATAATTTATAATCCAATCCATGTGTTTACTGATCAAGATAATATTAACTATGAAAATAATTAAACTCTATTACCTCTAATCACTTGATCATGTAACAGTTAATTATTTACGTCCCTAAATCCAAATCATAACCACTATCATGTATAAACAATACAAACCATTTGCATATATTAATCATAGCATCTAGTCAAGTTTTAATGAATCCAAATAATAAATCATGCAACTCACTTTAGACCAAATCATTACATCACCCGATTAAATCTTATCAACATACACACACTCCCATAGGCACATGTGATGGCAGACTAGTCAAATCACAAACAACCCCACTTTCATAAACTAACCTTTGCTCATAATTCATATTCAAAGTACATCATGATACATCAACAGTGGATCGAGTTTCATGTAATCACATTCATGCCAATCCTTACATACATATATAGCATATATAACATACATATCTTCACAACTATGATCGAAACAAAAACTACAAGAAAGATCGGTTTCGTATTCACACTTATCGATTCACAAGGGAATTTTTTTTAGAAATGGTGTATTTTGGAAAAAAAAATTAGGATAATGGGGAAGTCAACAAAAAAAAAAGGTTTCTGGTGTATCCGCTATTCGCAATAGCGGATTAGGAAGGGAAAGTAAATTGTCCTGCAGCAATGTCAGATGTTTTTCTAATCCTCTATTCAGAATAGAGGATTAGGAGGAAACACTTAATCCATGTTCAACAATCCATGTTCAACATTAAACCCACTCCTCCTAATCCTCTATTCTGAATAGAGGATTAGTAAAACATCTGACACCTCCTGAGCAATGCTGCAGTACAATTTACTTTCCCTTCCTAATCCGCTATTGCTAATAGCGGATACACCAGAAACCTTTTTTTTTTGTTGACTTCCCCATTATCCTAATTTTTTTTCCAAAATACACCATTTCTAAAAAAAATTCATTCACAAGGTTCCTACGTAATCGGTCCGAATCAGTCACGTGTTCCTCACTTATAAACAACCAGTCTAGGAACATGCTTAACCATATACACACAACGTAACCGTTACTTCACAGTTTTCGTAATAAGTCTAGCACATACATCGTTCACATCTAAACTTTGAAAACAGTTCACATGCGCATATATATATACCTAAAATCAACTTTATTATGTCACGATGCGCATAAAACTAAAGTCTAGATCGAACTGATGCACATAAAACTAACAACAGCTTCACGTATATGTCTACTTTCTTGCAAAGCCTAAAGTCGGGATCGAACCGAAACCGAAACAACACGTTCGCAAAACGAAGTAACGAGATGTGTGGGGCTTACCGGCGATCGGTGACGAAGGAGTGGTGATGTGCTCCAGTTGCCGAGGGAGGGAGAGAGACGAGAGGTGATGTGCGTGATGGTGAAGGAAGCTACCGCCGATTGTCGTAGGGTTTGCGTGTTATGCATGAGGGTGACCCTTATGAATATATATACATGTATGATGTATCCACGCAACTTACAATCTGAACATGGCAAGGCGGTGGAAGTTTATGTGTGTGGGCCGAGGTATGGGGTGAGGTGGGGTGGTAGAACTTGGGCTCCAAGGGGGTTTGTGGCTGCTGCCCAAAACAAAACGCACAAAAGGGGGGTTGGGGTGTGGGCCGATAACTAGCATTTCATGGATAAAAAGAAAGGTGGTAGTAGTTGCTGTTGTTGATCATAATATATAATTAGGTTAATTGCAGCTTTGGGAAAAAATATAATTAAGTTAATAGTCATTTAAGGTTAATTACAAAGCCTACAAATGAATAATTAATTAGTTAATTATAAAATGAATAGTGATCACGCTAAGGTTCGAGCCCCATAAGATTTCGAGCTATGCGAGTGGGTTGAATCGACACGCGAGTCAAGTGTTTTGGTTCAAATGGTTCGGGTCGGTACAACACGGTGAGAATTTGGTTAATTCATCAAATAAAATGACCACAAGATTTGATTTATAAAAAAACGAAACAAACGGTTTGTACCTTGAAGTTACGGGTTGTCACATAGTTAATGATTACTCATGTTACACCTGGGTGTACTTTCTAAGTCACAAGAATGAGACTGCGGTTTTAGTGAAACAATTCATTACTCTGGCCGAAAATCAAGCTAGTATAAGAGTGAAGGCTATTCGATCAGACAATGGGACAGAATTCAAGAACATAACTTTGGATACATTTTGTACTGAAAAGGGAAAAGATCGATAGTATAGTGCACCACGAACTCCACAACAGAATGGAGTGGCTGAGAGACGAAATCGTACTTTTATAGAGGCTGCACGTACTATGCTGGCTGACTCGAAGCTTCCTAGTTTCTTTTGGGCTGAGGCAATTAGCACGGCTTGTTACGTCCAGAATCATGCTTTAGTAAACAAACGTCATATGAAAACTCCTTATGAGATTCTGGAAGGACGTAAACCTTCGGTTTCACACTTTCGTATCTTTGGATGTCCATGTGTGTTATTACTTATGGACGCTAATGGAAAGTTTGAAGTCAAAGGGGACGAGTGTTTCTTTGTTGGATACGCTAAAGGCTCTGCCTATAGAGTATACAACAAAGTAACTAAAAAGGTCGTCGAGTCGTGCAATATTGAATGGCTCGAAGAAAATGCTACAGACGCTAGAGTTGGACCAGATTGGTTATATGATTGTGCTGAATTGTTTAAATCGTGAGTGTTTCTATAGAAGCAGGTGTGTCTACACCAAAACAACCATTGTCATTTGGAGATACTGAAGAAGAAGAAGAACAGGCTGAAGGGAGCTCAAGACATCACACCATTGACCCACCTGGAATGGTTTTTACATAGCACCCTATGCCTCAACAAATGTCCCATCAATCCCCTGAAGGTGTACAATCTAGCGGCGCTTCTTCAAATGCATCTGGATCAGAACTGTTTGCTAATCCTATTCCTGAAGATTGTACTGTTACTACTCATGTGGTTCGCAGTCCGTCAGCACCTAATGAGGGGGAGTCAAGCAACATCAACACACCTCTAAACGAGACCATACCTGAATTTGCCATTCCAACAAGCGTTCAAAGAAATCATCCTATTGAGAACGTGATCGGTCCTGTTAATGCAGGAGTTCAGACCAGGAGCCAATCAGGAACCATTAATCTATGTTTATACTCCAGTTACATTTTTCAAATTGAACCTAAAACCATTGATCTAGCTTTGCAGGAACCAGGATAGGTTGACGCTATGCAAGAAGAGTTGAACCAGTTCGAGAAGCTAGGAGTATGGAAGCTTGTGGAGTTGCCAAAATGGAAATGCAAACTTGGAACTCGTTGGGTTTTCAGAAACAAGCAAGATTCTGCAGGAGTTATTGTTCGAAATAAAGCACAATTAGTGGTCCAAGGATTCAAGCAGATAGAGGGACTGGATTATGATGAAGTTTACGCCCCTGTTGCCCGACTTGAAGCAATCCGGATCTTCTTAGCATATGCATCCTACATGGGGTTCACGGTTTACCAGATGGATGTCAAGACTGCGTTTTTGTATGGAGATGTGAAGGAAGAATTTTTTGTTGAGAAACCACCGGGTTTTATTCATCCAAACCATCCAGAATATGCCTACAAGCTTGATAAGGCGTTATAAGGATTGCACCAAGCACCTAGGGCTTGGTATGCAACTCTGACTGAACATCTTCTGGCTCATGGATACACACGAGGCACGATAGACCAGACTCTGTTTATCAAGAGAGTGGGCAAGGATCTGATACTGGTTCAAATCTATGTTGATGATATTATCTTCGAATCAACAAGTGATGCTCTTTGCAAGGAATTTGAGGGAGTTATGAAAAAGAAGTTTGAGATGAAAGTTAAACAAGATTCTCGAGGCATTTTAATTCATCAAGGGAAATATGTGGATTATGTGCTGACAAAATTTAAGTTCACAGATCCTAAACCGGCCGAAACTCCAATGGCAGAAAGACCTTTACTGACTGAAGATACCGAAGGATCCCCTGTTGATCAACGCCTTTATAGGTCTATGATCGGATCGTTGATGTATCTGACAGTGAGTCATCTAGACATCATGTTTGTTGTCTGCAACTGCACGCGATATCAGGCTAATCTTAAAACCTCTCATCTTACTGCTGTTAAACGGATCTTTCGGTACCTTAAAGGCTGACCTAGGTTTGGTCTGTGGTATCCGAGGGATTCCAATTTTGATCTGTTTGCATTTTATGATAGTAATTTTGGAGGCACTGACAAGGACATGAAATCCACATCAGCTGGCTGTCAATTTTTGGGTGACAGACTCATTTCATGGCAATGCAAGAAACAACAAACGGTGGCAATTTCAACAGCTGAAGCAGAATATGTCGCAGCGTCGGCATCTTGCTCCCAAGTGGTGTGGATGCAGCATCAATTGCAGGACTACGGTTTGACTTACCTTAATACTACCATATACTGTGATAATGATGCTGCTATACAAATTGTGAAAAAACCTGTTTTCCACTAAAAGACCAAGCACATTGATATTAAAGTTCATTTTATAAGAGACTGTTTTGACAGAGGTCTTATCAAACTGGAGCAAATCGACACAGATGCAAATGCTGCCGATTTGTTCACAAAACCTGTCAGCAGTTCGAAATTTCAAGTGCTTATGGACTTTCTGAAAATGATCCGTTTCACTGACTGAGCATGTTTTTGGTTTTTACGTAGGTAAATTTGTTCATAAAGTTTTCTATTATTAGGTAGTTTTTTATTTATGCTCAAATTTAGGGGGAGAAATTTTTGAAAAATACAAAAACATTGAAAAATCTCTAAAAATACAAAAACATTGAAAAATCAGAAAAATACAAAAAGAAGCATTGCGTGACATGGGAAATGAAATTTCACATTATGGTTAAGGGCTGACTCATGTAAGACCAGTATCGAAATAGTTTGACTCTAGTATGATGTGTTGGTAGGCTCTATCCTTAAGACTGGAAACATTGGTTGTCTTTGTTCAGAACTAAAATGGTATATGACCCCAGGAAAGAAAGTCACTTGGAATTAGCTCATTTCTATTTGAATGTCTGTATGTTGTCCCGATACACACAAATTTGGTTTGTTTCTGAAATCTTCTCTGAAAAAGTCGTGTATCTCCTCTGTTTTGCGTGAGCAAAGACCTGGAGGTGCTAGGCAGAGCTTAGCTTCTGTTTTGCGTGAGCAAAGACCTAGTTGAGCGTCTGTCGTCTTATAGATCAATTAAACACCCGAAAGAGGCCTCTAGTGCCCAAAAGAAACCCAAGAAACCTATATCAAACTGAGAAAAACTCATTTGATCTGTACATTATATCTTCTCTGCTTATGATCTATTTTGTTCTCTTCTCAACCTATTCCCAGTTAAGGTTTTAGAAACGTGGAACGGACTTGTGAAACATGTGGTAGAGAAACTGCTTGCATGATAGAGTGTGTTGTCTATAATTCCGGGATTTGATTAGTATTTGTTTGGGTGTTCATTGTTAAGACATTAAAACATGATAAAATGAGTTACAGGCAGTTATATGAGAAGGTCTAGGGAGACGAGTTTAAGTGGACAAATATACTGGCAATTGTCTAGATCATTCGGTAGTAGATTAGTGTTGATAAGTGAAGTCAGGCCCGAAACCTTGTGATTTGATCCCTGAGCAGTTACGTTATTTCCTATTTTTATTTTTGTAAATAATTGTTTATATTATTTATTTTTGTGTTTTAGGTTTAGTTCTCGTAAAACGTGCTCGGGAAGTTAAATGGGTTATTAAAACTTTATCTTGGTTTAAAGAAATTTTTGAAATTGTAAAAGAAATTAAATTAAATCTTTAAACTGATATAATATCTGGTCTCGATTGAACATTCAGTGGTCTTGGCCCAAATTACTTAGTCTCGGCCCAAATTTAAAAGCCCGGCCCTTATATGTTAGGGTATAAAAGCTTGTCTCGAGTCGAAACCTCACATTTCACTCGAGACCTTCCACTGTTTACTCAAAAATTCTCTATCAAGTTTTCCGTCAAGATTCTTAAATTCCGATAAATTCTTCCGGTCTCGACTCATTATCATCAAACATTTGAAGGTATTTTGAACTTAATGAATGTCTTAGTTAAAGATTTGCAGATTGTTTGAAGGTCAGATGAAGAATCGTATGAAGATTTGAAGATATACATGAACCCTAATCATGATATATGGTGGTCTTCAAAGAAATCAAAGAGTGTTTTTGGGTTCTAATCCAAAAATTAAGCAGATGAAAGTTGTTTATGTGGTCTCGACTTGGGTTGCGACTGGAAACACATGAGGACTTGAGACTGGTGGTTGCGAGTCGCAACCTCAAGGTCTCAACTGGGGTCTCGACTCAAAACCGCATAGTCTCGACTGAGGTCTCGACTCAAAACCTCATGGTCTCGACTGGGGTCTCGACTCAAAACCTCATGGTCTCGACTGGGGTCTCGAATCGAAACCACATGGTCTCAACTCGAAACCTCATGGTCTCGAGTCAAAGTTTCGCAATCTGAGTTATGATTTTTGACCTGTGCTGATCTTTTGACTTGAAAGATTTGCATCTTTGTGAAATTTAAACCAAGTTAATATTGAATTTCTCGAACATTATTTTATACTTAACAAATTTTGGTTTATGCAGAATATGGACTTGAAATTTATCCCCACACACAATCAAGCAGGGTACTTAGCTCCACCTCTAGAGGCACAAGAGAATGTATACTTCTTTTATCAAAGGACTGAATAGCTGCAGAATAGTTCACACACTACGGGAAAATCCTGTTGTCTACGAAAGCCTTATTGAAGATTTCTGGAAGACGGCGAGGTTCGAAGTACTTGAAGCTGAAGGCAAAGAAGCAATTGTTGCTGAGATTCAAAAGAAGGTTGTCTCTATGACAGAGCAGATGATACGGGAGGTGCTACAGTTTAACGACCAAGAAACTGATCCTATTGAGCTTCCAGTTGGGACTGTGGAAGCAATTTTACCACTATTGAGTTATGAAGGAAAGTACCCGTCTTTAGTGAAGAAATTTGTGCATCCTTATTGGCGACTGTTAGTGCACATGTTCATTCTTTGCATGACAGAAAACCGAGGAGGTACAGATCAGTTGAACATCACACAGTCTGCTGCTCTTGTTTGTCTGATAACAAATGAGCCTTTCAATTATTCGAAGTATATATTTGAAGCCATGAAGAGAAATGTGATAGGAGTTAGAAAGGATAAGTTTCTTATGTATCCAAGATTCTTGCAAATGATTCTTAATGCTCGTTATCCAGAGTTGGTGAGATCTGGAAACACCTTGGAGTTGAAACCCATGGGTCCTGCATGCTTTGGTGCTCTCACTCCTAAAAAGGGTACTGAAAAGAAATATGAAGGTTTAATTCCTCTGGAGAAGTTTGGTCAGTTTGCTGAGACCAAAGATGTGGCTGCTGAACCAGTGTTAGTTCAACCTGCTCCTGTAAACGCTGCACAAATCAATGCTCCTATAAATGCTATGGTTGCTGAAGGGCATGATGTTCAAAGTGTTGATGAAAATGTGTCTGAGACAGAGATTTTAACAATTAATTCTGATGATGAGGGCATAGAGATAATGTGTGATTCAGGTGATGATGAAGAACTTCCCCCTGAAAAGGAAGCTGATACTGTTGTGTTTACTGTTCAATCTGTGATTTCTGCTAAAAATTTGGCTCTATTGTTAAAGTCTGTGACTGAGAAGAGGGGAAATCCTCCTTCCAATCTTTCAGTATCTAATGAAGAGCCATCAAGTGAAGACCCAAAGGATCCTGATTCATTGCCTTTGAAGCGGAAAAGGAGGGATCCTCGCCTCGGAATGTATGTTGAACAGAACAAAGATCAACCCATGAATGATGCTGAAGATGATGATGGTTTATATGATTTCGATTTTGAGAAGAATGTCACTGATACCACCACCGCTACTGAAGATATCTTTGAGTTTAATGTGGATACTCAAAGAAGTGATTTGGAAACCACCACTACGGATATACCAGTTACCAATGTTGTTTTTGATCTCGTCATCGAATCAACGCCACCTGTTGCAACTACTATTGCTGGCCCATCTGGAACTTTTCATGAAGAGCCCAGCAGTTCAAGTGGTAAGAAGCCTGAAGAGCCTTTGAGGATGTTATTTGACGATGATTCAAGTGATGATGATGAGTTTATTAGCATGAGAGAAATGAAGAAATGACTAGTTGTGGTTGAGCAAGACTCAATTCATAAAGATGCCAAGATCATTCAGCTTGAAGATACTATAGTGCAAAAGAATCAATAAATTGATCAGCTTCAAGGTGACGTCAGTTTGTTATTCAATATAGTTTATGATTTGCGTGGAAAGTTGGAGAAGAAGTTTGGCCAAGAGTTTTCTGATCCAACTGATGTGGAAAATAGAAGAAAAGCTGATGAAGATAGAGCAAGAGTTTTTGATAAGGATGACGCTGAGAGAAATGCTGCTATAGAACACTACTTCAAGAGAGTTACTGATCCAGTTGCAGACAAAGAAAAGGCTGAAAGAATCAAGAAGAAAAGAGAGTTTGTGATCCTGAAAAACAAGAATCTTAATCCAGAAGATGAAGATGCGAATGCTACTCATCATCTGATGGATGTGGGTGAAACTCTCTATGATAAAGTTGGGAATCGTTCTGGTGTAATCAGCTGGGGTTTTGATCATGACTGACGAAGGTGGTGGATTAAAAGAAAGGTTAGACCTGTTGAATGGTATAAAAACCCTGCTCAGTTTCAAACCTTCACAAAGGTGGATTTGATCAATTTGTCAAAGTCACCTTATGTGGATGATCAGCCTGGTGGTCGTGGATATTTGTTCTTCGAGAGATTGCAGAGGGAAGTTGCTCGTAATTTTCCTTCGATGCACACTGCTGAATCAATTGTTACTCCAGCTAAGGGTGTTAGAGATCCATACACTAATAAGCGAATGAAGATTGTGCATTAGCCACCAACTGACAAGGAGAAGACTATTCCTTTGGTCAAGAAAATTCCAAAAGGTGCTCTGAAGAACTTGCATTTTTGGGCTTATGATGAGCGTCTAGGGCAAGCAGTGATGGTTTGTGATGGTGATGTGACGTTTCGTATGGTCGATCAAGTTGATTTGTTGAATTTGGCCTATGAAGATTTGGAAGTGCTTGCTCGTAACCAAATCAAAGCTACTGAGAAATATGAAGAAATAGCTAAAGGATGGACTGGTGCAGTCGCTTCAGCTATTCACATACGCGTAAAAGGATTTGGTGGGTTCAAGGATCGTTTGGGTGGTAGCGGTGGAAGTTGAAGTCTAAAGGACCTCTATGCATAAACCTAGGGGGAGATTGTTGGAACCTGAAGGTTTATACATAGAGGGTTACATAGTTCAAGGGTTGTTTTTGTAATGTTTTGCTATATGTTTTGGGTCGAAATCTTAGTGGATTAAGTAGTCGTTTCGGCTGGGTCATTAGTGGGTTCGGCCCATATAGTTAGGGTAGCATATAATCACCCCTTGCATGTTGTTTAGGGGTTGATCAGTTGTCAAGAACAAGGAAGGGCTAGCCGAAACCAATTTTGTGTCTTGTATCCGTCACCTTCAATCAGTAAATGCAATATATCTTGGTTTGTTTTAATTACTTTTAGTGTTTCGGTTATATTTGTTCTTGAATCCACTTGTGTTTGATTTCCGCACTTACACAAGTTACTGTTTGATATCATTGAAAGATCCTCACGGGTTTTACGATATATAATTAGTTCATATAACGAACACCAGCTTACAAAGTATGACAGAACGTCAATAGAAATAATACGTACATAAAGAACCTTGAAAATCCAAGTTGTCACACAATAAACTTGATAGGGGCAAGAAATTTTTAGGCAAAATAACTGGCGGGGGCTGACCTATACAATTTTAAAATTTTCGAACTAAAAGTCGAAAAATTTACACTAGTAACCGAAAAATTGGCAAGGGTTAGAGCACCCCCTTGCCCCTTAAAAATTGCGCCCCTAAGTATATGGAAAGCATGGAATTGGGAAAATTTATAATGGGAGGAACTTCTCCATTTATAAGATGGTTGAAGTAAAGGAAGCATCTTTCGAATGGATTTTATGTATCACAGTATTCACATTAAAACATCCATCTCTATCTATAAAAAATATCTAAAAACACATTTTTTTATAAATTTTGTATATTATTTTTAAAACATCTCGCATCCAATTCTCATTCTCTATCTCTATCTCACTCACAAACACTTATTTTATTATTATTTTTTCTTTCCTACACACTCACAAAAAATATATAAAGAGTTGCATACAAGCCTCTAAATACAGAGGTTTACTTTACTATTATATAAAATTGTATCTATTATTCAGAACCCAATGTAGGGGGAGGATCCACTAAAAAGTGAGTTTTGCCTAAGTAAACTAAGAAAGATTATGATGATAACATGTGACACTCCTTATAAGTAGAAAGGAAGTGTATTTTGGTACTAAAACATTTTAATTCTTATAAGTAGGAGTGTGAAAATGACATGTGACACCCCTTCTGTTTTCTCAAAAATACAACAAAAAAATCTAACACAAAAAATCTAGTACAAAAAAATTAGTATAAAATTTATAGCACAAAAAAATTCAGCACAAAAAATTCACCAAAAAAATTTAAGATAAAATTCAGCAGAAAAAAAATTAGCACAAAGATGTAGTACAAAAATCTAGCACAAAAAATGATATACAACAAAGAAATATAACACATTTTTTTGGTTTTTTTAGTTTTCATATTTTATATAGCAATATGGTACTTAAATTAAAGATAAAAAGATGCTTTATTTTATGGTGAAATTTTTATAAAAAAAATATAACGTCGTATAAAAAAGTTATGAACGTTTAAAAATGAGGGTGAAATATGCATTTGTCTTGTATGTGAAAAGATAAAGTCCATAAAAAAAAATTTCAAAGATACCCTTACATCTCTTTTTTTCCTACATTTTCATCTTAACAATTAATATGAAAGGTCAAGATTTGTGCTCATCCTACTTAGCCAAAATATTTTTTTTATTTAGGGTTGTTTTCTATATATTTCTCTTTATATTATTGATGCGTGTGTGGTGGTTATATATTTTATGTATATTTTAGCCCTTTTTACACTTTAGTCAAGTTTTAAATTTATAAAACACGATATTTTACTAACACCAAACACACATATGGGCAAGTGCACTCATCGTGAGCATAGTATAGTGTTGGTAAGATACCGAGGTCGTCCAAGGACACAAGAGCTTTTAGTACCGGTTTATCCTCGACGTCTAATCAAATCAAAAATTTAGAAAAAGGTTTTAAACTAGAAAATAAAAACTAAAAATGCTGAAAAATAAAAATAAAAACAGATAGACAAGATGAATCACTTGGATCCGACTCGCATTTAGTGTAACCTTTGATTATTTCCGCACTTTTGCACTTTTTAAGAGATTATCTTAGTTATAGTAGTAGGCCCCTCTTTTTAAGGTGACGTTACCCTCAACTCAGTAGTTTGAGTCAGCAAGGATACAATCCTAAAGGGTTGGCTTATTGAAAGATAATTAATTAAGTTATTAATGCATAATGTGGTAGGCCCCTCTTTTGAAGGTGACGTTACCCTCGGCTAAGTAGTTTGAGTCAGCAGGGATACAATCCTAAGTACAGTGGCGGATCCAGGAATTTGTTTCAAGGGGTTCACTTTTTTAAATGTTACAATATCATATGCCCAGACATTAAGGGTTGGTTCGACGGTCCGGGTCGGATAAGATTCATCACATAATATAAATAAGATACAATAGTGAAAAAAACATGGTCATGATAAATTTAAAAACACGTAATATAAATAATATGGTTTTTACGAAGAAAAAAACATACCTACAGTTATTCCCTACAAGGTTTCATCTTTTGAAAACGTCGCATTACATTCTCGATCGTAAGTTGTTGTAAGAACTCCCTTTCAATGTAGCAAATGCAAGAATCGTTCATTCACGCATACTACCTAAATATCAAACAACAAATTTCAAAAGATTACAAATTTACATCAAATTAAATGTTAAAATCAACAATTGAGATAACGACTTGCAAACTACATCAAATCGAATAGAGATAACGACTTGCAAGCTACATCAAATTGAATGTTAAAATCAAGAATGGATTACCTAGAAACTATTTTGAATGTCTAAACAAACATGTCAATATACAATTTGAACATCAACTTTGTTCACTTTTAACATTTTTCACGAATTTTCTAATCTACAATTTGAAGTATCCGTTTTCACTTGATCTCAAGTTATTTAGTTTGACTAAAAAAACATCAAACTGCTTTACAAATATCAAACTATTTCCTTCTGTTGTCATATGTTTCAGAACCACTTCATATATCAAAAATATACATAATAATTCACCTAATCTTCACAAAAATAAATATTTTGAACAGAGGCAAGGACATCAATTTACACCATAAATCACTTAATCTTCCTCACAAACTGATACAAGTGGGGAACTGAAACACATTATAAATTAATAATCACAAACATATACAAGTGGGAACCAAAAACCATACCTGGTTATATATGAAATCAATTGAGATGAGCAAGAAAGAAGAGAATTTTGGGCCAAGGCTGAAGAATGGTGCATCCAGAGAGCCTGTAGCGTGTTTTCTGCTTGCGTCTGGGTGGTTTATGAAGAAAGGGGCGGCGAACTAAAGTACTAAACCCTAATCTAATTCGATTTTAAATTTTAAAAAAAGGAAAAAAGCAAAAAAAAAATGGAATAAAAACGGGCTACAGCATACTCGAACAAGGGACTTCGGCTATAACAAGCGCGCTATCTGTCACTAGATCAGTCTACAAATTTGTTTATAAGGTTCCCCTACAAAATATTAAGGGGTTCCTTCAGAATTTTATATATACCTTAACAATATAAATTTCGAATCGAACAGGTTCCTGGGAACCCCCTAAATAAGCGTAGGTCCGCCCCTGCCTAAGTAGCCGGATTAAAGTTTTAATAGTAGTTTACATATGAGGGGATCAATGAGTTCGGACCCCCGCCATCCAATACCAGTGGATATTGAAGGAGGTCCTACTAAAATTGACCCAGGTCCTTGCAGGATCTATACACTGAACAAGGCAAGACTCTTACCAAACTGTTCCCTTAACCCCCGACCAGGTAGCCAACATATCTCCATATAGACCGTGGAGATATGAATTGTGTAAATCTTTTATTTTATATAGACAGTAAAATAACACCAAGACACCACGGACAAACGATAAGGAAGATTCACCTTCAACATAAGAAACTAGTTATTAAAGTCATTAATACATAACCAAATAAAAAGTGCGAAAAGATTAAAAATAAAAAGTATTACACTAAACACTTGTCTTCACCAAGTGAAGATGCCACGTTTATTCATTTTCTTGTAACATGGTCTTTGATTGTCAAGAACTCTTACGATCAATCTTGGATCCCGAGACTACTCACACACTCTATGATGGATGATGGATGATGGTGGTGGATGTGGGTTGTGATGGTGGTGGTGGGTGGGTGGGTGAAGTGTGAGAGAGGTGGTTTGCCAAGGGGTGGTTTGTAAGTGAGCCAAGCACCCCTATTTATAGCCTGCACAGAAGCCCGGACACGCCCAGTGTCCATTGGGCACGGCCCCGTGTCCACCAATCTTCTCGTTCTTCATTAAATGCAGTTTGTCTACATTAGTTGACCACGCCCACGTGTCCGCTGGGCACGGCCCCGTGTGTAGAAGCGTATATGTACTATCAAGATTGGCCTAGATTCTGCGAATCTTTGCGTTGACCACGGCCCCGTGTCCGTTGGGCACGCCCCCGTGGTGGGTGATAGAAGCTTCTACAGCTTTGTCTTTTCTGCAGACACTTGGGCACGCCCCCGTGCTCACTGAGCACGGGGCGTGTTCAGCCTTCTGTTCTCTTGTCTTTGTTTGGGGAGATGCTGTCGAGGGGTCGGGCATGCCACGTTTATTACTTTTCTTGTATTATTGTTAGATTTAGCTGCAGTTTTGCTTCTTTTGTCCATTTAAGCTCTTTTAACCCTGAAAATACAAAAGGAAAACAAAAACATACTTTTTCCAACATTAGTAATAAAAAAGGGTTAGTTTCATGCCACATTTGATGTAATTTATATGTTGCATTTTAAACACATCAATTATATTGAATTATATATTACATAGAAAGCATGGATAAAGAGGTTCCAATGATTTGGACCACTGACGAACCACTGGAGTATCATCGTGCCACTAGCGGAACCACTCGATCATATCCATCTCCACCAGCGGAATCACCAATCCATCTCCAATAGGCAATAATGCATATCCACCAATTCAGGAGGAACACCAATAAACAGTGGCGGATCCAGGAATTTTTTTCACTGGGTTCACTTTTATAGATGCTTACTAACATAAAAAAATCCGAGTCGGTATCACATAATAAAAATACGATAGAATGGTGCCTTAGTTTGCGTTCTTATTCACACTAGTGTCACAAAATGTCGGCGGTTCAAGAAGTAATGTGTTCAACAAACCATGTTCAGTTCCTCTAGCTTCACTGATAATATTTTCAGATGTTTGACTTGTTTTATGTAGGCAAATAAATATATATGGACTGGATGATAATAGAATTGAATTCAGTGGGCATGCATTGGCACTCTACATGAATGACACATTTATTTGGACTAGCCAGCCATAGGTCTTCTCAAGAGAGTTAAAGATAAAAAAAGCCATATTGAATGCCTGAAAAAAAAAAAAAGAATTCTCAGCTTGATACATGCAACTTATGTCATAATTTTCTAACTCTTAACTTAAGTGTGGATTTAAGTGTTGTTATGTTTGATCCCATATCCTCATCCACTTTCACCACACACTGAATAATCAATAACTCTAACCGGAACTAATTAATACTCTCTATTATCAATATCTTGGTTAAATAACAAGGGTGTACCTATCTACACACCATTTTGCCTATTTACACACAAAAAAATGTGTTTTTTGTCCTTATATGCACACACTGCAGTGTCGAACTGTGGCCAAAACGCGGCGTTTTGGTCCGGTTAACCAGACAAAGACTGACGGGTGTCTGACGGGTCTGTTGACCGGACCAAAACGCCGAGCTTTGGCCGCGTTTTGGTCCTATCAACCAGACAAAAGACAGACACCCGGTCTGGTTGACAGGACCAAAACGCGGCCAAAGCTCGGCGTTTTGGTCCGGTCAACAGACCCGTCAGACACCCGTCAGTCTTTGTCTGGTTAACCGGACCAAAACGCCGTGTTTTAACCACAGTTCGACACTGCAAGGTGTGCATATAATGACAAAAAACACCTTTTAAGGGTGACTATCTACACACTTGGTGTGTATAGATAGTTTGGCCAAGGTGTAATTTCCTTAAAAGGGTACACTTTAATCAATAAATATAAACAATTCCTTTATCTCAATTGCCAAATTTCAATAACATTTCGTCGAACACCTTCCCTGCATCAACAACATCCCTAAATGGCTAACTTCTAAGCTTAAATACAACAAGTTAAAATTTACATAAAAAAAAATCTATGTTTCAACACACTATAAATTAACATCACTAATCATAGTTTAAAGCGTATTAAAAGACAAGAAACTGAAAATTAACATGATAACATCAACAAGTTATAACACACCTGAGAGAGTGAGAGATATTCAGAGCGGTGGACGCTGGAAAGATGGAGGTGGACGGCGCTGCAGCGGTGGACGACTAGAGGTGGAGGTGGGAGACGGCTGTTTGCTGGAGGTTGAGGGGGGCAGGCGTGTTGTTTTTTAGTTCAACCTAGGGCTGTAAACGAACCAAACATTCAGCGAACAGTTCGTGAACCGTTCGGCGGGAAGTTCGTTTGTGTCTGTTCGTTTAATAAACGAACGAACATGAACAAAAAAATTCGTTCGATTAGTTAAATGAACGAACATGAACAGAGGTCTTGTTCGTTCGATTGTGTTCGTGAACGTTCGGTAAGGTGTTCGTGAACGTGTTCAGGAACATTCGTTGATTTGCGTTCTTTTATGTTTGTGTGTTTGTGCTTTAATTGAAGATCTTTGTACTCACATATATTTTATGTGTGCTTTTTATATTATTAAACTTTTCTTATTTTATTACCCTAACAGTTAAACTAGGAAACCCTCTTTCATTTTGTTTATGCAACTATTTCCTTTCATTTCTCATTATTTACATCGGCGAATACGATCGACATCCGTTCCACAATAAGGGATTCAAGTTCGAGTGGGCCATCTATCTTTATCCTTCCTTACGTTCGCCAAATTTATTTATGTTCGTTTGTGTTCGTGAACCGTTCGCGAACACGCTCATTTCCTTAATGAACGAACACGAACACAAAATCTCGTTCGGTAAGTGTTCGTGAACCGTTCGTGAACACATTTATTTCCATAATGAACGAACACGAACAACTCCTTGTTCGTGTTCGTTCGGTTCGTTTACAATCCTAGTTCAACCCTAACATGGGTATTAACAATTGAAAAGGGGAAAAACGGAACAAAAAAGGCGCAAATGCAGACTCGAACTCGGGTTCCATCATTTGAAAAGAGGGGTTATACCACTATAACATTAAATATTTTTGTTATGGGTTCCTTCTCTATTTTCTATACAGGTTTACGCTAAATATTACAAACCGAATGGGTTCCTGGGAACCTGGTATTTTAACTTGAACCTGCCCCTGCCAATAAACCCTCTTGTGGGAATCGAACCCAAGACCTTATGGTACCTAAACCTTATCTCACCCCTAAGATGTCACTAAGCTATAAAGCCATGACGATTTGGATTTTGATTTGGATGCTAAACCGATTCAAATATTCAAATTCGATTTGGCTTAAATTTCAATTTGCTTCATTCAAGAAACTATAACGCCTAGCTAGTATCATCAAATTTTGAAATCATAAATAACCATTTATTTTAAGTACCGAATGATTGGATCTTGGTTTTTTATGTACTTTATGTTTAAGAAACAACTTGAACCCTCTTTGATTATTGAGTCTAAAAGGACGATTTTAAGATTGAACACAATCATAAAAGAGTAAAATAACTTAATATTGTATGATGAACATATATACAAGTATTATTGAATTTAATATATATATATATGTGTGTGTATGTGTATATTTTATTATTAAAGTGGCATATTTTATTATTAACACAACAATTATCTATTCAGTTAGTGAGACTAATAAAGTAGACCACTTGTGGTTGTGGGCATAAGGGAGAGACATGCTTAGCATTATGTGTTACTTGTTAAAAAAGACTTTCTACAAATTGGCAATAGGTCCAAGTAGGCCTAACATTGCTACTACCCCCCATGTGCAATGGCTACTCGTTATCTTCAATTCCTAGCTTTCTTAATGGAAAATGTGTTCATTTTGACTAGGCTACTCATTATCTTCCTTGCTTTCTTAATGGAAAATCTGTTCATTTTGACTAATATTTGTCTAGATAGATTAAGAAAAAGAGTAAATTACGTTTTTGGCCCCTGTAGTTATATCACTTTTACTATATTAGCCTAAAATAAGATTTTTTAGCATATGTGTCCCATGGTCTCTATAACTAACTATTTTGGCCCCTGAGTCTAACTCAACCCCAAACCCTGGTTAATTACTTGTCACATGCAAGGGTATTTTTGTAATTTCCCCTCCCCTTTACTTTTACTAACTTTATAAAAAAATAAAACAATAATTATCATCTGCACATCATCATCTTCTAACCCCAATCTTCAAGAACACATCATCATCTTCAAGAACACATTATCTTCAAACCCTAAATCATTTCAACCCACATCACTTTCTGGCTCCACTCTGCACCCTCACCAATGGCGGTTGCATCTTCTCCTTCATTCGCTCACCCCCAAATCATTACATTCACCAAAACCCTAAACAAATCCCCATTCACCTCCAAATCCCTATGCCTCTCGGTTGGGTGGAAGTATTCACAGGAGTGTTAGCGACAAAGTCCTTGACTTTCAAATCCGATAACATTGGAGATCCATTTTTGGATTTGCCTGTGCTCCGATTGTTGGCAGTCACACCAGGAGAGAATCCGGATTCTTCTCAAATGCAGAGGTTTCCATAGCCGAATGATCTTTAGGAGAATCAGTTTGGATCTGAATTTCCGAACCAGGGGATCCCAAATCACCCTTAGAATACTCGCAATGATGAGAACCATCCTCCTGATGATTCAAGTTCGGAGTAATAGCAGAGGAAGGCAGGATCTGTAGTGACGGCTGAGTAGCAAAACCCCCAATTGACACAGGAACGGACCCGATTCGACCATCTATGGGTTGGAGTGTTAGGATACTTGAGGAATATCAAATCGAATCGGAATCATGTACATCCTTTGATCGTCTATGGTTTATCCAGTTTTCTTTGTGATTTATTGTTACAGTTTTAGTTTATAGTTTAATTTCTTTTCTTAGATGTTAGATAATCTGTTGTGTTTTTGTGGAATCAATTGATAGATTTATGTTGTTCATCGTTTCTGGATCACAATATTGGATCTGGTTTTGAACAGTTTTGTTTTCTACAAAATTTATCACTATTATGATTCATAAGGTGTGTGTTGTAGAAAAAATAGGGAAGTTGGGGCTAGGGTTTTGAGAAAGGGGACGGATAAAGAGATGCAGATGATGATTTGTTCTTGAAATCTGGGTTAGAACTAGAAATTAGATTTAAAGGGGATGAGAAATTACAAAAATACCCTTGCATGTGACAAATAATTAACAGCGTAAGGGGTTGAGTTAGACTCAGGGGCCAAAATAGTTAGTTATAGAGACCATGGGGGCACACATGTTAAAAAATCTTATTTTAGTCTAATATAGTAAAAGTGATATAACGACACGGGCCAAAAACGTAATTTACTCTAAGAAAAATGTTAAAGACATGTGGATCTGGTTGGGGGAGAACTCAATCGGTTAAACATATGTTCATTTCGGCAAGGGATATCAGTCGGTTTTACATATGAAATGGTGCAAGTGGGTGCTAATTAAACGTAATTTTTTGTATAGAGGGCAGAGATTGATAAACTCCCAACTATTGAGGCGATAAGGCGAACGGATATTCAAGTTAATTCTCAAAGGTGCATCATGTGTGACTCGGAATCTGAATGTGGAGATCATATTTTCACAACTTATTGGGTGGCTTCCGTGGTGTGGCAGGTCGTGAGTGCTTGCCTGCTTGTTGTAGGGTTCCCCAGATTTTCATATTTACGGTTAGAGATTTGTTGGAGTTATACATGCATGTTGGCTTAGGGAATCGAGAGAAGAAAGTCTTCCATGGGATCGTGATTATCGTTTGCAGGCGAATATGGAAAGCTAGAAACGAGAAGCACTTCCCGAGTAAAGATATCAAGATAAAAGACATTAGGGTGTCAGGGGTGCATGGCTAATGAGTTGGGGGGGGGGGGGGGGGGGAATTTCACCCAGCCGATCATAATATGCAATTTCATTTCCCCTCTCATTCTCCCCTCTTGCCCAAAAATACAAGAGGTGGTTTTCACCAAACCATTTTTTTTAAAAGATGGATGATTGGTTGAGAAGATACTAGGCCCCACCACGTACCCCTCTCCCTCAAGTTCCCCGTAAGCGGCATATGTTCACCACACAAACCCCTCTCCTCACCTTCCTCGCGCGACACATCAGAGACGGCTGCACATCCCCGTGCGACAAAACCTTTCCCCGCAAGCACTTGCTGCTTACACCCTGGACACCCTTATTGAAGACGTCAAGTGCATTGTTTTTTTTTTTTTGTTCAAAAATAGATCTAGACATAAGTCGATAGATTGGTCTAAATGATGTAATTTCGATTTGATGTATGAGTTGTTGTGTGTTTGTGGGGTGGTGGTTGCCCCTTTTTTTTTCTGGGGTTGTGTTGCTCCTCTTAGCCTCCTAGTACTAATAAAGGTTACTTTTCGAAGGAAAAAAACTACCAAAAATATCAAGTTAACACGTATACTTTTTATTAGCGGCATATGGAAGTTTCGGAATGATACAGTGTTTGAGAGCATAGATCAGCGGAAAGGAAACATCTTTGATTCGATTCTTAGTTATTCTTTTACGTGGATAGTGAATACAAACAGGAAAATCAATGTTAGTTGGTCGAGGTGGTTACAAAACCCGCTTCTTTTTGTGTAAGAGTTAATTACTGTTTTCGTCCCTGTGGTTTGTCAAAAATCATTATTTCAGTCCATTAATTTAAAAATTGCGATTTCAGTCCCTGTGGTTTCACTTTCGTAACCATTTCAGTCCATGTGGTTTCACTTTCGTAACCATTTCAATCCATTATTCTGTTATGTACAGGGACTGTAATGGTTACGAGGTGGATTGAAATTGTTACGAAAGTTAAATCACAGGGACTGAAATCGCAATTTTTAAACTAATCGACTGAAATAGTGATTTTTGACAAACCACTGGGACGAAAATAGTAATTAACTCTTTGTGTAATGTTTGTCTTTTGCTAGTTTCTTTTTTTAACATCAAACCCAACTTTTTGCTAGCTTCTAGCTCGCCGTTATTTATAAAAGTTTACTATTCGAAAAAAAAAATGAGTGAGGAGATAATGTAGAAAGGATTTTGAAGTGAATATGTTATTTCTAAATGCTAAAAACTTGTGTAATTAGCCAGCCATGGTGGTGCTAGAAATGAGTATACGATATTGAGTTGGTAACCATACAACGCACATGTGCCAAGTTGTCTTTAGCAGTTTAGCTAGCTTTCTCATTCTGTAATAAAACGTGCATTTATGTGGATTAAAAAACAAGAATATCATGTAATCTCTAAATTAATTAACACATTATCACCTTTCTGGCTTCCTTCATTTACATCCATCCTATGAAGCTCATGATATATGCTCATTGGTGGCACAGATATAAAACCAATTGTTTAGTTTTAAGATTTTAATGTTAAAGTATTACTGTATATATTTTCAAAAGAGTTAAATGCGATTTAAGATTTTAGTCCATGTGGTTTGGTTCATTTGACAGTTTAGTCCAAAGATTTCATTTTTCGTCTGTAGGTCCAAAAAGGTTTCACCGTTACCATTTTAGTCCACTTGGTTAACTTCATTCATTTTTTCGTTAACGAGAAGGGCAATTCTATTATTTTATATGGCCGAATTGCCCTTCTAGTTAACAGAATTACATATAAAATGATCGAATTGCCCTTTTCGTTAACAGAAAAAATGGATGAAGTTAACCCAGTGGACTAAAATGGCAACGGCGAAACATTTTTGGACCCACAAGTGAAAAATGAAACATTTGAATTAAACTGTCAAAATAGCCAAACCACATAAACTAAAGTGGCATTTAACTATTTTCAAAAATATGAAATTACTATAACGCATAATAAATTATTTTCAAAATTTTTTTTGGATGCAAGATAAAAGCCTTTTTATCGTACAAGGCGTATGAAGGCTCTATTCCAAGGGCAAATTCGTTAGGTAAGAACGATTATTTTTAGGCGTTTCTTTTGCAGCACCACTTTTACGCAAGAGATAAGAAAAACAATAAAAAATTTGCAGTGAACTAAATAAACATGAACACGGATACGTCCATGTTTGTTCATTAAACTTTAATCGAACACAAACACGGACATATAATCAAACAATTTTGTTGTTCATGTTTGTTTATTAAGAAAATCAGCATGTCCGTGTTCATGTTTATGTTCGTTTTTGTTCATTCGTTTAAAACCTAAACGAACAGTTCACAAATGTAAACGAGCATAAACAAACAAACTTATATGAACATAATTTAATGAACACAAATAAATATAATTGACCAAACATAAACAAACATAGAGTATATTTTTATATAAAATTATAAATTATTGATTAGTTCTAAATTCAATCGGAAAATCCATTTTTATTACTAGGAAGCCCAATTAGTAATTAGTTATAGACATTTAAAAAAGATGAACTTAAAAAAAAAATCAACAATTATTGGATATACCCGTTTGGCCTTTTACTATAGGGTTTTTTACATATTTACCCCACCTAAGCTGCTTTATTACATATTTACCCAAACCATAAAATCAATTACATATTTCCCCTCCCTAACTGATATATATTACATATTTTTTCTTTTCATTAAAATGACTTTTATTTATGACTATTTTACCCTTAATGAACTAGTAAATGAATATTTACTTATTTCCCCATTCTGATATGTAAAATCAATTACATATTTACCCAATTTATATAACTTTATTATTAAAATCATGACTAATTTTAGGTCGTTTTTATCATCTTCATATTATGCGCATTTCTAAAACATGGTCTGTGTGTAGGAATTGTGTGTTAAATGGCTCAATATCCATCCAAAATAGTTATCAAAACAATAAAATAAGAGGTAAAGCTATAAATCTATATGTGCATGTACATGCACAGTACATGTGCGTGTTTGGCAACCAATTTGCCTAAGTGCCTGCCATGTCATGTCCAAATAGTAATCAAATCCAAAGTTGACTAAAACCAAAAATTACAAACTGTAACTAGATTCCGTTCAAAAAACATAAGTTCCGTTCATAATAAATACGATACCAAAAATTCGAAATCAACCGCTCATCTTTGACTAATTACTTTCACGTCTTTTTTGTACTTTTTCCTCGTCCCCTTTTACTTGTTGAGACTTGTTGTTGAGTAGGATCTTCAGGTGCTGAGTTTTTGCATGTCTTTTCACGGTGTCCATACTCACCACATCGTAGACATTTTTGTCGTTTTTTAGGCTCGTCACCTGCACGCCCAACTTCATCATCTGTACTAAAAGTTACTGATTCATCCTCCTCATCTTCTTCATCATGAGCATCATCCGATTCCCTATAAAAAACATGTTTAAAATGTATCTAAACATATTTAAAATGTATCTAAACCAAAATTTACCTTTCTTGCACCGAGCTTGGCTCGACATTATTATTCATCGTCACATAAATGGTTAATTTTTTCTCAACTTCGTACATACTAAGCATCAATTTAAAGTTGTCATTCGAATCAACCTTCACAAATTTTTGCTTAGTAGCGTATTTGTCGATATAAAAAATTGAAAAGGATAGCTCCGGATCCGGAGAATAATGAGTGGCAACCTCTTCATTCAAATCATCAAAGTCGTATATGCAAGTGTCAATGTTAAGACATTTTTTGAAAGCCAAAACAATAATGTTTTTTGTATGAGTTCTTAGCTAACCGAAAGTAACCTCCATATATTTAATTTTATCTTGTACTTAGTTGATCCTTGGGCAACAACATTCTCAAGCAATATTGATGATTCTGCCCCATTCTCCCAAGTTGGTGTAAATGAATTATTTTCCATATCATCCATATCATCTTCCATAAAAAGCACCTGATTCATATACAATAAAACTTTAAACACATACCAGTTAAACAGTCGGTAAAATAAGACTTTAAATTGACGACACACATGTCACTGACATCAAAGAACCATCACCTCATTCTTGTCTATTAGACCAATGGGTATGGGGTTCGGCACCGGGCCGTCCCCCCCCCCCCCCTTTAGGCACGTCGCACACCGCCCCCAAGGGGCCCGGCTCGGCACATGCGTCGGATTTCCGACGTTGAAGACGGGGCTGCTTTCTTCCTTGTTCTCTCTCTCTCTCCTGCAAGTCATACATTGATAGGTTGGTTGCATCTGGTGGGCCCTCTTTCTCTCTCTCTAGTGGGTAGTCCCCCCACACCCTTGGGTAGTCCCCAAGAGGATGCTCCTCCTCCCGTGATGACGTGGCGCCTACGTGGCGGGTAGTCTCCAAAGAGACTATCCATTCCATACCCAACGGTCTTAGCATAACAAACAATTTTTAATTACTATCCCTTTCACCCTTTTTTGCCGTTCAATTAAAAAAAAAGCATAACAAACAAATGCAATCCACATGTGTCTGCATTCAAAGCAACCATCAATAAAAGCTATAGTCTACCCTATTTACCTTAAGCATATGATCTCCACATGGGTATGTCTATAACAAGTATGGTTGGGTTGTCTCTACGAATAGGATCAGGAATAAAATCGATGAAGAAAAAAAAAACACTCAAGCATAATCGATTGTATAATACATTGTTTTTTCGATGAACAGAAGATACATACCTGATAGAAGAAGTCGCTTTGGTGGGGGAGGAGAAGAAAGGTCGCGTGCAGGGTTTTGGAAGACGAACTGATTATACGAATTATAAGACCATGCGTAGTGGTAGAGAAAAATAATGCCCCCACCATGGGGCATTATTCGACACGTGTCATCCCAGTCAGCATGGGGCGTTATTGCAAAAGTGGTGTAGTGAGAATAATGCCTAATAATGTCCCTTCCAATCATTAAACAAAAAAAAAATTAAAAAAACAAACAGTTGCTGCTGATTGGCTAGTCAAAAAAGCAAACAGTACCATTGGCCACATGCAAAAATCTCATTGGCCACATGCAAAACCCCCCAACAACTTCAGCGTTTTAATTAAAACGCTCACATACAAATTTTCAAAAAACAACGCCGGATAACGCCTAGCGTAATGGGGTGGGGGCGTTTTGGGGCGTTTTTTTTCAATTTTTTTTTAAAACCACGCCCCACTACGCATGGTCTAAGAATGAGATTTACATTACACGCAGGAGTAAATTGAGGGTAGTTAGGTAATTTCTCAAAAAAAAAAGGGAAATATGTAATAGATTTTATGGGTTGGGGAAATATGTAATAAGGAGGCTTAGGAGGGGGAAATATGTAAAAATCCCCCTCCTAAGCTGCTTTATTACATATTTCCCAAATCATAAAATCAATTACATATTTCCCCTCCCTAACTGATATATACTACATATTTCTTCTTTTCATTAAAATGACTTTTATTTATGACTATTTTACCCTTAATGAATTAGTAAATGAATATTTACTTATTTCCCCATTCTGATATGTAAAATCAATTACATATTTACCCAATTTATATAACTTTATTATTAAAATCATGACTAATTTTAGGTCGTTTTTATCATCTTCATGTTATGCGCATTTCTAAAACATGGTCTGTGTGTAGGAATTGTGTGTTAAATGGCTCAATATCCATCCAAAATAGTTATCGAAACAATAAAATAAGAGGTAAAGCTATAAATCTATATGTGCATGTACATGCACAGTACATGTGCGTGTTTGGCAACCTATTTGCCTGAGTGCCTGCCATGTCATGTCCAAATAGTAATCAAATCCAAAGTTGACTAAAACCAAAAATTACAAACTGAAACTAGATTCTGTTCAAAAATAATTTCCGTTCAAAAAACATAAGTTCCGTTCATAATAAATACGATACCAAAAATTCGAAATCAACCGCTCATCTTTGACTAATTACTTTCACGTCTTTTTTGTACTTTTTCCTCGTCCCCTTTTACTTGTTGAGACTTGTTGTTGAGTAGGATCTTCAGGTGCTGAGTTTTTGCATGTCTTTTCACGGTGTCCATACTCACCACATCGTAGACATGTTTGTCGTTTTTTAGGCTCGTCACCTGCACGCCCAACTTCATCATCTGTACTAAAAGTTACTGATTCGTCCTCCTCATCTTCTTCATCATGAGCATCATCCGATTCCCTATAAAAAACATGTTTAAAATGTATCTAAACATATTTAAAATGTATCTAAACCAAAATTTACCTTTCTTGCACCGAGCTTGGCTCGACATTATTATTCATCGTCACATAAATGGTTAATTCTTTCTCAACTTCGTACATACTAAGCATCAATTTAAAGTTGTCATTCGAATCAACCTTCACAAATTTTTGCTTAGTAGCGTATTTGTCGATATAAAAAATTGAAAAGGATAGCTCCGGATCCGGAGAATAATGAGTGGCAACCTCTTCATTCAAATCATCAAAGTCGTATATGCAAGTGTCAATGTTAAGACATTTTTTGAAAGCCAAAACAATAATGTTTTTTGTATGAGTTCTTAGCTAACCGAAAGTAACCTCCATATTTTAATTTTATCTTGTACTTAGTTGATCCTTGGGCAACAACATTCTCAAGCAATATTGATGATTCTGCCCCATTCTCCCAAGTTGGTGTAAATGAATTATTTTCCATATCATCCATATCATCTTCCATAAAAAGCACCTGATTCATATACAATAAAACTTTAAACACATACCAGTTAAACAGTCGGTAAAATAAGACTTTAAATTGACGACACACATGTCACTGACATCAAAGAACCATCACCTCATTCTTGTCTATTAGACCAATGGGTATGGGGTTCGGCACCGGGCCGTCCCCCCCCCCCCCCTTTAGGCACGTCGCACATCGCCCCCAAGGGGCCCGGCTCGGCACATGCGTCGGATTTCCGACGTTGAAGACGGGGCTGCTTTCTTCCTTGTTCTCTCTCTCTCTCCTGCATGTCATACATTGATAGGTTGGTTGCATCTGGTGGGCCCTCTCTCTCTCTCTAGTGGGTAGTCCCCCCACACCCTTGGGTAGTCCCCAAGAGGATGCTCCTCCTCCCGTGATGACGTGGCGCCTACGTGGCGGGTAGTCTCCAAAGAGACTATCCATTCCATACCCAACGGTCTTAGCATAACAAACAATTTTTAATTACTATCTCTTTCACCCTTTTTTGCCGTTCAATTAAAAAAAAAGCATAACAAACAAATGCAATCCACATGTGTCTGCATTCAAAGCAACCATCAATAAAAGCTATAGTCTACCCTATTTACCTTAAGCATATGATCTCCACATGGGTATGTCTATAACAAGTATGGTTGGGTTGTCTCTACGAATAGGATCAGGAATAAAATCGATGAAGAAAAAAAAACACTCAAGCATAATCGATTGTATAATACATTGTTTTTTCGATGAACAGAAGATAAATACCTGATAGAAGAAGTCGCTTTGGTGGGGGAGGAGAAGAAAGGTCGCGAGCAGCGTGCAGGGTTTTGGAAGACGAACTGATTATACGAATTATAAGACCATGCGTAGTGGTAGAGAAAAATAATGCCCCCACCATGGGGCATTATTAGACACGTGTCATCCCAGTCAGCATGGGGCGTTATTGCAAAAGTGGTGTAGTGGGAATAATGCCTAATAATGTCCCTTCCAATCATTAAACAAAAAAAAATTAAAAAAGAAAAAAACAGTTGCTGCTGATTGTCTAGTCAAAAAAGCAAACAGTACCATTGGCCACATGCAAAAATCTCATTGGCCACATGCAAAACCCCCCAACAACTTCAGCGTTTTAATTAAAATGCTCACATGCAAATTTTCAAAAAACAACGCCGGATAACGCCTAGCGTAATGGGGTGGGGGGCGTTTTGGGGCGTTTTTTTCAATTTTTTTTAAAAACCACGCCCCACTACGCATGGTCTAAGAATGAGATTTACATTACACGCAGGAGTAAATTGAGGGTAGTTAGGTAATTTCTCAAAAAAAAAAGGGAAATATGTAATAGATTTTATGGGTTGGGGAAATATGTAATAAGGAGGCTTAAGAGGGGGGAATATGTAAAAATCCCCCTCCTAAGCTGCTTTATTACATATTTACCCAAACCATAAAATCAATTACATATTTCCCCTCCCTAACTGATATATACTACATATTTCTTCTTTTCATTAAAATGACTTTTATTTATGACTATTTTACCCTTAATGAACTAGTAAATGAATATTTACTTATTTCCCCATTCTGATATGTAAAATCAATTACATATTTACCCAATTTATATAACTTTATTATTAAAATCATGACTAATTTTAGGTCGTTTTTATCATCTTCATATTATGCGCATTTCTAAAACATGGTCTGTGTGTAGGAATTGTGTGTTAAATGGCTCAATATCCATTCAAAATAGTTATCAAAACAATAAAATAAGAGGTAAAGCTATAAATCTATATGTGCATGTACATGCACAGTACATGTGCGTGTTTGGCAACCTATTTGCCTGAGTGCCTGCCATGTCATGTCCAAATAGTAATCAAATCCAAAGTTGACTAAAACCAAAAATTACAAACTGAAACTAGATTCTGTTCAAAAATAATTTCCGTTCAAAAAACATAAGTTCCGTTCGTAATAAATACGATACCAAAAATTCGAAATCAACCGCTCATCTTTGACTAATTACTTTCACGTCTTTTTTGTACTTTTTCCTCGTCCCCTTTTACTTGTTGAGACTTGTTGTTGAGTAGGATCTTCAGGTGCTGAGTTTTTGCATGTCTTTTCACGGTGTCCATACTCACCACATCGTAGACATTTTTGTCGTTTTTTAGGCTCGTCACCTGCACGCCCAACTTCATCATCTGTACTAAAAGTTACTGATTCATCCTCCTCATCTTCTTCATCATGAGCATCATCCGATTCCCTATAAAAAACATGTTTAAAATGTATCTAAACATATTTAAAATGTATCTAAACCAAAATTTACCTTTCTTGCACCGAGCTTGGCTCGACATTATTATTCATCGTCACATAAATGGTTAATTTTTTCTCAACTTCGTACATACTAAGCATCAATTTAAAGTTGTCATTCGAATCAACCTTCACAAATTTTTGCTTAGTAGGGTATTTGTCGATATAAAAAATTGAAAAGGATAGCTCCGGATCCGGAGAATAATGAGTGGCAACCTCTTCATTCAAATCATCAAAGTCGTATATGCAAGTGTCAATGTTAAGACATTTTTTGAAAGCCAAAACAATAATGTTTTTTGTATGAGTTCTTAGCTAACCGAAAGTAACCTCCATATATTTAATTTTATCTTGTACTTAGTTGATCCTTGGGCAACAACATTCTCAAGCAATATTGATGATTCTGCCCCATTCTCCCAAGTTGGTGTAAATGAATTATTTTCCATATCATCCATATCATCTTCCATAAAAAGCACCTGATTCATATACAATAAAACTTTAAACACATACCAGTTAAACAGTCGGTAAAATAAGACTTTAAATTGACGACACACATGTCACTGACATCAAAGAACCATCACCTCATTCTTGTCTATTAGACCAATGGGTATGGGGTTCGGCACCGGGCCGTCCCCCCCCCCCCTTTAGGCACGTCGCACACCGCCCCCAAGGGGCCCGGCTCGGCACATGCGTCGGATTTCCGACGTTGAAGACGGGGCTGCTTTCTTCCTTGTTCTCTCTCTCTCTCCTGCAAGTCATACATTGATAGGTTGGTTGCATCTGGTGGGCCCTCTCTCTCTCTCTCTAGTGGGTAGTCCCCCCACACCCTTGGGTAGTCCCCAAGAGGATGCTCCTCCTCCCGTGATGACGTGGCGCCTACGTGGCGGGTAGTCTCCAAAGAGACTATCCATTCCATACCCAACGGTCTTAGCATAACAAACAATTTTTAATTACTATCCCTTTCACCCTTTTTTGCCGTTCAATTAAAAAAAAAGCATAACAAACAAATGCAATCCACATGTGTCTGCATTCAAAGCAACCATCAATAAAAGCTATAGTCTACCCTATTTACCTTAAGCATATGATCTCCACATGGGTATGTCTATAACAAGTATGGTTGGGTTGTCTCTACGAATAGGATCAGGAATAAAATCGATGAAGAAAAAAAAAACACTCAAGCATAATCGATTGTATAATACATTGTTTTTTCGATGAACAGAAGATACATACCTGATAGAAGAAGTCGCTTTGGTGGGGGAGGAGAAGAAAGGTCGCGTGCAGGGTTTTGGAAGACGAACTGATTATACGAATTATAAGACCATGCGTAGTGGTAGAGAAAAATAATGCCCCCACCATGGGGCATTATTCGACACGTGTCATCCCAGTCAGCATGGGGCGTTATTGCAAAAGTGGTGTAGTGAGAATAATGCCTAATAATGTCCCTTCCAATCATTAAACAAAAAAAAATTAAAAAAACAAACAGTTGCTGCTGATTGGCTAGTCAAAAAAGCAAACAGTACCATTGGCCACATGCAAAAATCTCATTGGCCACATGCAAAACCCCCCAACAACTTCAGCGTTTTAATTAAAACGCTCACATACAAATTTTCAAAAAACAACGCCGGATAACGCCTAGCGTAATGGGGTGGGGGGCGTTTTGGGGCGGTTTTTTTCAATTTTTTTTAAAAACCACGCCCCACTACGCATGGTCTAAGAATGAGATTTACATTACACGCAGGAGTAAATTGAGGGTAGTTAGGTAATTTCTCAAAAAAAAAAGGGAAATATGTAATAGATTTTATAGGTTGGGGAAATATGTAATAAGGAGGCTTAGGAGGGGGAAATATGTAAAAATCCCCCTCCTAAGCTGCTTTATTACATATTTACCCAAACCATAAAATCAATTACATATTTCCCCTCCCTAACCGTTATATATTACATATTTCTTCTTTTCATTAAAATGACTTTTATTTATGACTATTTTACCCTTAATGAACTAGTAAATGAATATTTACTTATTTCCCCATTCTGATATGTAAAATCAATTACATATTTACCCAATTTATATAACTTTATTATTAAAATCATGACTAATTTTAGGTCGTTTTTATCATCTTCATATTATGCGCATTTCTAAAACATTGTCTGTGTGTAGGAATTGTGTGTTAAATGGCTCAATATCCATCCAAAATAGTTATCAAAACAATAAAATAAGAGGTAAAGCTATAAATCTATATGTGCATGTACATGCACAGTACATGTGCGTGTTTGGCAACCTATTTGCCTGAGTGCCTGCCATGTCATGTCCAAATAGTAATCAAATCCAAAGTTGACTAAAACCAAAAATTACAAACTGTAACTAGATTCCGTTCAAAAATAATTTCCGTTCAAAAAACATAAGTTCCGTTCATAATAAATACGATACCAAAAATTCGAAATCAACCGCTCATCTTTGACTAATTACTATCACGTCTTTTTTGTACTTTTTCCTCGTCCCCTTTTACTTGTTGAGACTTGTTGTTGAGTAGGATCTTCAGGTGCTGAGTTTTTGCATGTCTTTTCACGGTGTCCATACTCACCACATCGTAGACATTTTTGTCGTTTTTAGGCTCGTCACCTGCACCCCCAACTTCATCATCTGTACTAAAAGTTACTGATTCGTCCTCCTCATCTTCTTCATCATGAGCATCATCCGATTCCCTATAAAAAAACATGTTTAAAATGTATCTAAACATATTTAAAATGTATCTAAACCAAAATTTACCTTTCTTGCACCGAGCTTGGCTCGACATTATTATTCATCGTCACATAAATGGTTAATTCTTTCTCAACTTCGTACATACTAAGCATCAATTTAAAGTTGTCATTCGAATCAACCTTCACAAATTTTTGCTTAGTAGCGTATTTGTCGATATAAAAAATTGAAAAGGATAGCTCCGGATCCGGAGGATAATGAGTGGCAACCTCTTCATTCAAATGATCAAAGTCGTATATGCAAGTGTCAATGTTAAGACATTTTTTGAAAGCCAAAACAATAATGTTTTTTGTATGAGTTCTTAGCTAACCGAAAGTAACCTCCATATTTTAATTTTATCTTGTACTTAGTTGATCCTTGGGCAACAACATTCTCAAGCAATATTGATGATTCTGCCCCATTCTCCCAAGTTGGTGTAAATGAATTATTTTCCATATCATCCATATCATCTTCCATAAAAAGCACCTGATTCATATACAATAAAACTTTAAACACATACCAGTTAAACAGTCGCTAAAATAAGACTTTAAATTGACGACACACATGTCACTGACATCAAAGAACCATCACCTCATTCTTGTCTATTAGACCAATGGGTATGGGGTTCGGCACCGGGCCGCCCCCCCCCCCCCCATTTAGGCACGTCGCACACCGCCCCCAAGGGGCCCGGCTCGGCACATGCGTCGGATTTCCGACGTTGAAGACGGGGCTGCTTTCTTCCTTGTTCTCTCTCTCTCTCCTGCATGTCATACATTGATAGGTTGGTTGCATCTGGTGGGCCCTCTCTCTCTCTCTAGTGGGTAGTCCCCCCACACCCTTGGGTAGTCCCCAAGAAGATGCTCCTCCTCCCGTGATGACGTGGCGCCTACGTGGCGGGTAGTCTTCAAAGAGACTATCCATTCCATACCCAACGGTCTTAGCATAACAAACAATTTTTAATTACTATCTCTTTCACCCTTTTTTGCCGTTCAATTAAAAAAAAGCATAACAAACAAATGCAATCCACATGTGTCTGCATTCAAAGCAACCATCAATAAAAGCTATAGTCTACCCTATTTACCTTAAGCATATGATCTCCACATGGGTATGTCTATAACAAGTATGGTTGGGTTGTCTCTACGAATAGGATCAGGAATAAAATCGATGAAGAAAAAAAAAACACTCAAGCATAATCGATTGTATAATACATTGTTTTTTCGATGAACAGAAGATACATACCTGATAGAAGAAGTCGCTTTGGTGGGGGAGGAGAAGAAAGGTCGCGTGCAGGGTTTTGGAAGACGAACTGATTATACGAATTATAAGACCATGCGTAGTGGTAGAGAAAAATAATGCCCCCTCCATGGGGCATTATTCGACACGTGTCATCCCAGTCAGCATGGGGCGTTATTGCAAAAGTGGTGTAGTGGGAATAATGCCTAATAATGTCCCTTCCAATCATTAAACAAAAAAAAATTAAAAAAACAAACAGTTGCTGCTGATTGGCTAGTCAAAAAAGCAAACAGTACCATTGGCCACATGCAAAAATCTCATTGGCCACATGCAAAACCCCCAACAACTTCAGCGTTTTAATTAAAACGCTCACATGCAAATTTTCAAAAAACAACGCCGGATAACGCCTAGCGTAATGGGGTGGGGGGCGTTTTGGGGCGTTTTTTTTCAATTTCTTTTAAAAAACCACGCCCCACTACGCATGGTCTAAGAATGAGATTTACATTACACGCAGGAGTAAATTGAGGGTAGTTAGGTAATTTCTCAAAAAAAAAAGGGAAATATGTAATAGATTTTATGGGTTGGGGAAATATGTAATAAGGAGGCTTAGGAGGGGGAAATATGTAAAAATCCCCCTCCTAAGCTGCTTTATTACATATTTACCCAAACCATAAAATCAATTACATATTTCCCCTCCCTAACTGATATATATTACATATTTCTTCTTTTCATTAAAATGACTTTTATTTATGACTATTTTACCCTTAATGAACTAGTTAATGAATATTTAGTTATTTCCCCATTCTGATATGTAAAATCAATTACATATTTACCCAATTTATATAACTTTATTATTAAAATCATGACTAATTTTAGGTCATTTTTATCATCTTCATATTATGCGCATTTCTAAAACATTGTCTGTGTGTAGGAATTGTGTGTTAAATGGCTCAATATCCATCCAAAATAGTTATCAAAACAATAAAATAAGAGGTAAAGCTATAAATCTATATGTGCATGTACATGCACAGTACATGTGCGTGTTTGGCAACCTATTTGCCTGAGTGCCTGCCATGTCATGTCCAAATAGTAATCAAATCCAAAGTTGACTAAAACCAAAAATTACAAACTGTAACTAGATTCCGTTCAAAAATAATTTCCGTTCAAAAAACATAAGTTCCGTTCATAATAAATACGATACCAAAAATTCGAAATCAACCGCTCATCTTTGACTAATTACTTTCACGTCTTTTTTGTACTTTTTCCTCGTCCCCTTTTACTTGTTGAGACTTGTTGTTGAGTAGGATCTTCAGGTGCTGAGTTTTTGCATGTCTTTTCACGGTGTCCATACTCACCACATCGTAGACATTTTTGTCGTTTTTTAGGCTCGTCACCTGCACGCCCAACTTCATCATCTGTACTAAAAGTTACTGATTCGTCCTCCTCATCTTCTTCATCATGAGCATCATCCGATTCCCTATAAAAAAAAACATGTTTAAAATGTATCTAAACATATTTAAAATGTATCTAAACCAAAATTTACCTTTCTTGCACCGAGCTTGGCTCGACATTATTATTCATCGTCACATAAATGGTTAATTCTTTCTCAACTTCGTACATACTAAGCATCAATTTAAAGTTGTCATTCGAATCAACCTTCACAAATTTTTGCTTAGTAGCGTATTTGTCGATATAAAAAATTGAAAAGGATAGCTCCGGATCCGGAGGATAATGAGTGGCAACCTCTTCATTCAAATGATCAAAGTCGTATATGCAAGTGTCAATGTTAAGACATTTTTTGAAAGCCAAAACAATAATGTTTTTTGTATGAGTTCTTAGCTAACCGAAAGTAACCTCCATATTTTAATTTTATCTTGTACTTAGTTGATCCTTGGGCAACAACATTCTCAAGCAATATTGATGATTCTGCCCCATTCTCCCAAGTTGGTGTAAATGAATTATTTTCCATATCATCCATATCATCTTCCATAAAAAGCACCTGATTCATATACAATAAAACTTTAAACACATACCAGTTAAACAGTCGCTAAAATAAGACTTTAAATTGACGACACACATGTCACTGACATCAAAGAACCATCACCTCATTCTTGTCTATTAGACCAATGGGTATGGGGTTCGGCACCGGGCCGTCCCCCACCCCCTTTTAGGCACGTCGCACACCGCCCCCAAGGGGCCCGGCTCGGCACATGCGTCGGATTTCCGACGTTGAAGACGGGGCTGCTTTCTTCCTTGTTCTCTCTCTCTCTCTCCTGCATGTCATACATTGATAGGTTGGTTGCATCTGGTGGGCCCTCTCTCTCTCTAGTGGGTAGTCCCCCCACACCCTTGGGTAGTCCACAAGAGGATGCTCCTCCTCCCGTGATGACGTGGCGCCTACGTGGCGGGTAGTCTCCAAAGAGACTATCCATTCCATACCCAACGGTCTTAGCATAACAAACAATTTTTAATTACTATCTCTTTCACCCTTTTTTGCCGTTCAATTAAAAAAAAAACATAACAAACAAATGCAATCCACATGTGTCTGCATTCAAAGCAACCATCAATAAAAGCTATAGTCTACCCTATTTACCTTAAGCATATGATCTCCACATGGGTATGTCTATAACAAGTATGGTTGGGTTGTCTCTACGAATAGGATCAGGAATAAAATCGATGAAGAAAAAAAAAACACTCAAGCATAATCGATTGTATAATACATTGTTTTTTCGATGAACAGAAGATACATACCTAATAGAAGAAGTCGCTTTGGTGGGGGAGGAGAAGAAAGGTCGCGTGCAGGGTTTTGGAAGACGAACTGATTATACGAATTATAAGACCATGCGTAGTGGTAGAGAAAAATAATGCCCCCACCATGGGGCATTATTCGACACGTGTCATCCCAGTCAGCATGGGGCGTTATTGCAAAAGTGGTGTAGTGGGAATAATGCCTAATAATGTCCCTTCCAATCATTAAACAAAAAAAAAATTAAAAAAACAAACAGTTGCTGCTGATTGGCTAGTCAAAAAAGCAAACAGTACCATTGGCCACATGCAAAAATCTCATTGGCCACATGCAAAACCCCCCAACAACTTCAGCGTTTTAATTAAAACGCTCACATGCAATTTTTCAAAAAACAACGCCGGATAACGCCTAGCGTAATGGGGTGGGGGGCGTTTTGGGGCGATTTTTTTCAATTTTTTTTAAAAACCACGCCCCACTACGCATGGTCTAAGAATGAGATTTACATTACACGCATGAGTAAATTGAGGGTAGTTAGGTAATTTCTCAAAAAAAAGGGAAATATGTAACTGATTTTATGGGTTGGGGAAATATGTAATAAGGAGGCTTAGGAGGGGGAAATATGTAAAAATCCCCCTCCTAAGCTGCTTTATTACATATTTACCCAAACCATAAAATCAATTACATATTTCCCCTCCCTAACTGATATATATTACATATTTCTTCTTTTCATTAAAATGACTTTTATTTATGACTATTTTACCCTTAATGAACTAGTTAATGAATATTTAGTTATTTCCCCATTCTGATATGTAAAATCAATTACATATTTACCCAATTTATATAACTTTATTATTAAAATCATGACTAATTTTAGGTCATTTTTATCATCTTCATATTATGCGCATTTCTAAAACATTGTCTGTGTGTAGGAATTGTGTGTTAAATGGCTCAATATCCATCCAAAATAGTTATCAAAACAATAAAATAAGAGGTAAAGCTATAAATCTATATGTGCATGTACATGCACAGTACATGTGCGTGTTTGGCAACCTATTTGCCTGAGTGCCTGCCATGTCATGTCCAAATAGTAATCAAATCCAAAGTTGACTAAAACCAAAAATTACAAACTGTAACTAGATTCCGTTCAAAAATAATTTCCGTTCAAAAAACATAAGTTCCGTTCATAATAAATACGATACCAAAAATTCGAAATCAACCGCTCATCTTTGACTAATTACTTTCACGTCTTTTTTGTACTTTTTCCTCGTCCCCTTTTACTTGTTGAGACTTGTTGTTGAGTAGGATCTTCAGGTGCTGAGTTTTTGCATGTCTTTTCACGGTGTCCATACTCACCACATCGTAGACATTTTTGTCGTTTTTTAGGCTCGTCACCTGCACGCCCAACTTCATCATCTGTACTAAAAGTTACTGATTCGTCCTCCTCATCTTCTTCATCATGAGCATCATCCGATTCCCTATAAAAAAAACATGTTTAAAATGTATCTAAACATATTTAAAATGTATCTAAACCAAAATTTACCTTTCTTGCACCGAGCTTGGCTCGACATTATTATTCATCGTCACATAAATGGTTAATTCTTTCTCAACTTCGTACATACTAAGCATCAATTTAAAGTTGTCATTCGAATCAACCTTCACAAATTTTTGCTTAGTAGCGTATTTGTCGATATAAAAAATTGAAAAGGATAGCTCCGGATCCGGAGGATAATGAGTGGCAACCTCTTCATTCAAATGATCAAAGTCGTATATGCAAGTGTCAATGTTAAGACATTTTTTGAAAGCCAAAACAATAATGTTTTTTGTATGAGTTCTTAGCTAACCGAAAGTAACCTCCATATTTTAATTTTATCTTGTACTTAGTTGATCCTTGGGCAACAACATTCTCAAGCAATATTGATGATTCTACCCCATTCTCCCAAGTTGGTGTAAATGAATTATTTTCCATATCATCCATATCATCTTCCATAAAAAGCACCTGATTCATATACAATAAAACTTTAAACACATACCAGTTAAACAGTCGCTAAAATAAGACTTTAAATTGACGACACACATGTCACTGACATCAAAGAACCATCACCTCATTCTTGTCTATTAGACCAATGGGTATGGGGTTCGGCACCGGGCCGTCCCCCCCCCCCCCCCTTTAGGCACGTCGCACACCGCCCCCAAGGGGCCCGGCTCGGCACATGCGTCGGATTTCCGACGTTGAAGACGGGGCTGCTTTCTTCCTTGTTCTCTCTCTCTCTCCTGCATGACATACATTGATAGGTTGGTTGCATCTGGTGGGCCCTCTCTCTCTCTCTAGTGGGTAGTCCCCCCACACCCTTGGGTAGTCTCCAAGAGGATGCTCCTCTTCCCGTGATGACGTGGCGCCTACGTGGCGGGTAGTCTCCAAAGAGACTATCCATTCCATACCCAACGGTCTTAGCATAACAAACAATTTTTAATTACTATCTCTTTCACCCTTTTTTGCCGTTCAATTAAAAAAAAAGCATAACAAACAAATGCAATCCACATGTGTCTGCATTCAAAGCAACCATCAATAAAAGCTATAGTCTACCCTATTTACCTTAAGCATATGATCTCCACATGGGTATGTCTATAACAAGTATGGTTGGGTTGTCTCTACGAATAGGATCAGGAATAAAATCGATGAAGAAAAAAAAAACACTCAAGCATAATCGATTGTATAATACATTGTTTTTTCGATGAACAAAAGATACATACCTGATAGAAGAAGTCGCTTTGGTGGGGGAGGAGAAGAAAGGTCGCGTGCAGGGTTTTGGAAGACGAACTGATTATACGAATTATAAGACCATGCGTAGTGGTAGAGAAAAATAATGCCCCCACCATGGGGCATTATTCGACACGTGTCATCCCAGTCAGCATGGGGCGTTATTGCAAAAGTGGTGTAGTGGGAATAATGCCTAATAATGTCCCTTCCAATCATTAAACAAAAAAAAATTAAAAAAACAAACAGTTGCTGCTGATTGGCTAGTCAAAAAAGCAAACAGTACCATTGGCCACATGCAAAAATCTCATTGGCCACATGCAAAACCCCCCAACAACTTCAGCGTTTTAATTAAAACGCTCACATGCAAATTTTCAAAAAACAACGCCGGATAACGCCTAGCGTAATGGGGTGGGTGGCGTTTTTTTTTTAATTTTTTTTAAAAACCACGCCCCACTACGCATGGTCTAAGAATGAGATTTACATTACACGCAGAAGTAAATTGAGGGTAGTTAGGTAATTTATCAAAAAAAAAAGGGAAATATGTAATTGATTTTATGGGTTGGGGAAATATGTAATAAGGAGGCTTAGGAGGGGGAAATATGTTAAAATCCCTTTACTATACTGTAAAATCTTGACGATATATGATCCCTATAATCTCAACCATTCATCTTTTAATCCGAAAGTCTAAAATCCTTTCTACACTCACTAGTTTAATGACACCAAAAAAAATAATAATAATAAATCTTTTCTTCGATTTTATGTTATTTAACTTATTTTCTCTATTCTCAATCTTTTATAGTAGGTGTCTTTATTACATAATAAATTAAACTATCTCGTAACAGTACAATTTGATCAACTGCATATACAAAAAAATATTTTCAGTTTCCTATATTAGATTTCCAATCCATGTCTTGAAAAAATATAAAGTTGATTTTCTAGTAAGATCCAAATTTTCTAATATATATTTTTGTTATCCGAATCTATTAAAAGACTCCTGCATATCCTAACTTATGGTTTATTCTATTACTTGATCGGTTCCAAAGGTTTGAACTTGCAATCAAAAGTTAGTTTGCTATAAAATACATTAAAATAAAAGATACTATAATCAATCAATATTAATAAATAAATAAGTTTCGAAAGTCCCTCTTAGACCCCCCGTAGTGGGCCGTTTTTTTTTTTAATTAAAAAAAACGCTTAAACCCCCCCCCCCCCCCTCCATTACATAGGGCGTTGTTTGGCTTGTTTTTTGAAAAAAATATTGATTTGGCGTTTTAAATAAAACGCTGAATTGTGCATAGGGGCGAGAGATATGACCGTTGCCAACGGTCAATTCTTCAATATTTTTATTTTTTTTAATTCCAAAATTTACCCACTATATATATACTACCCAGTTTTTCCTATTTTTTATAAAAAAACTCACACTTTCTCTCCTACTTCTATATTTTATACAAACATGCATCCATTCCGACCCCCCTTTGGTGTCCCCGCAAGACCCATGAACCCGAACACAACCCAACCGGAACACGCGTATAACCTTCAAGACATGGACCCGAGCATGTTAACGTACGCGGCTTACTTGAGTGGCGCCACTCCGTTCGTGCCTCCCACCTTCGGCTTTGGTCAAGCCGGCGGATCGCAACCTTCACAACAACAAGCCGAACCCGATGTCGATCATCTTCTTTTTTTTTAAGTTTATTTTTTTTTGGTTTTTTTGTTTTCTGTTTTTTTTTTTTTTTTCGTTTTTTTTTTTCAAGTAGTGTAATTTTTATTTTAAATTAATGAAGATTTTTATATTTTAAATTAAAAAAATAATAATTGTGAAATGATTGCATGGGCGTTATTGGGCATTATTCCCACTACGGCACTTTTGCAATAACCCCCAATAATGCCCCATGCTGACTGGACTGCCACGTGTCGCAAAACGCCCCATGGGCATTATTTGGCTAAACCACTACACATGGTCTTAGGAGTTAGGACGAAAATCTGACCCTCAACAACCCAAGATTGACATATTAAAAAACATTTTAAAAAAAAAAGTCGGCAAACTGTATTCAATATACGGTTTCAAACCGACTAACCTTACCAATCGAACCTAATTATATCTCTGGTTTTCGGTTTTGTTTTAAACCGAAACCAAATTAGGTTAACCAATTTTTGGTTATAGAAAACTCCATTCGATTAAAAATGAGAAACCCAAAATACATGTATTGGGCTATAAGTTTTCCTTTTTGTACAGGCCATTAAACATTTAAGCCATAATATTTGTACAGACCATTAAACATTTAAGCTTATGCCATAATAAAACCGAACTAAGAAACTTAAAATCCAAACCAACAAGCACCCGTCTTATTAAATTTCAGGATTTTTGGTTTGCAGGCGATGATCATTTTTTTTAATGGCAATGTTTGCTTCTACTCTATTACACCAAAAATCCTAAATTAATCGCCTAATCCAAGTCTGAACCTGGGACCTCTCCTTTAAGAGACAATCCTCAAACAAGTGGGCTAGCCCCACGTTGGCAACCGATGATCAATTGAATACCCATCTTCTTTCATAATTCATAAGAGTCTATATATAGATTGACCTGTTGAAGTGTTGAGCAAAATCTCACAGGCCTTCTTTCATGGGCCTCGTCTCATATTAAGCAGATGCCAAGCCCAAAACATTTGAATAATGAAAACAGCCCTTAGAAGTTGGGCCCTTTACTACTATCTTTGTGAATTTGTGCTGTGAATTAGAACACCACTTTGTGAATTGTGATTCAGTTGTGAATTAAAACGCAGGGACTCCTAGACAGTAGAGATGCACAAACCGGGTTTTTTAGAACCTGGAACCGGATAGGAATCGAGTCCGGGTTTGGTCTATTGGCTCAGGCTTTCAATCACGAACATACAAAATCAAACACAAACGATTTGGAGAATAACACGTCTCATACTGTTTGATTTAGGTTTTTGGGGGGTGTGGGGTAGGTTTTTTTGTGAGGTATAGTTTTTTTTTTTTTTTGGGGGGGGGGGGGGGGGGGGGAGGATGTTTAGGTTTTTGGGCGGTGATGAAGTGATTTATTTTGTTGAATTCATATTGGTTTTCGCAATAAGAGTGGTTCTCGCATGAACTCTGCCCGAACTAATCCTAAACCTACTCAAACTCTATATAAATAATTAAATAAACTAACTAGATAAACCAACAAATATTTGATTTGTATGAAACATTAATCATCAATACTCGTACTATTACTATCCTTAATGATAACTCGATACGAGTTTAAAAAAATGAAACCTTGGTCCATGATATCACAAAATCAAAAACAAGATATTGGACCAAAATATGAACCTATTGACAATGACACATTGCCTATTTTTTCATCCCCTTTTTTTAGAATTAAGGGGGTCTACATGATAAAGTTTTAAAAATGTTTTTTGTTTAAAAAATAAAAGAATTCTTTTATTAAACTTTGTTAAAACTATGATTAAATGGATACAGAAACTTGTAAAAAAACAAAGTTTAATTAACCTCTTGTTTTTCTTTTCTTTTTTTTTTTTTTTTTTTTTTTTTTTTTGAGAATTCAGGGTTTCTACATGATGTGTCAGATTTTTTCTATTTGACCTGACCTATATGGGTCGTATGAGCATATATATATGTAGTATACGTCCTGTATATGTATCGTATAGGTTAATTTGTAATTTTAAAGGTATTTTGTTTGTATAATGTATTTAAAGTGTTTTTTGTTTGTTTAATGGATATAACATGAAAAGTAACCGGCAAGATACGCCAAAATACGACACCGTATAGACATAATACCCCATAATACGAAACAGTATGACAAGTAGAGACAGACTAAGCCATAATACGTGATAACACGACACGTATATACAATCTACACCCTAATACGACACTTACAAACAATAAACATGACAATACCGAGAGTCACCGACAAGACCCATACGGACAATATATGTGATAATACTGAACATATTGACAATATACATCAAAATACGACATTTAACGACAAAATACGTCAAGTAATGATACGTACGACACGTATACATACAACACGACACGTTAGAGTACAAGTGGATTGCAAACAACATTACATGTAATCATAGAATACGATACTACACGGAAAACGAATGTCACCGATACAACACGTATAGAGTATGTACTTCATAAAACGACATGTAATGACAAAATACGTCAAAATATTGCCCGTATATGTACCGAATAGGCAAAACTTAAAATTATGAAATTTTGATTTTAACCCCATACGCATCGTATAGGTCAAAATTGGGTCGTATAGTAGGCTAATATGGGTCGTATAGACCCCCTGAATTCTAAAAAAAAACAAGGGGTTAATTGATAAATCAGGGGTCAATACGGGTCGTATAGGCCTATACGGGTCGTATTGACCCCCTGATTTATCAATTAACCCCTTGTTTTTTTTAGAATTCAGGGGGGTCTACATAAGTTTTAAAAATGTTTTTTGTTTAAATGATAAAAGAATTATTTTATTAAACTTTGTTAAAACTATCATTAAATGTATACAAAAATTTGAAAAAAAAACAACGTTTAATTAACCTTTTTTTTTTTTTTGAGAATTCATGGGGTCTACATGATGTCTCATATTTTGTCTATTTGACCTAACCTATACGGGCCGTATGAGCATATATAGATGTAGTATATGTATCGTATAGGTTAATTTGTAATTTTAAAGGTATTTTGTTTGTATAATGTATTTAAGGTGTTTTTTTGTTTGTTTAATGGATACAACATGTAAAGTAACCGGCAATATACGCCAAAATACGACATCGTATAGACATAATACGCTATAATACAGAACAATACGACAAGTAGAGACAGACTACGCCATAATATGTGATAACACGACAATTATATACAGTCTACACCCTAATACGACACTTACAAACAATAAACGTGCCAATACCGAGCGTCACCGACACGACTCGTACGGACAATATATGTGATAATACCGAACATATTGACAGTATACGTCATAATACGACATTTAACGACGAAATACGTCAAGTAATGATACCGTACGAAGCGTATACATACAACACGACACGTTAGAGTACATGTGGATTCCAAACAAAAGTACATGTAACCATAGAATACGATACCACACGGAAACCGAACGTCGCGTATAAAGCATATACTTCATAAAACGACACATAATGACAAAATACGTCAAAATACGGCCTGTACACGCACCGAATATGCAAAACCTAAAATTATGAAATTTTGATTTTACCCCTATACGCATCGTATAGGTCAAAATTGTGTCGTATAGTAGGCTAATACGGGTCGTATAGGCCTATACAGGTCGTATAGACCCCTGAATTCTTTAAAAAAAAAGGGTTAATTGATAAATCAGGGGGTCAATACGGGTCGTATAGGCCTATACGAGTCGTATAGACCCCCTGAATTCTAAAAAAATCAAGAGGTTAAGTGATAAATCAGGGGGTTAATTAAACTCTCTCTCATTTTACAAAATTTTGTATTTATTTAATCATAGTTTTAAAAAAGTTTAATAAAAGAATTCTTTTATTTAAAAAAAATATTTTTAAAATTTTATCATGCAGACAGACCCCATGAATTCTAAAAAAAAACAAGGGGTTAGTTAAACTTTGTTTTTTTTTTTTTTTTAATTTGTATACATTTAATCATAGTATTAACAATGTTTAATAAAAGAATTCTTTTATTTTTTAAACTAAAAACATTTATAAAACTTTATCATGTAGACCCGCTGAATTCTAAAAAAAAAAAACAAGGGTTAATTAAACTTTGGTTTTTTTTTTATAAATTTTTGTATACATTTAATCATAGTTTTAACAAAGTTTAATAAAAGAATTCTTTTATTTTCTAAACAAAAAATATTTTTTAAACTTTATCATGTAGACCCCCTGAGTTCTAAAAGGGGGGGGGGGGGGGTAATTAAACTTTGTTTTTTTTACAAAGTTTGTGAACATTTAATTATAGTTTTAACAAAGTTTAATAAAAGAATTCTTTTATTTTTAAACAAAAAACATCTTTAAAACTTTATCATGTAGACCCTCTTAATTCTAAAAAAAAACAAGGGGTTAATTGATAAATTAGGGGGTCAGTACGACTCCTATAGACCTATACGACCCGTATTGACTCCCTGATTTATCAATTAACCCCTTGTATTTTTTTTAGAATTCAGGGGGTCTATACGATTCGTATAGGCCTATACGACCTGTATAGGTACAGCCAAATAGACAAAATTTGACACATCAGTATTTATTGAAAATTAAAAAAAGCAATACGACCTGTATGGGCATATACGAGTTACGACCCATATTAAAGGTGTAGATTTAAGAGTTCAGATGCAACAAGAACCCTAATTGCAAATTTGCAATCTAATTGAATCCACGTCTGAGATTCATCAATCAACCTTTAACACCGTCGACAAAAACCACAAATTAAATAATAATATTAAAATTTCAACCATCAACCAATCATCATCAACCAATGAAGTATTTTTAATTTGCCGACATCAATGGCATCCAATTCCATTGAACCCCTTCTTTCTCCATCACCACAAACCCCAATTTTCCCCCTTTCCATCAATCCTCCAAATTAGGGTTTTCTTTTGTGATCAATCCACCCTCTCAAAACCCTAATCTTGGACCCTTTTCTTCAATTCTCCATTTCATATCATCAATCATCTCTACATGAACATTGATTGTTGTCTTTATTCACGTGTACGTATACCTATAGATACAGATTCCTGTACGTATTGTTGTATGTAACAATAGTTTGTTCGGTATGAAGCAATCCAAGAAGAAGAAAAGACCTAGACCTGGACCTAAACCCCATGTTTCCAAACCCAATCAATCAACCGGATCTCAAAACCCTAATTCTGACCCGATTGATGATCCGGGTCATGATCAAGTTAGGGTTTTGAACAGTTTAACCCAAAACCCTAATTCTGACCCGATTGATGATCCGGGTCATGATCAAGTTAGGATTTTGAACAGTTTAACCGATTCAATTGCTTCGGTTTCTCTAAACTCAACCGACACGGGTTCGGGTTCGAGTGTTAATAGGGAAGAAGATGGTATAGAATTGTTTGGGAGTTTGACGGAGACCGGTTCGAGCTCGAGTGGGAGCTCGGGTTTGTCGAATTGTGACGAGTATAATCGGGCGGGTAGGGGGAAGGTTAAAAAGGGGAGTAAAGTGGTTGCTGCAACTGGAATGGTGTCTAGTGTGTTGGGGAAGGATTATGTGTTTGGGAAAAGAGGGGTTAATAAGTTGAAGGGGTTGTCGGGTGATGGCGACGGTGTGAGTTATGATGATGCGGAGCAGTTTTTGTGTTCGATGCTTGGTGATGATTGTGAATTGGGCATGAGTTTGGTTAAAGATGTGCTTTGTGAGTAATTTATGATGTTATGTGATCATGTGATGTGTTTTTGTTTTTTTTTTTTGAAGTGACTTGTGTGTTGTTTTTGGTAGGTCAAACTGCTTATGATGTTGAAAAGGTAAAGGGTTGTTTGTTTGTTCTTTAGATTGGTTTTATATTGATTTATTGATTGATACTTTTTTGTGTGTTTTGGTGTCAATTTTGCCTAACTTGTGAAAGAGTGTAAGTTGAAACTTGAAACCTTAATCAATAATGTGACGTGTTAGTTGGACGTTGTAGCGTGCGTGCACATGCTGCTAGTGATAGAAGTTGTAGACTTGTAGTGACGATTTTTAACTTTTATGTACATTTGTGTTGTTTATGTAAGGCAAATTGGTTTTTAGTAATCCATACTATCACTTGTTGGTATGGTTGTTAATAGTGAGCATAGCGCTCGCTATAGCGTTTAGCGTGGCGATGCGGTGATAGGTCGCAATCTGATTTTGGCGCCTCCATAGGGTGAAAACAACGGGTTTTGTTTTAATCAAAATACCGATTAAATATACCTATAAAATAGCAGGATACAAGTTTTATTTTTATAAATAAATATACACATATAAAAACAGCGTATTTTAATAAAATATACATATAAAATATTTCTAATTTTTTTTCTAGTGTATCGCTGAATTAAAAATTGCGCTTGCTATTTCATCACCATCGCTACGTAGCGTATAGGTAACTTGTCGCTATGGTTTGCTATTCGCTATTAACAACTATGCTCGTTGGTTGATGATAATTTGTACTCTAAACATGGCCAAAGAGACTCCTAACTTTCCCTTTCGTTGCTAACAACTATCTCACTCGCATTATCATCATATATTTACACTCGATTTTGCTCATATGGATGATTATGAGCGGAATGGGAGAACGTACATTTCTTGTGACTTGTGAGAGAGATCGAGTGGAAATCAAGTATAAACGAGTGTAAATCTTTGATGATTATGTGAGTGAGATTGCTTTTGGCAACGGAAATGAAAGTTAAGAGTGTCACTGGTTAGATTGTTAGTATGGATTATTGGCGGTCAATAGTGCATAGTTTGGACTTTGGATTATTATAATCCAATCTGCCTTTATTTAACGATTTATTTATTCTTGTCAATTTGTCTTCAGGCTTTGGACATACTGCTTGAGTTAACTGGTTCACCCTCATCCGAGCTCTCCAATACCGGTTCACATCAAAACTTAAACATAGAAAGTAAAGATACTAGGTCTCCTCTAAAATCAAGTGCTAGTGTAAGTAACCTGTTCTCTTTGCAGCTTTAAAATCAATATTATGGGCATGGTTGTAAAAATCCCGACTAGCCTCCGATTAGTCGCCGATTAATCACTGGTCGGAGGTTCACCAAGTAATTTTTATCTAATCGGCCAATTAATTAGTAGGCGTCAACAGTGGTCAAATCTAGTCCTGATTGGCCAAAAATCGGTGGTAGTCTAGTGATTCTGGCCAGATTCTTGACCAAAATCTGTAAATTCTGGCAATTAATCTTATCTACTTGAAATATGGGTCGAAGAAAGTGTTAAAACATGTCTAATTAAAAAAAAATACATAAAAATGTGTGTGTATACATAGAAAACTGAAAATTACATATAAAATCCAATCCGATTATTGATTAATCACTAGTCGGTACCCCACCTGACGACTAGCGCCGAGTGATTCTTACTACAAGTCAGCCAGTTTGGCCGGTTATAATGTATAAAGTTCGGTTCGATGATGGTTTGGAACTTGAAACCGGCATCGAACCGACCATTTAACGTTTACTGTTCAATTATTTGTTTCATTTTAGGAATTCTGAATATGCATATGTATTATATTCATGAACCATGTGTGTCATTTCAAAAATACTTGATACAAACCAACGCTTTTGTAAAATCAGTTTAAACCACCGAAGCTGAATTGTCAAATCGCTAAAATTGCTGGTGCGACCGACCCAGCCAATCTGGCCGGTTTGGTTTTTCGTCTCCGAAACCTTAATTAGTGGTTCGGCCCAAAAATTTGTCAAAACCGCCTGAACTGGACTTGTGCACCTCTAAATCGGAATACAACCAATTGTCTATTTAATCATTCAAATCGTATAATCACTATCAAAACATATTTCCAAACAACCTTTTATTAGTCATCTGTTGTATTCATGTTAATATGATACCTTTTTGACAGTTGACCGATAGGACATCTGATTTGGCTTCCTCTTCCGAGACTGATCTTAACGTGGGCTTTGACCGCAGGTAAAGCGGTTCTAATTATTACTTTACTTCGTTTTGTATAATGTATTGATATCGGTTTACTTTTCCTACACATCTTTCTAATGGGTTTGGTTTTTTAATGTAATATTGCATTTGTTTTGTGAATAACATTTTCAGTTTCATATTCTTTTAGGAATTACTTCGATGTTCTTGCTGGTTGTGGGCCCCAACCGCCATCCGGCACCAAAAACACATCCGAACTGACTCACGAAGTGTTGGAATCTCTTTTCAACACACCGAAAAGTTCGAAACACGAACCGGGAAGCATGAACTGGAGGAACGTAGTAAAAAAGATGGAATCACTCGGCCAGGGCCTCGATTATTCTCCTGATGATACTGTAAAAAAACAGCATATTCCCGGTAAAAGAAAAACATCATAGTTTTTCCTGAAAAGTAACATTTAAGGTTTTCGATTTTTTTAAACCAATCTAAATTTGCATGTAGCTAAAGGAGACGATTATCAGGACTATAGAACTACTGCAAGTCAGCACCGGGATTCAATGAAGTCCTATTATCACAAGGCAATTTTTTACTCTAGTAAAGCTGCATACTACTATAACTCTTAAAATGAATGGTCGGTGCTATGCAACCACAAAAAGACAAAAAAGCGCACTAAGTTTCGTAATTGACACTAACAGCCCCTAAAGTTTCGAAAATGACATTTACACGCTTACACGTTCTAAAAACTTTATAAACTGTCATCTTCACCACTTTGAGTTCTAACTTTTCAAATTTACCCTCCGTATTTTCATTGTTTAGCTTAAAAGTAAAAAACTATTTTCTCACGTGTTAATTTTTATGACGTGTCGGTATAAATTCACGTTTCGACGTAAATTTTTTTGTAAACGAGGGTGGCCAAATATAATGTGTTTTCATGCTTATTTTTATGTACGTTTTCAGTTGGTCTACGTTTGTACGTGTCGGTATAAATTCACGTTTCAACGTAAATGATATAATTTCACGTTTAACATAAATTTATTTCGGATACGAGTCTGGTCAAATATATTACGTTTTCATGCTTATTTATGCGTACGTTTTCGGTTGGTCTATGTTTTGACAAAAACTTTGTTCGCAAAGGTAAGGGTGGTGTAGTGGTTTGGTGGAACCCTCACTAAATGACCAGGGTTCAATTTCGTTTCTTTTGTAACTGCAATGCTTTAGATCAGATACGTCGAAACACGTGTTTTCATATGGTTAACGCACATAATGTGCCGCCAGCTATAAATAATCAAGACGTCACCTTCGCAACGCACGACCTATAGCAACAATCGAGCTGTTATCGTTTATGAAGGATTTTGTTGCCTATTTATTTTGCAGGCTGCAACTGCGTACGCAAATGGAAAACGTGAATATGCTGCATATCTCTCTGATCAGGTATGTGTAGAAGATTTAAATAAATTCATATATTTATGTTCAAATTTTTTATAGATTGTCAAGAACTTGGTTAAAAAAGCGTGAGGCTTCGAGGTGTTTAGGTCCCAAAAGCCGAGGCGCGAACTTCACGTACTTGTGGCGTTGCTACATTTCAGCATTGACCCTGATTTTGACCCGCATGTGCATGAAGCGCCGCCTCTAGTCCTTGAGGTGTTTTTCTTATCGCCTCGCACGCCTCACGTTTCAGGCGCGCTTTTTTTAAGATTAAAGTATGAATAATTGAAATAGTGTATCGTGATGCAGGGAAGGATGTGTAATGAAAAGGCTCGGCAAGCGGATGAAAGGGCAAGCCAGGATATATTCAATTCAAGGTTTGTTAATTGTTACTGTGCTATTGTATTAATATTCAATTCAAGGTTTGTTAATTGTTACTGTGCTATTGTATTAATATGATTATGTGGATTGACTAATTATACGGCATGCAGGAACAAAGACATTGAAAATGTGATAACAATCGATCTACACGGACAACATGTGAAACAAGGAATGAAGCTTTTAAAACTTCACCTCTTATTTGGTGCATATGTTCGATGTAAGCATCTCATATCGTCTGGTTGCCTTTCTTCTATCGCAGATGTCTATTATTATTATATAGAGTAAAATGCCATTTTCGTACCTGACCAGTTTTGCAACTTTCGTCCAAAGGTTTGTTTTTCCGCATATGGATTCAAAAGGCTTTAAAGCTTGCCATTTTCATCCGGCTCGTTAACTTCATCCATTCTTCTCCGTTAAGTCGGGGGTATTTCCGTCTTTTATGCTAACTTAAAGGGCAATTCGGGTTTTTTCAATTTATGTAAAAAGATCGAATACCCCTGAAAAAGACCGAATTGTCCTTTAATTTAACAAAAAAGACGAAAATACCCATGACTTAACGGAGAGAATGGGATGGAATTAACGAGCCGGATGAAAATGGCAAGATTTCAAACCTTTTGGATCCACATGCGCAGAACAAACCTTTGGACGAAAGTCGCAAAACTAGCCAAACCTCGGGGACGAAAATGGCATTTTACTCTATTATATATTATTACTTTAATTCCCTTTTGTGTCTTTGATGTATAGCTGTGCGGCTCTTCAGAGTTATCACAGGATGTGGGAGTCATGGTCTTGGAAAGTCAAAGATTAAACAGACGGTATGCAATCAAACATTATATGTGCATATTGTCTAATGTGTAGCTTAAGCGGTTAGGATGGTTATTGTAGGTTGTGAATCTGTTAGAAGCCGAAAACATTGAATGGAAAGAAGAAAATAGAGGAACTTTGTTAATCAAACTAAATGGGCAGAGAGAGTTCAGCTTCTTGGACTCTGGTAGCGACAGCGACTAAATTTTTTTCTTTCGATTATCTTTCCTGACCGAAACTTTGTACGAGTGTATGTTTAAGGAGAGATAGATGTGACTTTAGAGGTGAGTTAATCTTCTCATGAGATTATGTTGTTCGTTGAAGATATTGTAAATTAAGCACAGATTAGTTGTGTAGACTTGGGATTAGTTGTAAAGTAACCCAACTTTTTATGTATTTATGTAAGCGAAAAGTGCTTCATTTTGTATCATTGTGTTTGTTATCTTTGCGTCCATTTAGTTTTCTAATATTTGGGAGGTAGTGCGGCTTAACATATGCGTGATGAAGTAAGCTAGGCTGAGTCGTATTTAGTGGTGGGGTTGAAAGCAGCAAGAGTGTATGCCTGTTGCGGCTTTGGGAGGGTTGGGGTGAGCAATGGGTTAGAACCGGAGCTAAAAGATGGGGGAAACTCGGACCTCTTGATAACGGTTAGCGTTAGGTCCGGTCTGGTCTGGGTGGTTATGGTTATCTGGTCAACTAATAACCGGTTCCTGGTAGGACCAAATGTATTGCAACATGTTCATGGGGTGGGTCTAATATGGAGGTTACAACCAGACCCGAACCGGCAACTAGTGTTAACAGGTTTCACGGGCCAAACACGGATCTTGCTCACCCCTACAGGGGAGAGTAGGGAAGTGGAGATTATAGTTTCTTTCGTTGAACTTGGATTTCCAAATAAATCTAAAAAATTCTGTTTGGGTCGTGATTGAGTGACTAAGTTATAAAACAAAAATAAATTCAAAAGTCTGGTTATAACTTATGCTTGATACATAACACGAACATCAAACCGGTGTCGCAAACAAAACAAAAAAAAAGAACCCTGATGAAGCCTAAAACATCAAACATAGATTATAGAGGTAGTTCACCACTATCAACAATTGTAACTTTGCTTTTTGGTGTTCCACTTTGTGTCCCCTCAGCTTCCATCTTGTAAACAACATCCATCCCAGACAACACTTTCCCAAATACAACATGTTTACCATCCAACCTGACAACATTAATCAAAAGTAATTTCTTTAGCTAACCATATAAATAATGAAAATATGTTTCGATATAAATTATAATCATGCAAATTACCAGCTGGTTGTGACTGTTGTGATGAAGAACTGTGAGCCATTGGTGTTTTTTCCAGCATTTGCCATTGACAATAGTCCTGCAAACCGATTCCCAGAATCGTTTGTCAAGCATTTTTTTATATAATGATGATTTAATGTAGGGATGGGATTGGTACAGTCGGTTACGGATTTGAACAAAACTGGGTACCAAATACCGTACCAAATATATTTGTATGGTACGCATACGGGTATTTCGGTACAGTACCCGCTTGGCCGCTTTGGTACCACTTTGTTTTAATTTTATTTTTTGAGCACTCGTACGGGTACTAAATAGGTCAAATCGGCACCAGTACCAATACAATACGAGTATCAAATAGGTAAAATTGGTCTGAGTACCAATACAATAAGGGTACCAAATTGATAAAATCGATACAAGTACCATAAATACCATAATATGAAATAAAACATAATATAAAAAAACTTTTAAAATAAAATTCGATACCAGTACCCTTTATTACCCGTACCGATACCGAATACTGAAATCAATGAAACTGGGTACCGATACATAGGGATGAGCATTTGGGACTTGGTACCCATTTTTTGGCGTTTTCGGTGCCGGTATTTTCGGTACAGTACCGGTTACCGAATTTTACACACAAATATCGGTACCGTACCGAACGTTTTCGGTACCAGGTACCCATATTTGGCGAATTTCGGTAACGGTACTAGTACCGACCTACCGAATACCTAAAATCGGTATGGGTATTTGTGAAAAAAAAGCTCATCCCTAACTTAATGGATTGATTATTACCTGGTGCGGTATGCTTGATCTTGAAGTTTTCGTCATTAAATTTTTCTCCGTAGATCGATTCACCGCCTCTACCATCTCCAAGGGTGAAATCACCGCCTTGAATCATGAAGCTCGGAATAATCCTGTGAAATGCGCTTCCCTTGTAGTGAAGCGGTTTCCCGCTCTTTCCGGTGCCTTTCTCCCCTGGCACGATTGGCAACAAAAACAAAACGCAAGCACATATAATATAATGTTGTTGAGGAATATTCAATATACAATGTGAAATCAGAATGATGAGGGAAGAAGATAGATTTTGGCGTACCTGTGCACAAAGCTCGGAAGTTTTCTGAAATCAGAAGAATATAAATTAGTAAAGAGCAATTTTTCCTCTCAAAATAATTGAAAGAAAAGTTGGTGAACGACACAATCGTACCTGCTGTTTTGGGAACCGTCTTTCCAAAGAGACCGAAAACAATTCTTCCTGAGAAACAATCAAGTAAATGTTTCAGATTTCACATAAAGTCGGAAAATACAACTATCTCATATACATATTATCAAATTTATATGTGCATATACGATGATGCTTTAAGTGTCAAGGTCCCACGAGTTGATATTAGAAAGAAAAATGACATACCAGCAGGTTTTCCAGCAATCTCAACATCGAAATACACCTTGTGAGTCACTTCCTTCAAATCTTTGTTTGATTTCTTAGCCTGCAAAAATGTGTGTTTCAGGGGCAACACTATCAGATATCATACTATATACGACATCATACAATAACCAATTTGTGACATCAGGCATAAGGTTCAATGTACATTTAGTCAACATGCATCTTAATCTTAATATCTTATATATAAAGATCATTAAAAATAAACCATAACAGATGGAGGGATGACAAGTGAACCGTTAGTCCAATATATCTTGTAACAAGTAACAGATTTCTTGCTTACCCAAACAAGTATAGAAGAATCTAGATTCCAAAACAAGACCAGCACATCCCATCTTGGTTTTAGAATGTGCGCATCAGATGTGCATAACACGCGACGCGCACCGCGCACGATGCGTTGATGACATAGCATCAAGTGCAGTGATGTGATGCAGCATTTTAGCGGGTGCGTGATTGCGTGATGCAGTCTAATGCGACACATTATGCAATTGACCAATATTTGAACAAATTAGACCATCGATTGCAAGGAGTCTGAGTTTTTCAAATCCAAATGAACAAATCTGATAATCGAACGAGCAATAGGTTTAAGTACTTGAACAAATCAGACCAAAGATGATTAGAATATCTCATATTTTCGTGTTTAACAATTTAAAACGTTATCTATGAATAATAATTTTCAGTAGTTTTCTTAACAACGAACGTCTAGCATACGTGTTGCGCACGCTTTCGTTCGATCTAAACCCTAACAATGGAGATGATCGCAACCACAACAGACTCGAAACAAACAGATCCAGTACAATCAAACAGCAATTACACATTTCAAAAGATCTAATCTACAATCTACAATAGGTGATATAATAACAGAACAGATCGATATAGTGATAAACTAAACCCTAAGAACGAAGCGCAAGAGGTATTGAAGGAGATTTTAGGGGTAAAATGTTACCTCGGTGAGAGCTAGGGTTCCGATGAGAAGAAGAGAGCAGAGGAGTACGGACGATTGCAGCTTCATGTTGGCTACTGTCTGTGATGTGATTTTCAGCCGTCTTGAGGTTTATAAGTAGAAAGGTGATGTAATCTAAGCAAGTGTGATGATGACACGTGGCCGGTTGAAGTTGTTTGTAGCAATTCGCTTGGTTTTGGGTGCAACGTTATTAATCACAAAAGTTCCAATTTACTTCCGTTTTATTTCATTTGGTTTCATCGTTTTAACGATTTTGCCATATGCCATAGTTATTAGAAAGAGTTAACTGCCATCTTCGTCCCTGTGGTTTGGTCACTTTGGCCATTTCAGTCCATTTCTCAAAAATGCGCCATTTTCGTCCCCCACGTTCTGAAAAGGTGCCATTTCAGTCCAAAAACCATAACCCAGTTAAGTCAGTTAGTAATTAAGGACTGATTGTGTAAATTTGTAACACAAGGGACCATTTGTGTAAAATGTATAAATATTTGAAAAATGGACTGAAATGGCACCACCGCCACACCAGTTCCCACCACCGCCACCACAGCCACTGCCACCACCACCACTCCGCCGCCGGAACCGAACCTGCAACTTCGCCGGAATCTTCACAGTCGCCGGAATCAGTCAACACGTCGTTCCAGCCGTTAACGGTTCGTTTTTCTTGTTCCGGTTCATTCGTTTATACTTGTACAATGTTTGCACCACCACTCCGCCGCCGGAACCGAACCTGCAACTTCGCCGGAATCTTCACAGTCGCCGGAATCAGTCAACACGTCGTTCCAGCCGTTAACGGTTCGTTTTTCTTGTTCCGGTTCATTCGTTTATACTTGTACAATGTTTGCACCAGGTTAATTGGAATATAACCTGATTTTGGTCGTTAATTTGAGCCGTTGACTTTCCTGTTTGACCTTCTGTTGACCGATTTGGGGGAGATGACACTGTTGACATCTGTTTGACCGCCGGAACCACCACCATCAACGTCATCATCGTCATCATCTGTTATCATCATCATCGATCTTCATCATCGAACCAAGATTGAAGGAAGGGGATCAGACACCGCCACGGTTGCACCACCATTCGTGTTGCCCGCCAAGTTACTGTCCGAGTTTTATCCAGTGCCCCAGTAACCTCCAACTTTATGTAACATTTCTCATTAAATATATAAACAAAAATACCATATGTTTGCCATCTAAGAGTACTGTGGTTGATTACCGGGGAGCAAATAGAGACAACTCATCAGTTCAACGTTCAACATGATCCAATACAGTCATTAATAGGCTCAACTTTGTAAATGAAACATAATGGATAGACTGCCATGGCTGCAACCTTACTAGATGCAATGCATAACAGAGAGATATAGAACCATAATGGATAGACTGCCATGATTGAAGAAGACGGGCGGTGATGAAGATGAAGATGGTGGCGGTGGTGGTGGCAGTGGCTGTGGTTGCGGTGGTGGTTGTGGTGGCGGTGGTGGCAGCGGAGTGGTGGTGGTGGCAGGGCTAGTGGTGGTGGTGTTCAAATTTACACAAATGGTCCCTTGTGTTACAAATTTACACAATCAGTCCTTAATTACTAACTGACTTAACTGGGTTATGATTTTTGGACTGAAATGACACCTTTCCAGAACGTGGGGGACGAAAATGGCGCATTTTTGAGAAATGGACTGAAATGGCCAAAGTGACCAAACCACAGGGACGAAAATGGCAGTTAACTCTATTAGAAAATAGTCATTTTTCTCCGATAGTTTACTATGTTTTTCCCATTTTGTTCCCCGCATCTAACTTCTTCCAAATTGTTTGTTACCAAATTGTTTGTTAACTGAAAGGGTGTTTTAGTAATTTTAAGTATAAAACTAAGGGTATTTTAGTAAAATTACAAATGAAGATTATATTATATATAATAATAATATATACACATACATGCATACATACATACACCCTCTTCTCTCTATTTCTCTCTCTCTCACTCTACATGCTTTCTCTCTCCTCCATAACCAGACATCAACATCAGCAGCTTCATCATCGGTAACCTCACCACCAACAGAAATCCCTCACCGTCTTTTGAACTAGAAAACCCTAGATATACCTGAAAAGCCTTTACCGGAATCACCAAAAACCACCACCTCTTGTCGCCGACAACCACTAGCCGCAACCTACCGTTGACCACCATCTACCCTATATATGAGTTAAATGGATATAAAAGTTATGAGACACAACAAGAAACATGAAGTGATCCCCATGTCAAAATTGCAGTAAGAGCATTCACGTCCCTTTCACTATTTTCATGTTGTAATTACATTAAAAACAATTACATTTTCTATCTCATTTCATTTATATAATAGTTTTCTATACCTTTATCGTTACATTTCTTCTCTTCCACTTACAACCACTTTTTATATTATAACATGTTTTGATGGAAGGAATGTGAATGCTCTAAGCACTCCAGTTATAAACTTACATATATTCATAAAAAAAAGAGTTAACTTTCGTTTTGCTCCCTGTATTATGGTCATTTTAACAGTTTTGCTCCAATAGTTTAAAAATAGCCATTTTCCTCCCTGATCTTTCGAGTTATCGCCAGTTTGCTCCATGGCTCTAACTCAGTTAAAACGTTCAATTAAAAGTAGGGGTATTTCGGTAGTTTACTCCCTGGCTCTAACTCAATTAAAACGTTTAGTTAAAAGTCACGGTAGTCGTGGTCGGCAGGTGGTAGTTGCAGGTGGTGGTGGATGGTTGTGGATGGTGGTGGCCGGTAGAAAGAGTGGTTGAAAAGATGGGGGATCAGAAAATTATTACTTATATACATGTAAATAAACAAGTCATAGGTTTATTTATGTGAAAAGACTTACATGCTCTTGCTTTTATCTATAAAATTACCAAAATACCCTTCTAGTTAATGGATTTTTTGGATGGAGTTAGAGGTAGGGAGCAAAATGACGATAAGTTAGAAAAATCAGGGAAGAAAATGACTATTTTTAAACTATTGGGGCAAAACCTTTAAATTTACCAAATTACAGGAAGCAAAATGGAAGTTAACTCTAAAAAATAATGTTACAAAACCAAGGGAAGGTGATGTTTGGTGAAGTATTAATGATTTATTGAGAGGTTATATCTAGACCAGTCAAAGGCAGTGTGTCTCAAAGGCAGTATGTCTAGTTTTTATTTAAAAGACCTTAATAGTTAAGTTTTAGAAATATGCTTATTGATTCAGATGCTACCTCTTAATCGCTCAGCATAAAGTTGCCGTATATCTATTCCTCTTTAATATATTCCACAATTTTGTAGCATGAGAACCGTTTATTATTAAATATCACGTTCTTTAAAATTCTCTAGATCGTGGTCATGAAAATAGCTTGGATGAACTTTCTAGTTATGCTTTATGTTCTCAATTTCTCCACAAAACTCCAACTGGGTTTTTCACCTATATAACCTAAATTACAGTTTGATTAATTTGGTTAACTATTGATTAACTCTTTGTTCTTGGTATGGTACTAATTCAACCATACTTCGGCTAACATATACTATAGGGAGGGATCATAAGAAAACTTCCCTTTAATAGAACCGTCTTTTTATAGGGGTGTACAAAAATTGTTGAAGTTGATCGAACAACCTAACCGTTTTGCCGTGAGATCCCAACTAGGGCTGTAAACGAACCGAACGTTCAGCGAACAGTTCGTGAACCGTTTGGCGGGAAGTTCGTTTATGTTCGTTCGTCAGCGAACAGTTCGTGAACCGTTTGGCGGGAAGTTCGTTTATGTTCGTTCGTTTAATAAACGAACGAACATGAACACGAAATTTCGTTCGATTAGTTAAATGAACGAACATGAACAGAGGTCTCGTTCGTTCGATTGTGTTCGTGAACGTTCGGTAAGGTGTTCGTGAACGTGTTCATGAACATTCGTTGATTTGCGTTCGTTTATGTTCGTATGTTTGTGTTTTAATTGAAGATCTTTGCACTTTCTTATATTTTATTTGTACTTTTTATATTATTAAACTTTTATTTATTTTATTACCCTAACAATTAAATTAGGAAACCCACTTTCACCTTGTTTATGCATCATTTCCTTTTCATTTCTCATTATCTACATCGGCGAATACGATCGACCTCCGTTCCACAATAAGGGATTCAAGTTCGAGTGCTACTCTCTGGGCCATCTATCTTTATCATTCGTGGCGTTCGCCAAATTTATTTGTGTTCATTTGTGTTCGTGAACCGTTCGCGAACACGCTCATTTCCTTAATGAACGAACACGAACATAAAATCCCGTTCGGTAAGTGTTCATGAACCGTTCGTGAACACATTTATTTTCTTAACGAACGAACACGAACAAGGCCCTGTTCGTGTTCGTTCGGTTCGTTTACAGCCCTAATCCCAACGGTTCACTTCACTGTTCGGTTTGGCGTTTTAACGGTTCAGTTAGCAACTTGAAATAAACCGTTTAAGGTTTATTATTTACAATTTTTTTTTTCATTTTTGGAATATGTACTCATGTATGTGTATTATAATCATGGACCATCTTTAATATATAACACTTTTTAATATAAACTAATCATTTAAAAAAACTAGTCAAACATCAAAACCGAACCATTAGACCAATACAACCAACCAGTTCGACCAACTGTCAAAACATGATATCAAATAACAAGTTATGAATATAACACACCAAAACTGCAGCTCCGTAAACAAGCAGATTGTATATGGTTGTACACTTATTAAAAGGGACTGAACGAGAAAGAGACAGGCAGCAGATCAACGCATGATCTGCGTTTATTTGTAGTTCAGGTACGACCACAGGGATTAGCGAATACTGGAGACAGCAGACTGTTTTTTAGAGGCTTGTTGTAAAGAAGACAAGGGGATGATAACGATGGGATCCCAAGGAGCGGCATATAACGAGCCGGACATAAACTCTATTGCCAAGCAGAGCCCAACAGAAGAAAAGAAGCAGCCCAAAAAACTTAGCCCACAGCAACAAAGAAGCAGCCCACATGAAACAAAGAAAAGGAAAAATTATACGGTGCATATAGAATTGACAAGGAAATATAACAAAAGTATATATATATATATTTCAACACCCCACCCCCTCAATTCAATATGCAAAACAGTTAAAGAGACCAAGACTAGCACAAACCTTTTCGTGAGCTTGAGTCAACAAACCTTTTGTGAAAATATCCGCAGTTTGCTCCTCAGATGTAACACCAACAGTTTGAACAACGCCTTTAAAGATTTTCTCTCTCAAGAAAAACAAATCAATCTCAAAGTGTTTAGTGCGCTCATGGAAAACCGGATTAGCTGCTATAGATATAGCAGCAGCGTTATCACAGTATAAAGGAACAGGAAAATTCACATTAACCTGCAATTCTTTTAAAACATTTGTCAGCCAAATGATTTCACATGTAGCAGCGCACATGGAACGGTATTCTGCTTCAGCAGAAGACCGAAAGACAGTGGACTGTTTTTTACTTTTCCATGAAATAAGAGAGTTGCCCAAGAACACACAAAAACCAGAGACCGACTTTCTAGAATTAACACATTTTCCCCAATCAGAATCCGCATAGGCTTTTAAGTCTAAAGAATCCCCCTTTTTAAGTAAAATACCTTTACCAGGAGAACCCTTTAAGTATCTCAAAAGTCTTAAAGCAATTTTAAAATGAGCACCAGTGGGACTATGCATGAACTGACTCAAATAGTGCACATCATAAGCAATGTCAGGTCTTGTGTGAGATAAATAAATAAGTTTACCTACTAACTTTTGATAAACAGATATATCAAGCAAGACCTGATCATCTTTTTCGCACAAGTGAGTTAGGACATAATTAGTCTCAATGGGAGAATGAACTGGTTTGCAACCACTCATACCAAATTCAGCAAGAAGGTCTAAACAATATTTTCTTTGAGACAAGCACAAACCTTCAGTGGTTTTAAGAACTTCAATACCAAGAAAATATTGTAACATACCCAAGTCTTTAATAAAAAATTTAGACTTAAGAAGACTTTTAATTTTATTAATTTCAGTAGGACAACTACCAGTGATGATAATATCATCAACATAAACAAGAAAAATGATAAAAACAGAATCACTGGTTTTAATAAACATGGAATGATCGCATTTACTTTGTTCAAATCCTAATTCACTCAAGACATTAACAAGCTTTTCATTCCACATACGAGGAGCCTATTTAAACCATAAAGAGAGTTTTTTAACTTGCAAACTTTATCTTTTTGACCAGAATTGTAACCATCAGGAAGACACATATAGACTTCTTCATTTAAATCACCATATAAAAAGGCATTATTTATATCAAGTTGATATAAGCTCCAACCATAATGAACAGCAATAGTTAACACACATCGAACAGTCACCATTTTAACCACAGGAGAAAAAGTGTCAAAAAATCTATACCCTCCTTTTGACTAAAACCTTTGGCTACAAGTCTAGCCTTATACCTTTCTATTTCTCATGAAGCTTTGTACTTAATCTTATAGACCCACTTGCACCCAATAGGTTTCCTATTAGGAGGCAAATCTACAATTTCCCACGTATTATTTCTATGTAGCGCCTCTAATTCAGCATTCATAGCCTCAACCCAGTTTTTATCAGATTTAGCCTCAAAAAAGTTTTTAGGCTCGGAACTTTTATTCAACACAGAAGCAAAACATAGATTACATGGATCTAAATTAGCATAGTTTAGCACCTTTTCAAGACCATATTTCACTTTACCATCAACAATATAGTCATCAAGTTTAGAAGGAAATTTGGTATTTCTGGAAGATCTCCTAGGAACAGTATTAGTTTGACCTACATTATCTCCCTCAGCGTTATTAGAAATATCCTCAACTTCATTGTCATGCTCAGCCCTGTCCATATGTTCATCAGTGACACTTGGTTGCTGATAATCAGCCTTACCTAAAGTTTCACTAGATTCAACATTGGACTGCTGAGACCCATGATCAGAAATAGGATTATTTATGATTTCATCATCGGGAGTAGGGCCAACTCTGGGACAAGAGGTGCTAACAGAATCATACAAATCAAAGAAATTAAGAGTATTAACATTTAGAGTAAGATCGTGACCAGGCAAAGCTATTTTCTCTTTAAAGGGAAAAATAGTTTCATAAAACCTAACATCCCTAGATAAATACATCACCCTATGATCCAAACTCCAAATTTTATAACCTTTCTTTTCATTTGAATAACCTATTAGCACACTTTTTTCAGCATGACTTTTAAACTTATCCGAATTGTTTAAAATCATGCTAAAACAAAGACATCCTATAACCCTAAGTTGACCCAAAACTGGTTCAAAGCCATACACACATTCATAAGGAGAACTTCCCTTCAATACTGACGATGGAGTCCTGTTAATAAGATAAGTAGCAGTTAAGACACATTCTGACTAGAATTTAAGAGGAAAACCACCTTGAAACAGTAAAGCTTTAGCAACATTCAAAAGGTGCCTATGTTTTCTTTCGACTATACCATTTTGTTGAGGTGTATGTACACAAGAAGTTTGATGGACAATCCCATTAGAATAACAAAATTCACTCATTTGGTTATTAATGAACTCAGTTCCATTATCACTTCTAAAAGTTTTAATCTGTTTACCAAATTGAGTTTTAAGCAAGTTAAAAAATCCTTGTATATGATAAAAAAAACTTCACTTTTGTTCCTCATTAGATACACCCATACAGCCTTGGTATAGTCATCAACAGTAAGAAAGAACCTAAACCCATCTCTACTAGGAACCTTGTAAGGACCCTAAACATCAAGATGAACTAATTCTCCTAACATTTTAGATTTGTGATCACTTAAAGGAAAAGGATCTCTATGTTGTTTGGCTCTATGATAGGTTTCACATGGTGAAAGATTAGTATTTTTAACATCAATTTTTTGATATAGATTAAACACAATAGACCGATCCACTTTATCATAAGTTTCCTTTAAGTCTCTCCATACCTCAGAAGCAAGCTTAGAATACACATGACCAAGATACAGTTCATCAGACACAGAATTTAGAATCCAAGTGAGAACAATCGAGTTACATCTATCCGACTGTCTACCTAATACTTCATCAGTAGTAGACCTACGACAAGAGCCATCAATAAACCCAATTTTATTCTTAAATTGTAGAGCTAAATTCATAGAGTTTGCCCAAACTGTATAATTTTCTGACCCCTTAAATTTAATAGTGACAATAGACAGATTGGCACAATCACTAGGGTGCAGATATAAAGGGTCACCTGCATCAATCTTACTAACCAAAGTAGCACTAGTCGAACCCATAGTATCAGTAGTGACTACAGCATCATCTCCAGGCATATTAATCAATAAAAAAAAACAGAATAACAGGCAAGAAAAGACAAGAATAGCAAACTGAATAGCACAGAATCAATCAAGAAATAATCAAGACAGAGGCAGATTTGTAAAATAAAATAAAATTAAATTAAAAAAAATAAGATAAGGATAGAACGATCTCACAGCGGGTGCGTATAACTCCAGCGACTCAGATTTGTAACCTTCACTTAGGGTTACAATAATCTGATTCAGATGATGAACAAAGCCGTTCTGTTGGTTTGCCCTAAAAAAGAGACCAACGAGAACTTCCAGTAAGCCGCAAAGAAGAACCCAAAAATTAGGGTTTCAGACTTCAGCTGGTACGGAACCCTAGAAGACCAGAATCGCCAGATATGAAGTTGGCAGAACCAACCGGAACCACCAAGACTCCGATAACCACCAGAACACCCTAACGGATCTGAGAGAACTCCTTGATCGTAGCGGAAGAAATCAACCCAAGTGCACCTAGTGCTCTGATACCATGTCAAAAGACGATATCAAATAACAAGTTATGAATATAACACACCAAAATTGCAGCTCCGTAAACAAGCAGATTGTATATGGCTGTACACTTATTAAAATGGACTGAACGAGAAAGAGATAGACAACAGATCAACGCATGATCTGCGTTTATTTGTAGTTCAGGTACGGCCACAGGGATTAGCGAATACTGGAGACAGTAGACTGTTTTTTAGAGGCTTGTTGTAAAGAAGACAAGGGGATGATAACGTTGGGATCCCAAGGAGCGGCATATAACGAGCTGGACAGAAACTGTCACACCCTGATATTTCCACGTATTACCGGTTGGCCCGGTGGGGAGTATCGTGACGTGGTTGGTAACATTACAGTCAAACAACACAGTATTTAAATGCATAGCGGAAGCAAAAGATATATATATTTCAACCGAATATAATTGTAATATCAAGTATCACAAACAGTTGAAAGTAATCCACAGGTGGATCAAAATAAATAGGAAACATTGTTCAACAGTTTTGACATCCAAGCTTGCGAGACTTATTGTGGACGCTAGGAGAAAGCCAGCCTAGTTCGCGTAGTACCTGCACTTAACCTTTTTGGGAAAATACGTCAGTTTACACTGGTAAATACAATCAACTAACTCATTTTTAAAAGTTTAATAAAATTGATTTGAATGCACGTGACACAAACTTTTTATAACTTGGGATAATTATTTAAATATAATCTTGTAAAAGAATTACATGTTCCTTATGCGTTCAGTAGCCCGATCCGTAGACCGGATTAAAGATCAATAGACACACCACATTATTTATTTTGGCACTGACGGGTGTACGCCTACACCCCGTGCTTAGGTCGTGGCCATTTCGTAAAATGATGCCAAGGATATCCGGGACATGGTCATTAACCCCCAAAGGCTTTAAGCAAACAAAACATTTCAAAACGGAGCATATCAATGATTTAACCTCTATTCGATTAAAGATTCAATGCCCGACCAAGCGGTATTTTATATACCATACCCCAAGCCCGTATAGGGAAAATAAGTTAAAAGTATTTACCTTTGCAAGTATCAATCACAATTAGCAAGTGCGTGTAGCTTTTACCGGGTCTCCTATTCTGGAACGAAGGTTTATAATAACCTATTAGAATCCTAACGGGTCTTTAATTAAGCCTAAACTTAGACCGGTTAGTTTTAAATAAAGATACGGTTCGAACGCACGATTAAGCGAAGACCGGAATAGAATGTGATTTAGACCCGACAAGTTTGAAGACTTGTATAATATGGGTAATCTAAACATATTCTGGATTTTGAGATAAAAACGATAAGGTTCGACCCGTTTCGGCTAATTTATGCAAACTAGTTATATAAACTGAACCGAACGCGCAAGAGGCGTTACGGGTAACCATGAGAGTCATTTACAGCTTTCCTAAGTTAATATGCCTTAAATATGTTGTGATATCAGTAGGATATCTTCCGTTTTGCCCAAAACGAGTTTAATCTAAATTTAAGCCCTGTAGGGGTATTTTGGTCATTTTAAAGATTATAAAAGAGATTATTTAAGTTTCTGAGATTCGGGTCTGAATACATCAGTAAAATAACTTATTTTAATAGGTCATATCAGTTGTGATAAGTCTTATATGACAAAAAGGGTTTTAAACATAAACTATGTGTTTAATACGCTTAAAAAGCCATTTTAAGCGATTTCCGGGTTATACAGGAAATTTGAGTTTTCTGATCAGGTTATAAAGTTCCAAATATTTTATTTATCATACAAAATCAGTAGCAATTGGATTGGTACCAAAATACTATGTAAAACTCCTTTTATACACAAAAAGGGTATATTCGGTATTTACCGAACCAACGCCATAACCTTAGGTTATCAGCAGGTTAAAAATAATTAAAAATCTTTAAAAAAAACCCAAAATATTATATTACATCAGTGGGTAAAAGGTTTGGTGTCAAAAATTGGGTTTAGATAGGCTTTATGCTAATGACGCCGTTTAATTACTAAAAACGTTCTAATTACGTCATTGAGCATAACTCCTAATCTAGACCTCCAACTGATATGAAAATTTAGGGACATGTTTATAAATCAGTAGCAAAGATTATTGTCCTCTCACATTTCCAAAATTCTCGTTTTATGGTCAAAAGGGCATTATGGTCAACATTAGGCAATTAACGGAAACATGTAAACGAATCGGTCAAACAACGAACCAACCACAGAGGGTTATACTATCATGTAACCTGGTCCTAAGGAAGCTCTAAGGCATTTCCAATTCATACTAAATCGGGTCAGAACTGAAGTCAAAGCAAAAGTCAAAGTTTTGCGACTTTCGGTTCCGAACCGGGTCTAAACAGAAAATTGTCGGATCAAACAAGCTTAGACCAGTTATTATACTTATTACCAAGTTATATGAGTGATAAAATAGGTTACATTCCTTCTACATTGCTAAACACATGCTAATTCGCAAATTAAGCTTCTGTTGACTTTTTCTTATCAACTTTGACCCGACAATTGGTCTAGTTAGAGCGGGAATCAGAGGGTGCCCTTTTAAGGGTTTAATGCCCACATAATTACCAACTTATAACTACCTTTAATTCGACTAATCACTGGACCATTAATGATTAATCGCTAAGTCAAACGTTAATTACGACGGTTTGACTTTTAAGCTAATAACTAAGTAAAACTCAATCAAGGAAGGTCAAGTATACTTACAAAAGTCCTATGCACGATTAGAGATGACTTGGAAAGGCACTTGTGCTCCAGAAATGCTCAGAAGTGGAGTTGTGATGGGATGATCAAAATGTTGCAACATAAGGGGCTTTATATATTGCTTAAATCTCACTAGATTGTTGACAACCAAAGCTACAACTGATCATGGATCATCCACAAGTGTCCCTAGTGCCTAGGAATTATTAGGGGTCGCCCATGGAAGTGAAAATATCTGTTTTAAGTCGGTTAAAAGGCTGAACAGGCTGCTGCCTGTAATTTCTGTATCTGGGGATCGCACGCGGCCCGCGTAAAGTTCTGTCAAGCTTTGCGCGGCCCGCCTGAGGCCTGCTGTCAGGTTAAACATTTTTCAATTATTGCATCCTTGGCTCTTGGTCCTTCGAAAGGTCATTCCACTTTTATTTCTTGCATTATGAGCCTTTCAAATTGACTTATGAGGGCTTCAAGACTTATACCCACTTTGTTAAGTCCTTGGTCACTTTATGTTTACCCGAAAAGTCATAATTTTCAACGTTGACGCTTTAACCCCTCCTGTACAAATTTTATCATAACTTTCTCATATTATAACGAAACTTGGTGAAATTTTTATCGTGCAATCTAGTGAGCATAATTACTCATTACAAAGCTTCGGGTTTGCTAAAAGGTCACTCAGATGTATACCTTAAACATGTTGACACATTTAACCCCTGTAGTTTGAAATCTCTCACTTTCTTTCACAATTAGTTTCATATGATCCATGATTCATTCGTTTAAGGGTATGAGCATCATGTAGGGTTACTGTAAAGTATATTTATCCCTTGTTGACATTTTGAACCCTTATATTCACATACTTTCCATGTTTGTCAACTTTAGTCCCTCTAGAGTATTCTTTCACACGTTCAAGATTATGACACGTGTCGATACATTATAGGACGTGAATTTTCGAGGTGTCGATACATTATAGTCCCTCTAGAGTATTCTTTTACATCCTCACCTCCTTAAAAGAAATCTCGACCTCGAGATTTACTGAAACAAATAAGGGTACTTTTCTTTCATTGAGGACTCAACCTCCCAAGTGTACTCGGGGCCTCTACGGGCATCCCATTTAACCTTTACGATCGGTACATGCTTCCTTTGAAGCTTCTTAACATGTCGATCCTCGATCGACACAGGTTTTTCAACAAACTTCAAGCTCTCTTCTATGTGCACATCTGTATGTGGTATGACTAGTGATTCATCAGCGAAACACTTTTTCAGATTGCAGATGTGGAATACATTGTGAATACCACTAAGCTCTTCAGGTAAGTTTAACTTATAGGCAACTGATCCAACACGTTCGATGACCTCGAATGGTCCTATGTACCTCGGGCTTAGCTTTCCTTTCTTGCCAAATTGCATCACTCCCTTCCAGGGTGATACTTTAAGAAAAACTTTGTCACCAACCTCAAATTTCAGAGGTTTACGCCCTAAATCTGCGTAGCTTTTCTGCCTATCCCTGGCAGCTTTCAGGCGGTCACGAATCTGGACAATCTTGTCCGTCGTTTCAAAGACTATTTCAGGTCCTGTCAGTTGGACATCTCCAACTTCCGCCCAACAGACGGGAGTTCTGCACTTTCTACCGTACAAGGCCTCGAAAGGCGCAGCCTTGATGCTGGTATGATAGCTATTGTTATATGAGAACTCGATTAATGGCAGGTGGTTATCCCAACTACCACCTAAGTCAATCACACATGCACGAAGCATGTCTTCCAAAGTTTGGATGGTACGCTCACTCTGTCCGTCCGTCTGAGGATGGTAAGCCGTACTAAAATTTAAGTGCGTGCCCAAAGATTGTTGGAAACTCTTCCAAAAATGCGATGTGTATCTGGTATCCCTGTCAGAGATAATAGACACTGGTACGCCATGTAGAGCTACAATCTTATCTACGTACAGCTGGGCTAACATGTCGGAGCTATAGGTCTCCTTAATGGGCAGGAAGTGTGCTGACTTAGTCAGTCTATCTACTATCACCCATATCGTATCATTTCCTTTCCATGTCCTTGGCAACTTGGTGATGAAATCCATTGTCACAATTTCCCACTTCCATGTGGGAAGTTCAGGTTGTTGTAGTAAACCTGACGGCTTCTGATGTTCGGCTTTGACTTGCGCACACGTCAAACATTTAGCTACATAGGCAGCTACAGACTTTTTCAAGCCTATCCACCAATAGTTTGCCTTTAGATCCTGGTACATCTTATCAGCTCCAGGATGAATGGAGTATTTAGAACTGCGGGCTTCCTGGAGGATAACATCTCGAAGTCCCCCATAAATTGGAACCCATATTCGTCCATTTAACCTCAAAATTCCGTCCTTGCCATAGGATAACTGTTCTTCAGTTACTCCTAGCTTTTCATTAGGATAGTTAGCTTCCAACACAGCTTCCTTCTGTGCAGCTAACAACCTTTCGTTCAAACCGTTCTTTATCTCAATGCTCTTGGCATTGATTCTTATAGGCTTCACCCTTTCTTTGCGACTCAAAGCATCGGCGACTACATTCGCCTTGCCGGGATGGTATCTTATCTCACAATCATAATCATTCAAAGTTTCCATCCACGTCGCTGCCTCATGTTTAGGTCCTTCTGATTAAACAGGTGTTGAAGGCTCTTGTGATCAGAATAGATCACACACTTGATTCCATACAAGTAGTGCCTCCAAAGTTTTAGTGCAAATACAACGGCACCCAACTCCAAGTCATGGGTGGTGTAATTCTTTTCATGCACCTTTAACTGACGTGAAGCATAGGCAATAACCTTGCCTTTCTGCATAAGCACACATCCCATCCCGGTGTGTGACGCATCGCAGTAAACCACGAATTCTTCGGTACCTTCAGGCAATGTCAACACAGGTGCATTGCTTAGCTTCTGCTTAAGGATATCAAAGGATTCTTGTTGCTTCAGTCCCCAGTCGAACTTAATCTTCTTCCTAGTCAAAGAAGTTAGGGGTGCAGCAATCCTTGAAAATTTTTCAATAAAGCGCCTGTAGTATCCTGCCAATCCCAAGAAACTGCGAATTGCTGTGGGCGTCTTCGGCTCTTACCAATTCATGACAGCTTCAACCTTAGCGGGATCCACTTGGATTCCGCCTTCGCTAACCACATGTCCAAGAAATTGGACTTCACGAAGCCAAAATTCACATTTAGAGAATTTGGCATAGAGCTTCTCCAGCTGAAGTAGTGAAAGAATACATCGAAGATGCTTCTCATGATCAGCTTGGTTCTTCGAGTAGATGAGGATGTCGTCAATGAAGACTATGACAAATTTGTCCAAGTAGGGCTTGCAGACGCGATTCATGAGATCCATGAATGCAGCAGGTGCATTAGTGAGCCCAAAAGGCATCACTAGGAACTCGTAATGACCTTAACGAGTCCTAAATGCAGTCTTGTGTACGTCTTCATCTCTAACCTTCAGTTGGTGATAGCCTGACCTTAAGTCAATCTTAGAGAAGTAACTTGCCCCTTGAAGCTGATCGAACAGATCGTCGATCCTGGGCAATGGGTACCTATTCTTGATAGTGACCTTATTAAGCTCACGGTAATCGATGCACAGACGCATCGATCCATCCTTCTTCTTGACAAATAAGATTGGTGCTCCCCAAGGAGACGAACTAGGTCTAATGAAACCCTTGGCTAGCAATTCATCTAGTTGTGTCCTCAATTCCTTCATCTCTGTTGGTGCCAACCTATAAGGTGCTCTAGCAACAGGTGCTGCTCCAGGGATGATGTCAATTCTGAATTCCACTTGCCTATCTGGTGGTAAACCAGGTAGTTCTTCAGGAAAAACCTCAGGGTATTCAGAAATAATAGGGATATCCTCAATCTTAGGCTTCGGCTCATCGATAGTCACTTGTGCCATGTAGATGACACAACCCTTCTTTAAACACTTAGAGGCCTTGAGCATAGTCACTTGCTCAGGCAGTCCATACTGGGTATCTCCCTGAATGGTAAGTGATTCACCAGACGGAGTCTTGATCACCATTTGCTTCTTATTGCAGACAATCTGGGCCTGGTTATGAGATAACCAGTCCATGCCTAAAACGATGTCAAAACCGGCTAACTTCAAAGGAAGTAGGGACAAAGGAAAAGAGTGGTTCTTAATGGATATGAAACATCCATCTAATATGGTTGAGGCGGTTTCTAAGGTGTCATCTGCTAACTCCACTTCGTATTTCACACTTAAGGTTTTAACAGGTAAATTCAGCAATTTGCAAAACTTATTATCTACAAATGATTTATTAGCTCCTGAATCAAAAAGCACTCTTGCATACACATCATTTATAAGGAAGGTACCTGTGATCACATTGTCGTCCTGCACAGTTTCCTTTGCGTCCATCCTGAAGACCCTAGCATTGGTCTTCTTTCCTTCATCAGCTTTCTTTGCATATTTTGGGCAATTTGTCTTAATGTGCCCTTTTTCGTTGCAACTGTAGCACGTTGCGTCCTTCAGTTTCTTGCACTCTAGGGTCTTATGTTCTGAAGATTTGCAAATCCCACATGGCCTCGGCTGAGATTGGGATTTTGGGTCAAGTCTGCACCTCCCAAAGTGGTGCTTCTGAAAAATCTTACACTTGGGCTTATCTCCAGATTGATGCCCATCCTTCTTAGAACCAGACCCCTTCTTGTGGTCATTGTTTCCCCTGTGCTTCTTATCCGAACGTCGTGAGTTGTCATCCTCACGCTTTCTTTTCTCGGCATCCGAGTTCCTCATCGATCTCTGCCTGACCGCATCCAGTGTGAGGGACAAAGATATATCAGCTACAGATCTGAAGGTAGTTGGCCGAGAGGCTTTTACACTTGCCTTGATCTCTAGGGCTAAACCCCCAATGAAACGAGCTATTCTTTTGGGTTCCGGGGTCACCAGATACGGAACCAATCTTGACATTGTGTTAAAGCTCGTAAGGTAAGCTTGGCAATCCAGGTTTTTCATCACTAATGACAGAAAATCCGACTCAATCTTTTCAACCTCATGCTGAGGGCAGTAGTTTTCCTTGATGAGGGCAACAAATTGTTCCCATGTCATATTGTACAATGGAATTTTACCGGTAGCTTGAATCAACGATCTCCACCAGGCTAAAGCCTCACCTTTGAACGATTTAGACACAAACTTTACCACATCTTTCTCAGCGCACCCGCTGATATCAACTACGGTGTCCATCTCATCCAACCATGTCATACAGTCTATAGCTCCTTTCTCCCCAGTGAAATCCCTGGGTTTACATGAAACAAAATACTTGTAGGAGCAACCCTTATCACGGGGTCCTTGATTCAATACAATCTTTTGAGATGGAGCACTTTGCTGATTTGAGGACTGACGATCGTCATCACCTTTCTTTGGTTCTTCCTTCTTGGAGGGTGGCTTGCTGTGAGCCTCAGAATGAGTCTTAGGTTTTGAATGCGGTGCAGATAGGGTCCTACTTCGAGTCCCGCTATACTCATTATACTGCCGCTCTATGGCTTTCGTAACAGCGTTGTCTATTAACGCTTGCAGTTCAGCACCCGCTATATTAATTCGGGCATCATCCTGATTCTCCCGTGGGTGACACCAACCTGTCACACCCCGATATTTCCACGTATTACCGGTGGGCCCGGTGGGGAGTATCGTGACGTGGTTGGTAACATTACAGTCAAACAACACAGTATTTAAATGCACAGCGGAAGCAAAAGATAGATATATTTCAACCGAATATAATTGTAATATCAAGTATCACAAACAGTTGAAAGTAATCCACAGGTGGATTAAAATAAATAGGAAACATTGTTCAACAGTTTTGACATCCAAGCTTGCGAGACTTATTGTGGACGCTAGGAGAAAGCCAGCCTAGTTCGCGTAGTACCTGCACTTAACCTTTTTGGGAAAATACGTCAGTTTACACTGGTAAATACAATCAACTAACTCATTTTTAAAAGTTTAATAAAATTGATTTGAATGCACGTGACACAAACTTTTTATAACTTGGGATAATTATTTAAATATAATCTTGTAAAAGAATTACATGTTCCTTATGCGTTCAGTAGCCCGATCCGTAGACCGGATTAAAGATCAATAGACACACCACATTATTTATTTTGGCACTGACGGGTGTACGCCTACACCCCGTGCTTAGGTCGTGGCCATTTCGTAAAATGATGCCAAGGATATCCGGGACATGGTCATTAACCCCCAAAGGCTTTAAGCAAACAAAACATTTCAAAACGGAGCATATCAATGATTTAACCTCTATTCGATTAAAGATTCAATGCCCGACCAAGCGGTATTTTATATACCATACCCCAAGCCCGTATAGGGAAAATAAGTTAAAAGTATTTACCTTTGCAAGTATCAATCACAATTAGCAAGTGCGTGCAGCTTTTACCGGGTCTTCTATTCTGGAACGAAGGTTTATAATAACCTATTAGAATCCTAACGGGCCTTTAATTAAGCCTAAACTTAGACCGGTTAGTTTTAAATAAAGATACGGTTCGAACGCACGATTAAGGGAAGACCGGAATAGAATGTGATTTAGACCCGACAAGTTTGAAGACTTGTATAATATGGGTAATCTAAACACATTCTGGATTTTGAGATAAAAACGATATGGTTCGACCCGTTTCGGCTAATTTATGCAAACTAGTTACATAAACCGAACCGAACGCGCAAGAGGCGTTACGGGTAACCATGAGAGTCATTTACAACTTTCCTAAGTTAATATGCCTTAAATATGTTGTGATATCAGTAGGATATCTTCCGTTTTTCCCAAAACGAGTTTAATCTAAATTTAAGCCCCGTAGGGGTATTTTGGTCATTTTAAAGATTATAAAAGAGATTATTTAAGTTTCTGTGTCACACCCCGTTTCCACGTGTCACCGGTGGGCCCGGTGGGGGAGTATCGTGACGTGGTTGGCAACGTAATAGTCAAACAACACAATATAATAATGCACAGCGGAAGCAATTTAAAAGATATAATACAACCGAATTTATTATTGTAATATCAACTGTCACAATATCCGGAAGTTTATCCACAGAAGGATCGAACATAAAATGGAAACAATAGTTCAACAGACTTTTAGGCATCTTAAGCTTGCGAGACTTCTATTGATGCTAAGGAGAAATATCCAGCCAATTTCGTATAGTACCTGCATTTAGCCTTTTTGGAAAATACGTCAGTTTACACTGGTAAATACATTCAACTGACTCATTTTGAAAATGGTTTTAAGAAAATTGATTTGGATGCACGTGCCACAAAATATCTTTTATAATTTGATTAAAATACACAGAGGCAAAATTAATCTTTTTAACTTGGGAGAATTATTTAATATTATAATCTTGTGAACGAATTACATGTTACTTATGCGTTCAGTAGCCCGGATCTAGTCCGGGTTTAAGATCAATAGACACACCACTTAGTTGAGTTATACACGACAGGTGTACGCCTATACCCCGTGCTCAGGTCGTGGCCAATCTCGTAAGATGATGCCAAGGATATCCGGGACATGGTCATTAACCCCCCAAAGGCTGTAAAGTAAACAAGACTGTTTAAACGAGCCGATCAAATTATTCAACTACCCACTAAGCGTGGAGATTTGATGCCCGATCAAGCGGTATGCTATATACCGTAACCCAAGCCCGTATAGGGAAAATAAGTTAAAAGTATTTACCTGAGCTAAATATAAATTCAATCCCAGCCGTATATCAAATCAGCAAGTACAGATAGCTTTTACTGGGCTCCTAATCTGGAACGAAGGTTTTTAATAACCTATTAGAATCCTAACGGGTCTTTAATTAAGCTTAAGCTTAGACCGGCTAGTTTCAAAGATACGGTTCGTACGCACGATTAAGCGAGGACCGGATAGAATGTGATTTAGACCCGATAAGTTCAGAGACTTGTTTAATATGGGTCCTTCATGCACATTCTGGATTTTGAGATAAAACCGATAAGGTTTGACCCGTTTCGGCTATTTTATGTAAACTTGCTACATAAACCGAACCGAACGCGTAATAAGCGTAACGGGTATCTGAAAGAGTCATATACAGGTTTCCTAAGTTAATATGCTTCAAATATGTTGTGACATCAGTAGGATGTCTTTCATTATGCCCCGAACTAATTTAAACACAAACTATGCCCCGTAGGGGTAGTTTGGTCATTTTAAAGGTTGTAAAAGAGTTTAAATGTTTAACTGAGTTACAGGTCTGATGTAAACAGCAAACATACTCAATTTGATGAGTTATAACCGTAGGGTAAAGTATATATGTGAAACATATCATTTATAACCAAACTATGCACCGAAGGGGCATTTTGGTAATTTCACATAAGCCGAAAAGCTCAAAACTGAAGTCTGAGTTTATTAACCTTTGCTTACTGTTAAAATATCATAATTTTCCTCATATATCAGTAGGTATCAACCCGGGTATGTTCAATATGATTTTAAAACATACTATGCGTTAAAAACGCTAAATAAGGCGACTAAAGGCCATTTCCGGGTTCGATACTTAAATCTGATATTTTTATATTTCCAGAAGGCTTAAAATAATTTATTTATCATATGTGATCAGTAGCAAAAGGTTTGGAGTCGTTTAGATAAGTAAAACTCATTTTATTGCCCGTAAGGGCAAAACCGACAATTACCGGATTAAGCCTACGACTACTAGTTATGCTCAGCCTAAAATTAATTAAAAATCTTTAAAAATCCCAAAATAATATATTATATCAGTGGGTATTAGGTTTGATACCAAAAAGTAGGCTTAACTAGGCTATACGCTAATTACGCCGTTTTATTAACACAAAGCTTCAATTTTGCGATATTGAGCATAACTCTTAATCTATAAGTCAAACTGATGTCAAACTTTGCATACAAGTTTATATACCAGTAACTAAGGTTTCTACACTTTTACATTTTCATAAATCATGTTTTAAGGTAATAAGGGCATAACGGTCAACATATAAGCAATTAACGGAAATATGCATATTAATTGGATAACTAGTGAACCAAGGTGTGAAATCACCGAGGGTTGTTCTAACATGTAACCTAATCCAATTTAAGCTCTGAGGCATTTCTAAAACATGCCTAAACGGGTCAGAACTGAAAGTCAAAGTGAAAGTCAAACTATGTGACTTTCGGTTCCGAACCGGGTCTAAACAGGAAATAGTCGGGTTGAACATGTTTAGACATGTTCTTACACTAATTACTAAGTTATAACAATGATTCAACAGGTTGTATATGTTCTAGATAGCTAATTAAGCATAAATGACATTTTAAGCATCCTGTTGACTTTTTAATTATAAGTTTGACCCGACTTTTGACCTGGTTAGAGTGGTGATCAGGGGAAACCCTTTTGAGGTTTTATTACCCACATAAATACCAACTCATAACTACTTTTAATTCGAGATATGACTGAGCCATTATTGACTAATCTCGAAGTCAAACCGTAATTACGACGGTTTGACTTTTAGCTAATTAAACAAGCTAAACTCAACTAAAGAAGGACTAGTAGACTTACAAGAGTCCTATGCACGACTTAAGATCAGTTGGACCTGCTTGAGAGCTCCAGGAATGATCAAATTATGCAAATGAAGGTGTGAGGAGTTGTGTTGCACAAAGTGGCCTTTTATAGTGAATTACACACCACAATTGGGTGACACTTGGGTCTACAACTGACCACAATCCTTCAACACATGTCCCTAAGGGTTTAGGGGGTGCCTAGGGGCCAAGAAGAATGAGGAAAATCGGATAAAATAGCGCATTACAGCCCTTGCAGACAACAACCGTTTTTCCGGAACTGGGCATCCCTCGCGAGGACCTGCAGAATCAGCACTTGATTTCTTTTGCGATTTAGTCCTTGTCTCTTCAAAACTCGAATAGGCACTTGATTCTTGCATGGTAAACCCTTATAATTGATCTAGTAAGGCTTTAAAACCTATACCCACTTTGCCAAATCCCCGGGTAACTTTATTATCACCCGAAAAGTCCTAACTTCCAACGTTTACGCTTTAACACTTCGCAAAAGAATTTGATCATAACTTTCTCACCCGTTAACGAAACTTTATGAAATTTTTATAGTGTATTCTAGTGAGCATAATTAATATTTACAAAGCTTCGGGTTTGTCAAAAGGTCACTCAGAGGTATAATTTAAACATGTTGACACATTTGGTCCCTGTAGTTTGAAATCACTCACATTTAGCTTCGTATGATCCATGATTTATTCGTTTGAAGGTATGAGCATCGTGTAGGGTTAATGTACATTATTTTTATTCACAGTTGACACTTAGAATACGTATATTCACATACTTTACATGTTTGTCAACTTTAGTCCTTCCATAATATTTCTTTCACACGTTTAAACATTTGACACGTGTCTACACATTATAGGACGTGAATTTTTCGAGGTGTTACATCCTCACCCCCTTAAAATAAATCTCGACCCGAGATTTACTGAAATAAGTAAGGGTACTTTTCTTTCATCGTGGATTCAACTTCCCACGTGAATTCGGGACCTCTACGGGCATCCCATTTGACCTTAACAATAGGTACATGCTTCCTTCGAAGCTTCTTTACCTGTCGATCTTCAATCGACAAAGGTTTTTCCAAAAATTTTAAGCTCTCATCTATATGCACATCTGTATGCGGTATAACCAGTGATTCATCAGCGAAACACTTCTTCAGATTGCAGATGTGGAACACATTGTGAATTCCACTGAGCTTTTCCGATAAGTTTAACTTATAGGCAACTGACCCGATACATTCGATAACCTCGAAAGGTCCTATGTATCTCGGACTTAGCTTGCCTTTCTTACCAAATCGCATCACTCCCTTCCAGGGTGACACTTTAAGTAGGATTTTGTCACCTACTTCGAAGTGAAAATCCTTACGCTTAGGATCAGCGTAACTTTTCTGCCTATCCCGGGCAGCTTTGAGACGGTCACGAATCTGGACAATTTTGTCCGTCGTTTCGAACACGATCTCTGGTCCTGATAACTGGACATCTCCAACTTCCGCCCAACAAATAGGCGATCTACCCATTTCTACCGTATAATGCCTCAAAAGGCGCAGCCTTAGTGCTGGTATGGTAGCTATTGTTGTAGGAGAATTCGATTAATGGTAGGTTCTTATCCCAACTACCACCCGAATCGATCGCACATGCACGTAGCATGTCTTCCAACGTTTGAATAGTACGCTCACTCTGACCGTCATTCTGAGGATGATAAGCCGTACTAAAATTTAAACGTGTGCCCAAAGATTGTTGGAAGATTTTCCAAAAGTGTGACGTGTATCTAGTATCTCTATCAGAGGTAATAGCTACAGGTATGCCATGTAAGGCTACAATCTTATCCACGTATAACTGGGCTAACATGTCGGAGCTATAGGGCTCCTTGATGGGTAAGAAATGAGCTGACTTAGTCAGTCCATTAACTATAACCCATATTGTATCATTTCCTTTCCTTGTCTTGGGTAACTTGGTAATAAAATCCATAGTTACCATTTCCTATTTCCACGCAGGAAGTTCAGGCTGTTGTAGCAAACCTGATGGTTTCTGATGCTCGGCTTTGACTTGCGCACATGTCAAGTATTTAGCTACATAGGTGGCCACAGACTTATTCAAGCCTATCCACCAATAGTTTGCCCTTAGATCCTGGGTAGCTGATGGCAATTCTTAATCGTTGCCTATTTAGGGTGGCGGCATGTATGCATAAGCAATATGAACCGTCTTTCTTATTAAACAACATCAACCCTCAGAATATTGAGTCAGGCTATATGAGCCTATGTCTTAAAACCTACTTAATCAAGGTTTCGATTATTCCATAATCAATATGGAGTTTTCACAATACTCCAGCCCACAGCGGGATACAATCTTAATTCTACCTGCCTTCCCGGAGGTAAGCAGGGAAAACTTATGAGAAGATAATCAAGATTGCAAGGAGGCTACAGAGATTTTCCATATCTCAGGCTCCAGTTCATCCATCATTACTCGTGTCAAATAAGTGACACCTTTATGTTATAAGTCCATGAATTCCTTAATCGGGAACATTTACTTGGACAATTTTATTCTGGATATCTTCTTTGAATACTACTAGTCGACTTTAGTACAATATGACCATTGGGATATCTCAGGGGTTCCATGTATTAAACCTCCATGCTGATCAGACATGGAAATAATCTATGGGACACACTAGGATACGCCAATCCTCATATGGCACTTTTATCAAACATAGTTTGGCATTCGCAGGCGATAAAAACAAATGAGAAAAATAATTAAAATAACATATGTTGTCGTACTCTATGCAAAGAAAGAGTGCTCTTAGATTTTCGGAAGGATTCCTTGCCGATCTATAAGAATCGGTTACTATGGTTTCCTTGGTAGTTATATCTTGTGGGTATAATAAAAATTTTGCCAAGTTTATGGTTCCTGAAGATTTATTATTGCCTGTATAAAAAAAAACAGGACACTTAGCATAAATTATCATTGATAAATGATAAGGAGGTTTATTGTACAAGTGCTTATATTAAATCAATAATGGAAGTTTCACAAACTAGGCACCTAGCTCAGTTGGCTAGGCGCGCGAAAGGGTGCGGCCGAGACCCAGGTTCGATTCCGGGGACGGCCAATTTCCACCATTTTTTTATGTTTAATATTTATTAATCGCACGGATACGTGTAATTACGAGGGTTGTCTCATAAGGAGTCTTGATAATTAATTGCTCCTTATTACCCACAATATGGGCTTGATTTTTAAGGCAACCAATCGATTTTTATCACTTTATTGAGTCCTTATATATAACGGAACTAGGACATCGAAAAAATGATTCCTAATGGATATAAAACATCCATCTAATAATGTTGAAGCAGTCCCAGAGGTATACAGGCTTCTTACTGAACTTTCGTTGCGTTTTATTAAGCCTGTACTCGCTCTCTTTCTCAGATTTCTGGGAGTTATCCTCCTTCTTTGGTTCATCCTTCATATTTGAAGTGTGAACATAGCTCTCCTCATGAGTAATTTAACATGGTTTTGAATGAGATTTAGAGCGAGAAGTATTCAGCTCTTTGTATTGTCTCATGACCTTTTCTATGGTCCTTCCAACTGCGGCGTCAACCACCACCTGGAGATTACTCCATTAATATTGAGGTTTACGTTTGTAGTTTTATTAACTTTCGTCGCATTAGTAGTATTGCGACTTTCGTCTACCTCATCCGAGTCTTCGATACTCGAAACTTGGTACTAATCACCAAGATTTAACAATTATTAGTCATCATCCTGATGACCTGACTTAGATTAGCCACGGCATTCATAAACCATATGGGCTATTCCGTTTCGAACATTCTTAATGAATGCTTTTTGAATGTATATCTATTACATTTAGCTTAGGTCACAAAAGGACTATCAATGGCTTTTAAGGTTTGGAGGGAGTCCAATACTTGCTTGACAGGGGACCATAATGTCACAACTGTCTTTGTCACAAGGACGCTTATAAATAGCTCAAGGGCTAGCCTTACAAGACTTTTATTATATATATACATATATGGCATAAAAGCCTGTCTCGATGGACGTAGAAAGATATGGCATAACGCCCAGTCATGAGGACATAATTAATTATACGGCACGAAGGCCTTGTCGCAAAGGTCATTTAGATATGGCACAAACGGCCTTGACATAAGGACATTTATCAAAATCTGGCACAAAGGCATGTCACCAGGAATGTTAACATTTAATATGTTAGCTTGTCACGAATGACAAATTATAGCGCATAGGCTTGTCATGAATGACTTTAAAACATAACTCGATGGTCTATCATCAAGGACCTTAATTTATTAACCGCAATCTTATTAGATTAGGGCTTCAAGGTTTGAACGTGGTTCTTCACCTTTGGACAGGGAGTCATAGACTACAACTGTCATCGTCTTTGAAAGACGATTCCTTTGGCAGAAAGGTAAGCCAAATCAACATCACTAATGGATGTTTATATATAACCATCGTATTTAATGATATTAGTCATGATCACATCGATCATATTGACTATTAGGTTTGGGTATAATCACACCATTTTGAACAGGGGATCATAAAGATCACTACTATCTTTGTCTTACCGACACTAGAATAAAGTATAGCCCGTAGGCATTTCATTACGAGGGATGATAATATTGTGATCATCATACTGATGATACTAGTCAGGATCATAATGATAGTATAGACTATGGGATTTGAGTATAGCTCACCCTCTTGGGCAAAGAATCACAAAAGATTACAATTGCCTTGTCTCAATTGGACAATATAATATAGCTCTTAGGCAAAACATCATTAAGGATGTCAAAAAAATTTTTAATCATCGTGTTGATGATTTTTTTCATGATCGCATTGATCATATAGACTATTAGGCTTGAGCAGAGCTCACTACCTTGCACAGTGAATCGTAAAGATCACAATGTCTTTGTCACACATGGACAATATAATATGGCCCATAGGCGAAACATCACTAATGGATGTTTATAATAGGTTCATCCTATTAGATGATATAAGTCATGATTACATTAATCATATTGACTATTTTGGCTTGAGCATAGCTCACCACCTTAGACAAAGAATCACTAAGATAACAATGTCAATGTCTCAAATGGACGATATATTATAGCCCGTAGGCAAAACATCACTAAAGGATGTTAAATAATATTATCATCGTATTAGATGATATTAGTCATGATCGCATTGATCATATAGACTATTATGTTTGGACATAGTCCAATATTTCAGACAGGAGGTCAAAGACCATCACTGTCGTTGTCTTATCGGACAACAAGTTTAGCCCGTAGGCACTTCATCACTAACGGATGTTTATAACATGATCATCTTATAGGATGATGTAAGCCATGATTCCTAAATCACTAGGCTAGATAAGGGAATTGGAAGAATCCAATACAAGGATGACTGTTGTGATTTTCTCGAATCACATTTGTCAAGAGTGCTAACACGTTCTTAGATGTTAATAAGGATCGGAATCCCTTGAGTATGTTTCACCATCTTGGCCGCGTAGGCTAGGTTTCACCTTTAAGATTCTTTTTAAAATGCATACTGACAGGGAAGGAAGGATTTTTTATTTTATTCAGGACTTTTATCATAATTCCTAATTCATAAGTTAATAATAGCACAAATGGCCTAGTCGCGTAGGCAAGTTAAATTTATAAGCCATGATTTCAGAGAATCACGGCATTAAGGTTTGAATCAAAGTTCATTACCTTTTCCTGACAGGGAGTTGTAGGCTACCACTGTCTTTAGTCTCAGAGGACATTAACTATAGCCCGTAGGTACTTCCCTTCTAAGGGATGTTTATTACGGGATTGCCCCTTAGGGAAATTCATTAACCATGGTAAACAGAGACCATATTTGGTTAATTTATTAATCATATATGTTTAGGATTTCTATTATAATTTATCCTAATTATAAAACAATAACATTTTTTATTTATGGCACAAATGGCCTAGTCACATGGACACTTTTTAAATTATAAGCTATGATTTCAGAGAATCAGAGCATGTAGGTATACTGGCGCAACTGGCCTAGTCATAAAGACATTTATAAATTATAAGTTATGATTTCAGAGAATCAAAGCATGAAGGTATACTGGCACAACAGGCCTAGTCACCAGGACAATTATAAATTATATGCTAGGATTTCAGAGAATCGAAGCATTTGGGGTATACTGGCACAATAGGCCTAGTCACAAGGACAATTATAAGTTTTATGCTAGGATTTCAGAGAATCAAAGCATTTGAGGTATACTGGCACAATAGGCCTAATCACCAAGACAATTATAAATTATATGCTAGGATTTCAGAGAATCGAAGCATTTGAGGTTTGAACCTAGTTCATTACCTTTATTTGACAGGGAGTCATCGCTTCCACTGTCTTTTGGCTCATGTAGAAATGAGCATGGCCCGTAGGCACTATATTACCACGTATGGTCAAAATATGATCATCTTAATTGATGATTTAACCCAGGATTCAGAAATCATTAAACTGGGTTAGGAATCTTCTAAAGAATTCCTTTAATAACATATGTGATTTCTAACGAATCACTTCTGCCAGGAGTGTTAACATGTTTACAGATGTTAACAGGGAATTGGAATCTTTTTAACAGGTCTTACCATCTTGGCCAGGTCTTTATAAGGACACTCAGGCTAGGTTTCACTCTTAAGATTCTTAATTTAATTAACGCAGAACAATTTTAAATTGAGGTGTTAATATGGATCTGAATCTAATTATGGAACTACCATCTTGGCCCGGTCTTAAAATGACCCGAAGCTAGGTCTTGTCCTTTAGATTTTGCCATTTTATTATAATGGTAGACCTTGCAAAAGGAAATGATATTTTCCATTTATTTAATGTTTCTTGTTTAGAATGAAAGTTTAAACTTAATCATTCCATTATATAAAAATAAAAGTATAACGTTGCCCTAAGCGGGACTTGAAAGAAATAATGTTGTCCTCGGAGGGACTGAAAGATAATTATGTCCTTATAAGGACTAATAAGGAAACGATCTTCAACAAAAGGAGTTTCTTCTTCATTCAATCCCTGAATGCTTTCTCCGAGGTTGCACGTTTCATCCTGGTCGCGGTACGAAGCTCAGCATTCCAAGGCTCCAGATGTGGAGAATTCTTATTACAGCTTCTTCGCTTGGCGACGTATATATAAAAATTTTGGAAGCAAAAATTTCCATATTAGGATTTGAGAATAATCCTATGTTAAGTCTAGACTCAGAAGTTTAGATTGTGCAATTGTGTAACTGAGATTAAACACAAAAGGCAAGTGTTTAATTCACTCAGTGTTGGCTCTGATACCAACTTGTCACACCCCGATTTCCACGTGTCACCGGTGGGCCCGGTGGGGGAGTATCGTGACGTGGTTGGCAACGTAATAGTCAAACAACACAATATAATAATGCACAGCGGAAGCAATTTAAAAGATATAATACAACCGAATTTATTATTGTAATATCAACTGTCACAATATCCGGAAGTTTATCCACAGAAGGATCGAACATAAAATGGAAACAATAGTTCAATAGACTTTTAGGCATCTTAAGCTTGCGAGACTTCTATTGATGCTAAGGAGAAATATCCAGCCAATTTCGTATAGTACCTGCATTTAGCCTTTTTGGAAAATACGTCAGTTTACACTGGTAAATACATTCAACTGACTCATTTTGAAAATGGTTTTAAGAAAATTGATTTGGATGCACGTGGCACAAAATATCTTTTATAATTTGATTAAAATGCACAGAGGCAAAATTAATCTTTTTAACTTGGGAGAATTATTTAATATTATAATCTTGTGAACGAATTACATGTTACTTATGCGTTCAGTAGCCCGGATCTAGTCCGGGTTTAAGATCAATAGACACACCACTTAGTTGAGTTATACACGACAGGTGTACGCCTACACCCCGTGCTCAGGTCGTGGCCAATCTCGTAAGATGATGCCAAGGATATCCGGGACATGGTCATTAACCCCCCAAAGGCTGTAAAGTAAACAAGACTGTTTAAACGAGCCGATCAAATTATTCAACTACCCACTAAGCGTGGAGATTTGATGCCCGATCAAGCGGTATGCTATATACCGTAACCCAAGCCCGTATAGGGAAAATAAGTTAAAAGTATTTACCTGAGCTAAATATAAATTCAATCCCAGCCGTATATCAAATCAGCAAGTACAGATAGCTTTTACTGGGCTCCTAATCTGGAACGAAGGTTTTTAATAACCTATTAGAATCCTAACGGGTCTTTAATTAAGCTTAAGCTTAGACCGGCTAGTTTCAAAGATACGGTTCGTACGCACGATTAAGCGAGGACCGGATAGAATGTGATTTAGACCCGACAAGTTCGGAGACTTGTTTAATATGGGTCCTTCATGCACATTCTGGATTTTGAGATAAAACCGATAAGGTTTGACCCGTTTCGGCTATTTTATGTAAACTTGCTACATAAACTGAACCGAACGCGTAATAAGCGTAACGGGTATCTGAAAGAGCCATATACAGGTTTCCTAAGTTAATATGCTTCAAATATGTTGTGACATCAGTAGGATGTCTTTCATTATGCCCCGAACTAATTTAAACACAAACTATGCCCCGTAGGGGTAGTTTGGTCATTTTAAAGGTTGTAAAAGAGTTTAAATGTTTAACTGAGTTACAGGTCTGATGTAAACAGCAAACATACTCAATTTGATGAGTTATAACCGTAGGGTAAAGTATATATGTGAAACATATCATTTATAACCAAACTATGCACCGAAGGGGCATTTTGGTAATTTCACATAAGCCGAAAAGCTCAAAACTGAAGTCTGAGTTTATCAACCTTTGCTTACTGTTAAAATATCATAATTTGCCTCATATATCAGTAGGTATCAACCCGGGTATGTTCAATATGATTTTAAAACATACTATGCGTTAAAAACGCTAAGTAAGGCGACTAAAGGCCATTTCCGGGTTCGATACTTAAATCTGATATTTTTATATTTCCAGAAGGCTTAAAATAATTTATTTATCATATGTGATCAGTAGCAAAAGGTTTGGAGTCGTTTAGATAAGTAAAACTCATTTTATGGCCCGTAAGGGCAAAACCGACAATTATCGGATTAAGCCTACGACTACTAGTTATGCTCAGCCTAAAATTAATTAAAAATATTTAAAAATCCCAAAATAATATATTATATCAGTGGGTATTAGGTTTGATACCAAAAAGTAGGCTTAACTAGGCTATACGCTAATTACGCCGTTTTATTAACATAAAGCTTCAATTTTGCGATATTGAGCATAACTCTTAATCTATAAGTCAAACTGATGTCAAACTTTGCATACAAGTTTATATATCAGTAACTAAGGTTTCTACACTTTTACATTTTCATAAATCATGTTTTAAGGTAATAAGGGCATAACGGTCAACATATGAGCAATTAACGAAAATATGCATATTAATTGGATAACTAGTGAACCAAGGTGTGAAATCACCGAGGGTTGTTCTAACATGTAACCTAATCCAATTTAAGCTCTGAGGCATTTCTAAAACATGCCTAAACGGGTCAGAACTGAAAGTCAAAGTGAAAGTCAAACTATGTGACTTTCGGTTCCGAACCGGGTCTAAACAGGAAATAGTCGGGTTGAACATGTTTAGACATGTTCTTACACTAATTACTAAGTTATAACAATGATTCAACAGGTTGTATATGTTCTAGATAGCTAATTAAGCATAAATGACATTTTAAGCATCATGTTGACTTTTTAATTATAAGTTTGACCCGACTTTTGACCTGGTTAGAGTGGTGATCAGGGGAAACCCTTTTGAGGTTTTATTACCCACATAAATACCAACTCATAACTACTTTTAATTCGAGATATGACTGAGCCATTATTGACTAATCTCGAAGTCAAACCGTAATTACGACGGTTTGACTTTTAGCTAATTAAACAAGCTAAACTCAACTAAAGAAGGACTAGTAGACTTACAAGAGTCCTATGCACGACTTAAGATCAGTTGGACCTGCTTGAGAGCTCCAGGAATGATCAAATTATGCAAATGAAGGTGTGAGGAGTTGTGTTGCACAAAGTGGCCTTTTATAGTGAATTACACACCACAATTGGGTGACACTTGGGTCTACAACTGACCACAATCCTTCAACACGTGTCCCTAAGGGTTTAGGGGGTGCCTAGGGGCCAAGAAGAATGAGGAAAATCGGATAAAATCGCGCATTACAGCCCTTGCAGACAACAACCGTTTTTCCGGAACTGGGCATCCCTCGCGTGGCGCGAGGGACCCCTCGCGTGGCGCGAGGACCTGCAGAATCAGCACTTGATTTCTTTTGGGATTTAGTCCTTGTCTCTTCAAAACTCGAATAGGCACTTGATTCTTGCATGGTAAACCCTTATAATTGATCTAGTAAGGCTTTAAAACCTATACCCACTTTGCCAAATCCCCGGGTAACTTTATTATCACCCGAAAAGTCCTAACTTCCAACGTTTACGCTTTAACACTTCGCAAAAGAATTTGATCATAACTTTCTCACCCGTTAACGAAACTTTATGAAATTTTTATAGTGTATTCTAGTGAGCATAATTAATATTTACAAAGCTTCGGGTTTGTCAAAAGGTCACTCAGAGGTATAATTTAAACATGTTGACACATTTGGTCCCTGTAGTTTGAAATCACTCACATTTAGCTTCGTATGATCCATGATTTATTCGTTTGAAGGTATGAGCATCGTGTAGGGTTAATGTACATTATTTTTATTCACAGTTGACACTTAGAATACGTATATTCACATACTTTACATGTTTGTCAACTTTAGTCCTTCCATAATATTTCTTTCACACGTTTAAACATTTGACACGTGTCTACACATTATAGGACGTGAATTTTTCGAGGTGTTACATCCTCACCCCCTTAAAATAAATCTCGACCCGAGATTTACTGAAATAAGTAAGGGTACTTTTCTTTCATCGTGGATTCAACTTCCCACGTGAATTCGGGACCTCTACGGGCATCCCATTTGACCTTAACAATAGGTACATGCTTCCTTCGAAGCTTCTTTACCTGTCGATCTTCAATCGACAAAGGTTTTTCCAAAAATTTTAAGCTCTCATCTATATGCACATCTGTATGCGGTATAACCAGTGATTCATCAGCGAAACACTTCTTCAGATTGCAGATGTGGAACACATTGTGAATTCCACTGAGCTTTTCCGATAAGTTTAACTTATAGGCAACTGACCCGATACATTCGATAACCTCGAAAGGTCCTATGTATCTCGGACTTAGCTTGCCTTTCTTACCAAATCGCATCACTCCCTTCCAGGGTGACACTTTAAGTAGGACTTTGTCACCTACTTCGAAGTGAAAATCCTTACGCTTAGGATCAGCGTAACTTTTCTGCCTATCCCGGGCAGCTTTGAGACGGTCACGAATCTGGACAATTTTGTCCGTCGTTTCGAACACGATCTCTGGTCCTGATAACTGGACATCTCCAACTTCCGCCCAACAAATAGGCGATCTACCCATTTCTACCGTATAATGCCTCAAAAGGCGCAGCCTTAGTGCTGGTATGGTAGCTATTGTTGTAGGAGAATTCGATTAATGGTAGGTTCTTATCCCAACTACCACCCGAATCGATCGCACATGCACGTAGCATGTCTTCCAACGTTTGAATAGTACGCTCACTCTGACCGTCATTCTGAGGATGATAAGCCGTACTAAAATTTAAACGTGTGCCCAAAGATTGTTGGAAGATTTTCCAAAAGTGTGACGTGTATCTAGTATCTCTATCAGAGGTAATAGCTACAGGTATGCCATGTAAGGCTACAATCTTATCCACGTATAACTGGGCTAACATGTCGGAGCTATAGGGCTCCTTGATGGGTAAGAAATGAGCTGACTTAGTCAGTCCATTAACTATAACCCATATTGTATCATTTCCTTTCCTTGTCTTGGGTAACTTGGTAATAAAATCCATAGTTACCATTTCCTATTTCCACGCAGGAAGTTCAGGCTGTTGTAGCAAACCTGATGGTTTCTGATGCTCGGCTTTGACTTGCGCACATGTCAAGTATTTAGCTACATAGGTGGCCACAGACTTATTCAAGCCTATCCACCAATAGTTTGCCCTTAGATCCTGGGTAGCTGATGGCAATTCTTAATCGTTGCCTATTTAGGGTGGCGGCATGTATGCATAAGCAATATGAACCGTCTTTCTTATTAAACAACATCAACCCTCAGAATATTGAGTCAGGCTATATGAGCCTATGTCTTAAAACCTACTTAATCAAGGTTTCGATTATTCCATAATCAATATGGAGTTTTCACAATACTCCAGCCCACAGCGGGATACAATCTTAATTCTACCTGCCTTCCCGGAGGTAAGCAGGGAAAACTTATGAGAAGATAATCAAGATTGCAAGGAGGCTACAGAGATTTTCCATATCTCAGGCTCCAGTTCATCCATCATTACTCGTGTCAAATAAGTGACACCTTTATGTTATAAGTCCATGAATTCCTTAATCGGGAACATTTACTTGGACAATTTTATTCTGGATATCTTCTTTGAATACTACTAGTCGACTTTAGTACAATATGACCATTGGGATATCTCAGGGGTTCCATGTATTAAACCTCCATGCTGATCAGACATGGAAATAATCTATGGGACACACTAGGATACGCCAATCCTCATATGGCACTTTTATCAAACATAGTTTGGCATTCGCAGGCGATAAAAACAAATGAGAAAAATAATTAAAATAACATATGTTGTCGTACTCTATGCAAAGAAAGAGTGCTCTTAGATTTTCGGAAGGATTCCTTGCCGATCTATAAGAATCGGTTACTATGGTTTCCTTGGTAGTTATATCTTGTGGGTATAATAAAAATTTTGCCAAGTTTATGGTTCCTAAAGATTTATTATTGCCTGTATAAAAAAAAAAACAGGACACTTAGCAGAAATTATCATTGATAAATGATAAGGAGGTTTATTGTACAAGTGCTTATATTAAATCAATAATGGAAGTTTCACAAACTAGGCACCTAGCTCAGTTGGCTAGGCGCGCGAAAGGGTGCGGCCTAGACCCAGGTTCGATTCCGGGGACGGCCAATTTCCACCATTTTTTTATGTTTAATATTTATTAATCGCACGGATACGTGTAATTACGAGGGTTGTCTCATAAGGAGTCTTGATAATTAATTGCTCCTTATTACCCACAATATGTGTCACACCCCCAAAATCCACACACGGAGTACTACCGCTTGGAGGCGTGACATGACCAGGATCAAGCCACCAATCATATTGAACATAAGTATATACATATCAAAAGTCATTGATCAATACGATAGATGTTTACAAAACCAAATATAAACAAGTGTGTAGCGGAAGCATTTAAAGTAAAACCCAGCATAAGTTTAAGTACAAAATGTCATAATGTTTAACAACACATTACACGTTCCATGTCCACAACGACTGGCCTCCCGTGCAAGCTCCAAATGTACCTATGGTCCTGCAAGGCATGTAACAGAGAGTCAACAACTAGTTGAGCGAGTTCACAGTAAGTAAGTTCGTAAATGCAAGATCGTTTCGTAACGTGCGGCTACACTGGGCCGATAGTACGTTCTATTAGTGGGGGCTTCCCATGTTTGCATATACACTAGACTACTTGTAACCATAAGTGTTCTTCTTACCGAGAACAGTAGTACGTACAAAGTTTACGTAGGTTTTACGTAAGTGTCCTTCACAACCGAGGACAAGGGTACGCGGGGGTTTACGTAGGTTTTACGTAAGTGCCTGACACAACCCGAGGCAGTAATGAGTATTAATTTACGTAGGTTTTACGTAAGTGCCCTTCACAACCGAGGACAGAGATGTGTACAAGTATACGTAGGTTTTACGTATGTGTCCTTCACAACCGAGGACGATGGTAGATAGTCTAGTAACATTGTAAGTACAAATTCATTCCTCCAATCCCATTCCCAACCCCGGGAATCCCATGCCTTGGTAAGAGTGTGAACTCACCTTGTTTTGCTCGGTATGCTAAGTATGTGCTCACGGTTAATCAATCACGTCCTAAGGTATGCACGAATACATAATCAGTTTGTGTTCAAGTTGTTCACGTATAAGCATGCAACACGTAAACACAGTCATGTACAATATGGTTACACTTAACAGCAGTTAACTAACCCAGTTAACACTTAACAGAATTTAACTCAAGTTACTGCGCAGATTAACTGTTCGGCGAAATACACATTTTGGCGAAACACAGATATTGGCGAAACACACATTTGACGAAACACGTTCTGTTTCGTCGGGGTCTTATTTGGCGAAACACAATTCAATTTCGTCGATTACTCTTGGCGAAACACTTTCTGTTTCGCCGAGAGTTCTGTTTCGTCGGATGTCAATTTCGCAGACATCAGTAACAGCAGATACGGATAACACAGAAACCCTAATCGCCGATACAACAGTTTTACAGAAAACGTTCAATCCTCGCTCAATATAATGAGTCTTATGTTACTAATCATATATCTATGCATCAAAACTGAACCATCAATGCAACAAGGATCATATCATCATCATCATCAATAAAATCATGTAATCATCACAAACAACACTCACAAAATCCATACTCTATGCATACCCGCTAACATGCATAATCATTGAGAGGTTCATGAAACCCTAAGTATTCATCATACACATATACTCCTATAATCCAGAAATCAAGCATATACACAACATGTATAAAGAAAACAAAGAACAAAGAAACCGATTAGACGAGCACGCACTAACCGAGATATCCGGGATGAACACGGGAGGATTCAAGAGAGAAAGATGATGGTGGGAGATAGTTATCGCCTTTTCAAAATGGAGAGTTCTAGGGTTTCTATTTTTGTTCAAAGTATGAAACAGAGAGTCGGTTTACGTTAATATACACGAATTACCGTTCTGGGCCCTTAATGGGCTTTGCGAATCAGTGGGCCGGCGAAACAAATCAGTTTCGTCGTGAAGTTCTATGGCGAAACACACTGTTTCGTCGAGTTGCTTGATGGCGAAACACATCTTGTTTCGTCGGGATGTATATGGCGAAACACACTGTTTCGTCGGGTCCTTTCGTGTGTTAAACAGTTTAAGTTTTTAACAGGTGTTTCATGTTATGCAACCAAACACAAAATCATGCAACCACAATGCGTTCATAAAAATATAAAGAAAAAAATAACGTGTACAGTTACAAGTTAAACAAGTTAAACAACTACACAATCAAAGTCAACGTGCACTAAATGCGAAAATGAAAATCGGAAACTCGAGTTGTCACATTATCCCCAGCTTGAAAGAAATTTCGTCCCGAAATTTAGCATGCGGTTACTGAGGAAGCTAGGTAAGTTATCGTTTACTGGTTTTCCTGGGGTGTCACATCATTCCCCCGTTGATTTGGAATTTCTTCCCGAAATTCTGTAGTATCTTCAGCCTCAGTAGTAGTTGCATTGTTTTCGAACAACTGGGGATATTTAAGTTCCATTTGATCTTCACGCTCCCAGGTGAACTCTGGGCCGCGACGGGAGTTCCAACGAACTCGAACAAGAGGTATTCTGGTGTTCTTGAGGACCTTAACATCCCGGTCCGTGATTTCAACTGGTTCTTCGACGAAATGCAACCGTTCGTCGATAGTGAGCTCCTTCAAAGGAACTATGAAGGTCTCATCTGACTGCCACTTCTTCAGATTCGACACATGAAAGACGTTGTGAACTGCACTGAGTTCAGCTGGTAAGTTCAGTCTGTAGGCCACTTTGCCTATCTTTTCTATGACTTCAAATGGTCCAACGTATCGTGGATTTAGCTTGCCTCGTTTGCCAAAACGAACAACACCCTTCCAGGGTGAAACTTTGAGTAGTGCTCGATCCCCAACTTGGAATTCGAGTAGTTTCCTGTCTTTATCAGCGTATACTTTCTGACGGTCACGAGCTGCCGCCATGCGTTGTCGTATTTGAGTAATCTTTTCAGTAGTATCAACTACCATTTCTGGACCTGTGATCTGGCTGTCACCCACCTCTGCCCAACAAAGAGGTGATCGGCATTTACGCCCGTACAATGCCTCAAATGGAGCAGCTTTAATGCTGGTGTGGTAACTGTTATTGTATGAAAATTCCACAAGTGGCAGATGTTTTTCCCAGCCTTTTCCAAAGTCAATTACGCACGCCCGAAGCATGTCTTCTAGAGTTTGAATAGTGCTCTCAGACTGCCCGTCTGTCTGAGGATGATAAGCGGTGCTCATGTCTAAACGAGAGCCAAAAGATTTGTGCATTGCTTGCCACAGTTCTGAAGTAAAACGTGCGTCTCGATCAGAGATAATAGATGTGGGCACCCCGTGCCTCGAGACAACTTCCTTAAGGTATACGTCTGCTAGAGTGGAGAACTTATCCGTTTCCTTGATAGCCAAGAAGTGAGCAGACTTTGTGAGTCGATCCACGATCACCCAAATAGTATCATTCCCACGTTGAGATCTAGGCAGGCCAGTAACAAAATCCATGGAAATTTGCTCCCATTTCCATTGTGGTATCTCAGGTTGTTGGAGTGGGCCTGATGGTTTCTGATATTCTGCTTTGACTCTCGCACAAGTCAAACACTTTCTAACGTAAGTTGCTATGTGGGCCTTCATGCTAGGCCACCAATATGTAGTTCTGAGGTCGTGGTACATCTTATCTGAACCAGGATGTACTGAGTAGCGAGACTTATGAGCTTCATCCATTACAAGCTCGCGTAGGTTGCCATAGAATGGGACCCAGATGCGTCCTGTTACATAGTAGGCGCCGTCTGCCTTTTGTTCTAACCGTTGTCTTGAGCCGCGTAGAGCTTCAGCCCTGACGTTTTCTGGTTTCAATGCTTCTACCTGAGCATCTCGTATCTGTGAAGGAAGACTAGACTGAATAGTGAGTTGCAACGCTCGTACACGCCTAGGTATAGTATCCTTTCGACTGAGGGCGTCGGCCACCACATTGGCCTTGCCTGGATGGTACTTTATAGCACATTCGTAATCGTTCAGTAACTCGACCCATCGACGTTGTCGCATGTTCAATTCTTTCTGCTTGAAGATATGCTCAAGACTCCTGTGATCGGTGTAGATGGTGCACTTGGTGCCATACAGATAATGTCGCCATATCTTGAGCGCAAAAACAACAGCTCCAAGCTCTAAATCGTGCGTAGTGTAATTCCGTTCGTGAATCTTAAGTTGGCGCGAAGCATAAGCAATGACTTTATCCCGCTGCATCAACACACATCCAAGACCTTGGATAGATGCATCACAGTAGACTACAAAATCGTCCGTGCCTTCAGGCAATGAGAGGATAGGTGCGCTACAAAGTCTATCCTTTAAATGCTGAAACGCTGTATCCTGTGTATCACTCCAACGGTAAGCAACACCTTTCTGTGTCAGTAATGTAAGTGGCTGTGCAATCTTTGAGAAGTCTTTGATAAACCGTCTGTAATAGCCCGCCAAACCCAAGAATTGGCGTATTTCTGTCGGTGTACTAGGTGCAGGCCAGTTCTTAATCGAATCTATCTTGGATGAATCGACATGAATCCCATCCTTAGTCACCACATGGCCTAGAAAGTGGACTTCACGAAGCCAGAAGTCGCATTTTGAAAACTTAGCGTACAGTTGTTCCGTTCGAAGGAGTTCCAGAATAAGTCGTAAATGCTGCTCATGTTCCTCCTGACTCTTCGAATAAATCAGAATGTCGTCAATAAAAACAATAACAAACTTGTCAAGATAGGGTTTGCACACCCTGTTCATAAGATCCATGAAAACCGCAGGCGCGTTCGTTAGCCCGAATGGCATGACCAAAAACTCGTAATGACCGTAGCGAGTTCTGAATGCTGTTTTGGAGACGTCCTCATCCCGGACTCTCAGTTGATGGTAACCTGACCTCAGGTCAATCTTTGAGTAATAGCTCGACCCTTGCAACTGGTCGAATAAGTCGTCGATACGTGGGAGTGGATAACGATTCTTCACGGTCACCTTGTTCAGTTCGCGGTAATCTATGCACATACGAAAAGTACCGTCTTTCTTCTTTACAAATAATACTGGAGCTCCCCAGGGCGAAGAGCTAGGACGTATGAAACCCTTTTCCAAGAGTTCTTGTAATTGCTTAGACAGTTCTTCCAGTTCAGTTGGAGCTAAGCGATAAGGTGCTCGAGCTATAGGTGCTGCTCCTGGAGCTAGCTCGATCTGAAATTCGACCTGGCGATGGGGCGGTAACCCAGGTAACTCTTCCGGAAACACTTGAGGAAAGTCGCGTACTACAGGAATATCCCCAATCTTTTTCTCTGTCGTCGATGTACCAGTAACGAGTGCTAAAATAGCTATGTGGCCCTTTCGCAGACACTTCTGAGCCTTCAAGAAGGAGATGATGCCACTCACGACACCACTCTTGTCGCCTTGAACTTCGAGAGGTTCTTTGCCAGAACGAGGAATACGAATGATCTTCTCCTTGCATAGGATCTCTGCTTGCTGTTGGGATAACCAATCCATACCAATGACGACATCAAAACTACTCAGAGTTATAGGAATGAGATCGATAGAGAAAGTCTGACCAGCGAGGATAAGATTACAACCCTGAACTATGTGTGTGGCCTCTAGACTTTTACCGTTAGCTAACTCTACGACATGTTTGGTGTTCAAAAGTGTTGGTGCGCGTTTAAGCATTTGACTAACGTTCAGAGACATATAACTGGTATCCGCACCCGAATCAAATAATACGGTAACATAAAAGTCGTCGAGAAGAAACTTACCCGTAACCACATTAGGATCGTTCCTTGCGTCACTCTGACCAATCACAAATAAACGACCCTTTGCACCATTGTTGTTGTTGTTTCCCCCATTGTTGTTCCCAGTGCCCTGATTATTGTTGTTGTTGTTCCCATTTCCCTGGTTGTTGTTGTTCTGGTTTCGGTTTAACTGAGGGCAGTGTCTTTTGAAGTGGCCTTCAGCACCACAATGAAAACATCCTTTGTTACCCTGTTGTTGGTTCTGCTGCGTTTGCTGCTGCTGTTGATTCTGAGTTACAGGCCGTGGGTTCCTACAATCCTTGGCCTCATGGCCCATCCTGAGGCACCTCTGACAACGACCCTTGTTGCACTGGCCACTGTGATGCCTGTTACAGTTGTTACACCTTGGGAGGTTTCCTCGATAACCACCCTGCCTGTGACTGCCCGAAGATTGCTGACTTGGGCTCTGATAGTCGTCAGTCTTTCGCTGCTGAACTTGAGACTGTACCAAAGCTGAACCTTTGCTGGAATCCCCCTCCCATTTTCTCTTGTTTACACTGAGGGTAGCAGGAGTAGTTGCTGAAACAGTAGCAGTAGTAGTAGTAGTGCTGATACGTTTAGGCAGCCTGTTCTGTTCCACCGCCTGATCGGTGAGGCGATGAGCTAGCTTGACGATCTGTTGAATAGTGCCAAGATTCGCTGAGGTTACGTGACTTTGAATTTCCGGCACCAGTCCATTGAGATACAGTTCGATACGCTTAATGGGAGGGTCCACCATAGTAGGACACAGAATAGCCAACTCATTCGATCTTCTGGTGTACGCTTCAATTTCTGACCCCGTCATTTTCAAATGGTAAAATTCTACCTCCAGCTTATGAATATCATCACGACTACAGTATTCCTCTTTAATCAATTCCTTGAAACCGTTCCAGGGTGTGGCGTTAGCAACAGCCAACCCTAACATCTGAACTTGCGCATTCCACCAAGTCAGCGCAATGCCTTCTAGAGTACCAGTGGCGTACTTCACCCTGCGAGCCTCAGGGCATTCACACATTTCAAATACGGACTCGAGCTTTTCAAACCAATGGAGGAGTCCAACCGCTCCTTCCGTGCCACTAAAAGTAGTAGGACGACAGTCCATGAACGTTTTGAAGGTGCAAACAGGTGGCTGAGCGTGCTGACCTGTTGTGTATAAGAATTAGGAAAAGTTTAAACACGAGAGTTGGTTTAGGAGTGTAGGATCTCAAGATCCTAGTGTGAGTTTACAACTGCAGGGTATACCTCCTGCTTGTGCGGCTGCAACTGCCGCAGCGACTTGTTCGTTAATAAGAGCCGTCAGTTGGGCTTGCGTCATGTTAATGCGTCTAGACATGATCTTCATAGCAAATATGACATATGAGAGAGGTTCGCGAGTAGTGTGATAACAAAAGAGAATAATCACACAAGTGTTCTCATGCAATAGTGTTAAGTTAACCTAAGCATACCCGGAGCAAAGTTCTATGCAATTCTAGCAAGTAGGCAATAAGACATATACCATATTACCTATAATGTTGAGTCTTGCACGTGGAGCGAGGCGTCGTTGTGGATCGTTGAGCACTGTTTCGGTTATAGTCTGGTTTTAATAAAAATGTTTTCCCCTTATTAAAACCGAGTTCTCTATAACCAATGGCTCTGATACCAATCTGTCACACCCCCAAAATCCACACACGGAGTACTACCGCTTGGAGGCGTGACATGACCAGGATCAAGCCACCAATCATATTGAACATAAGTATATACATATCAAAAGTCATTGATCAATACGATAGATGTTTACAAAACCAAATATAAACAAGTGTGTAGCGGAAGCATTTAAAGTAAAACCCAGCATAAGTTTAAGTACAAAATGTCATAATGTTTAACAACACATTACACGTTCCATGTCCACAACGACTGGCCTCCCGTGCAAGCTCCAAATGTACCTATGGTCCTGCAAGGCATGTAACAGAGAGTCAACAACTAGTTGAGCGAGTTCACAGTAAGTAAGTTCGTAAATGCAAGATCGTTTCGTAACGTGCGGCTACACTGGGCCGATAGTACGTTCTATTAGTGGGGGCTTCCCATGTTTGCATATACACTAGACTACTTGTAACCATAAGTGTTCTTCTTACCGAGAACAGTAGTACGTACAAAGTTTACGTAGGTTTTACGTAAGTGTCCTTCACAACCGAGGACAAGGGTACGCGGGGGTTTACGTAGGTTTTACGTAAGTGCCTGACACAACCCGAGGCAGTAATGAGTATTAATTTACGTAGGTTTTACGTAAGTGCCCTTCACAACCGAGGACAGAGATGTGTACAAGTATACGTAGGTTTTACGTATGTGTCCTTCACAACCGAGGACGATGGTAGATAGTCTAGTAACATTGTAAGTACAAATTCATTCCTCCAATCCCATTCCCAACCCCGGGAATCCCATGCCTTGGTAAGAGTGTGAACTCACCTTGTTTTGCTCGGTATGCTAAGTATGTGCTCACGGTTAATCAATCACGTCCTAAGGTATGCACGAATATATAATCAGTTTGTGTTCAAGTTGTTCACGTATAAGCATGCAACACGTAAACACAGTCATGTACAATATGGTTACACTTAACAGCAGTTAACTAACCCAGTTAACACTTAACAGAATTTAACTCAAGTTACTGCGCAGATTAACTGTTCGGCGAAATACACATTTTGGCGAAACACAGATATTGGCGAAACACACATTTGACGAAACACGTTCTGTTTCGTCGGGGTCTTATTTGGCGAAACACAATTCAATTTCGTCGATTACTCTTGGCGAAACACTTTCTGTTTCACCGAGAGTTCTGTTTCGTCGGATGTCAATTTCGCAGACATCAGTAACAGCAGATACGGATAACACAGAAACCCTAATCGCCGATACAACAGTTTTACAGAAAACGTTCAATCCTCGCTCAATATAATGAGTCTTATGTTACTAATCATATATCTATGCATCAAAACTGAACCATCAATGCAACAAGGATCATATCATCATCATCATCAATAAAATCATGTAATCATCACAAACAACACTCACAAAATCCATACTCTATGCATACCCGCTAACATGCATAATCATTGAGAGGTTCATGAAACCCTAAGTATTCATCATACACATATACTCCTATAATCCAGAAATCAAGCATATACACAACATGTATAAAGAAAACAAAGAACAAAGAAACCGATTAGACGAGCACGCACTAACCGAGATATCCGGGATGAACACGGGAGGATTCAAGAGAGAAAGATGATGGTGGGAGATAGTTATCGCCTTTTCAAAATGGAGAGTTCTAGGGTTTCTATTTTTGTTCAAAGTATGAAACAGAGAGTCGGTTTACGTTAATATACACGAATTACCGTTCTGGGCCCTTAATGGGCTTTGCGAATCAGTGGGCCGGCGAAACAAATCAGTTTCGTCGTGAAGTTCTATGGCGAAACACACTGTTTCGTCGAGTTGCTTGATGGCGAAACACATCTTGTTTCGTCGGGATGTATATGGCGAAACACACTGTTTCGTCGGGTCCTTTCGTGTGTTAAACAGTTTAAGTTTTTAACAGGTGTTTCATGTTATGCAACCAAACACAAAATCATGCAACCACAATGCGTTCATAAAAATATAAAGAAAAAAATAACGTGTACAGTTACAAGTTAAACAAGTTAAACAACTACACAATCAAAGTCAACGTGCACTAAATGCGAAAATGAAAATCGGAAACTCGAGTTGTCACAATATGGGCTTGATTTTTAAGGCAACCAATCGATTTTTATCACTTTATTGAGTCCTTATATATAACGGAACTAGGACATCGAAAAAATGATTCCTAATGGATATAAAACATCCATCTAATAATGTTGAAGCAGTCCCAGAGGTATACAGGCTTCTTACTGAACTTTCGTTGCGTTTTATTAAGCCTGTACTCGCTCTCTTTCTCAGATTTCTGGGAGTTATCCTCCTTCTTTGGTTCATCCTTCATATTTGAAGTGTGAACATAGCTCTCCTCATGAGTAATTTAACATGGTTTTGAATGAGATTTAGAGCGAGAAGTATTCAGCTCTTTGTATTGTCTCATGACCTTTTCTATGGTCCTTCCAACTGCGGCGTCAACCACCGCCTGGAGATTACTCCATTAATATTGAGGTTTACGTTTGTAGTTTTATTAACTTTCGTCGCATTAGTAGTATTGCGACTTTCGTCTACCTCATCCGAGTCTTCGATACTCGAAACTTGGTACTAATCACCAAGATTTAACAATTATTAGTCATCATCCTGATGACCTGACTTAGATTAGCCACGGCATTCATAAACCATATGGGCTATTCCGTTCCGAACATTCTTAATGAATGCTTTTTGAATGTATATCTATTACATTTAGCTTAGGTCACAAAAGGACTATCAATGGCTTTTAAGGTTTGGAGGGAGTCCAATACTTGCTTGACAGGGGACCATAATGTCACAACTGTCTTTGTCACAAGGACGCTTATAAATAGCTCAAGGGCTAGCCTTACAAGACTTTTATTATATATATACATATATGGCATACAAGCCTGTCTCGATGGACGTAGAAAGATATGGCATAACGCCCAGTCATGAGGACATAATTAATTATACGGCACAAAGGCCTTGTCGCAAAGGTCATTTAGATATGGCACAAACGGCCTTGACATAAGGACATTTATCAAAATCTGGCACAAAGGCATGTCACCAGGAATGTTAACATTTAATATGTTAGCTTGTCACGAATGACAAATTATAGCGCATAGGCTTGTCATGAATGACTTTAAAACATAACTCGATGGTCTATCATCAAGGACCTTAATTTATTAACCGCAATCTTATTAGATTAGGGCTTCAAGGTTTGAACGTGGTTCTTCACCTTTGGACAGGGAGTCATAGACTACAACTGTCATCGTCTTTGAAAGACGATTCCTTTGGCAGAAAGGTAAGCCAAATCAACATCACTAATGGATGTTTATATATAACCATCGTATTTAATGATATTAGTCATGATCACATCGATCATATTGACTATTAGGTTTGGGTATAATCACACCATTTTGAACAGGGGATCATAAAGATCACTACTATCTTTGTCTTACCGACACTAGAATAAAGTATAGCCCGTAGGCATTTCATTACGAGGGATGATAATATTGTGATCATCATACTGATGATACTAGTCAGGATCATAATGATAGTATAGACTATGGGATTTGAGTATAGCTCACCCTCTTGGGCAAAGAATCACAAAAGATTACAATTGCCTTGTCTCAATTGGACAATATAATATAGCTCTTAGGCAAAACATCATTAAGGATGTCAAAAAAATTTTTAATCATCGTATTGATGATTTTTGTCATGATCGCATTGATCATATAGACTATTAGGCTTGAGCAGAGCTCACTACCTTGCACAGTGAATCGTAAAGATCACAATGTCTTTGTCACACATGGACAATATAATATGGCCCATAGGCGAAACATCACTAATGGATGTTTATAATAGGTTCATCCTATTAGATGATATAAGTCATGATTGCATTAATCATATTGACTATTTTGGCTTGAGCATAGCTCACCACCTTAGACAAAGAATCACTAAGATAACAATGTCAATGTCTCAAATGGACGATATATTATAGCCCGTAGGCAAAACATCACTAAAGGATGTTAAATAATATTATCATCGTATTAGATGATATTAGTCATGATCGCATTGATCATATAGACTATTATGTTTGGACATAGTCCAATATTTCAGACAGGAGGTCAAAGACCATCACTGTCGTTGTCTTATCGGACAACAAGTTTAGCCCGTAGGCACTTCATCACTAACGGATGTTTATAACATGATCATCTTATAGGATGATGTAAGCCATGATTCCTAAATCACTAGGCTAGATAAGGGAATTGGAAGAATCCAATACAAGGATGACTGTTGTGATTTTCTTGAATCACATTTGTCAAGAGTGCTAACACGTTCTTAGATGTTAATAAGGATCGGAATCCCTTGAGTAGGTTTCACCATCTTGGCCGCGTAGGCTAGGTTTCACCTTTAAGATTCTTTTTAAAATGCATACTGACAGGGAAGGAAGGATTTTTTATTTTATTCAGGACTTTTATCATAATTCCTAATTCATAAGTTAATAATAGCACAAATGGCCTAGTCGCGTAGGCAAGTTAAATTTATAAGCCATGATTTCAGAGAATCACGGCATTAAGGTTTGAATCAAAGTTCATTACCTTTTCCTGACAGGGAGTTGTAGGCTACCACTGTCTTTAGTCTCAGAGGACATTAACTATAGCCCGTAGGTACTTCCCTTCTAAGGGATGTTTATTACGGGATTGCCCCTTAGGGAAATTCATTAACCATGGTAAACAGAGACCATATTTGGTTAATTTATTAATCATATATGTTTAGGATTTCTATTATAATTTATCCTAATTATAAAACAATAACAATTTTTATTTATGGCACAAATGGCCTAGTCACATGGACACTTTTTAAATTATAAGCTATGATTTCAGAGAATCAGAGCATGTAGGTATACTGGCGCAACTGGCCTAGTCATAAAGACATTTATAAATTATAAGTTATGATTTCAGAGAATCAAAGCATGAAGGTATACTGGCACAACAGGCCTAGTCACCAGGACAATTATAAATTATATGCTAGGATTTCAGAGAATCGAAGCATTTGGGGTATACTGGCACAATAGGCCTAGTCACAAGGATAATTATAAGTTTTATGCTAGGATTTCAGAGAATCAAAGCATTTGAGGTATACTGGCACAATAGGCCTAATCACCAAGACAATTATAAATTATATGCTAGGATTTCAGAGAATCGAAGCATTTGAGGTTTGAACCTAGTTCATTACCTTTATTTGACAGGGAGTCATCGCTTCCACTGTCTTTTGGCTCATGTAGAAATGAGCATGGCCCGTAGGCACTATATTACCACGTATGGTCAAAATATGATCATCTTAATTGATGATTTAACCCAGGATTCAGAGATCATTAAACTGGGTTAGGAATCTTCTAAAGAATTCCTTTAATAACATATGTGATTTCTAACGAATCACTTCTGCCAGGAGTGTTAACATGTTTACAGATGTTAACAGGGAATTGGAATCTTTTTAACAGGTCTTACCATCTTGGCTAGGTCTTTATAAGGACACTCAGGCTAGGTTTCACTCTTAAGATTCTTAATTTAATTAACGCAGAACAATTTTAAATTGAGGTGTTAATATGGATCTGAATCTAATTATGGAACTACCATCTTGGCCCGGTCTTAAAATGACCCGAAGCTAGGTCTTGTCCTTTAGATTTTGCCATTTTATTATAATGGTAGACCTTGCAAAAGGAAATGATATTTTCCATTTATTTAATGTTTCTTGTTTAGAATGAAAGTTTAAACTTAATCATTCCATTATATAAAAATAAAAGTATAACGTTGCCCTAAGCGGGACTTGAAAGAAATAATGTTGTCCTCGGAGGGACTGAAAGATAATTATGTCCTTATAAGGACTAATAAGGAAACGATCTTCAACAAAAGGAGTTTCTTCTTCATTCAATCCCTGAATGCTTTCTCCGAGGTTGCACGTTTCATCCTGGTCGCGGTACGAAGCTCAGCATTCCAAGGCTCCAGATGTGGAGAATTCTTATTACAGCTTCTTCGCTTGGCGACGTATATATAAAAATTTTGGAAGCAAAAATTTCCATATTAGGATTTGAGAATAATCCTATGTTAAGTCTAGACTCAGAAGTTTAGATTGTGCAATTGTGTAACTGAGATTAAACACAAAAGGCAAGTGTTTAATTCACTCAGTGTTGGCTCTGATACCAACTTGTCACACCCCGATTTCCACGTGTCACCGGTGGGCCCGGTGGGGGAGTATCGTGACGTGGTTGGCAACGTAATAGTCAAACAACACAATATAATAATGCACAGCGGAAGCAATTTAAAAGATATAATACAACCGAATTTATTATTGTAATATCAACTGTCACAATATCCGGAAGTTTATCCACAGAAGGATCGAACATAAAATGGAAACAATAGTTCAACAGACTTTTAGGCATCTTAAGCTTGCGAGACTTCTATTGATGCTAAGGAGAAATATCCAGCCAATTTCGTATAGTACCTGCATTTAGCCTTTTTGGAAAATACGTCAGTTTACACTGGTAAATACATTCAACTGACTCATTTTGAAAATGGTTTTAAGAAAATTGATTTGGATGCACGTGGCACAAAATATCTTTTATAATTTGATTAAAATGCACAGAGGCAAAATTAATCTTTTTAACTTGGGAGAATTATTTAATATTATAATCTTGTGAACGAATTACATGTTACTTATGCGTTCAGTAGCCCGGATCTAGTCCGGGTTTAAGATCAATAGACACACCACTTAGTTGAGTTATACACGACAGGTGTACGCCTACACCCCGTGCTCAGGTCGTGGCCAATCTCGTAAGATGATGCCAAGGATATCCGGGACATGGTCATTAACCCCCCAAAGGCTGTAAAGTAAACAAGACTGTTTAAACGAGCCGATCAAATTATTCAACTACCCACTAAGCGTGGAGATTTGATGCCCGATCAAGCGGTATGCTATATACCGTAACCCAAGCCCGTATAGGGAAAATAAGTTAAAAGTATTTACCTGAGCTAAATATAAATTCAATCCCAGCCGTATATCAAATCAGCAAGTACAGATAGCTTTTACTGGGCTCCTAATCTGGAACGAAGGTTTTTAATAACCTATTAGAATCCTAACGGGTCTTTAATTAAGCTTAAGCTTAGACCGGCTAGTTTCAAAGATACGGTTCGTACGCACGATTAAGCGAGGACCGGATAGAATGTGATTTAGACCCGACAAGTTCGGATACTTGTTTAATATGGGTCCTTCATGCACATTCTGGATTTTGAGATAAAACCGATAAGGTTTGACCCGTTTCGGCTATTTTATGTAAACTTGCTACATAAACCGAACCGAACGCGTAATAAGCGTAACGGGTATCTGAAAGAGCCATATACAGGTTTCCTAAGTTAATATGCTTCAAATATGTTGTGACATCAGTAGGATGTCTTTCATTATGCCCCGAACTAATTTAAACACAAACTATGCCCCGTAGGGGTAGTTTGGTCATTTTAAAGGTTGTAAAAGAGTTTAAATGTTTAACTGAGTTACAGGTCTGATGTAAACAGCAAACATACTCAATTTGATGAGTTATAACCGTAGGGTAAAGTATATATGTGAAACATATCATTTATAACCAAACTATGCACCGAAGGGGCATTTTGGTAATTTCACATAAGCCGAAAAGCTCAAAACTGAAGTCTGAGTTTATCAACCTTTGCTTACTGTTAAAATATCATAATTTGCCTCATATATCAGTAGGTATCAACCCGGGTATGTTCAATATGATTTTAAAACATACTATGCGTTAAAAACGCTAAGTAAGGCGACTAAAGGCCATTTCCGGGTTCGATACTTAAATCTGATATTTTTATATTTCCAGAAGGCTTAAAATAATTTATTTATCATATGTGATCAGTAGCAAAAGGTTTGGAGTCGTTTAGATAAGTAAAACTCATTTTATGGCCCGTAAGGGCAAAACCGACAATTATCGGATTAAGCCTACGACTACTAGTTATGCTCAGCCTAAAATTAATTAAAAATATTTAAAAATCCCAAAATAATATATTATATCAGTGGGTATTAGGTTTGATACCAAAAAGTAGGCTTAACTAGGCTATACGCTAATTACGCCGTTTTATTAACATAAAGCTTCAATTTTGCGATATTGAGCATAACTCTTAATCTATAAGTCAAACTGATGTCAAACTTTGCATACAAGTTTATATATCAGTAACTAAGGTTTCTACACTTTTACATTTTCATAAATCATGTTTTAAGGTAATAAGGGCATAACGGTCAACATATGAGCAATTAACGGAAATATGCATATTAATTGGATAACTAGTGAACCAAGGTGTGAAATCACCGAGGGTTGTTCTAACATGTAACCTAATCCAATTTAAGCTCTGAGGCATTTCTAAAACATGCCTAAACGGGTCAGAACTGAAAGTCAAAGTGAAAGTCAAACTATGTGACTTTCGGTTCCGAACCGGGTCTAAACAGGAAATAGTCGGGTTGAACATGTTTAGACATGTTCTTACACTAATTACTAAGTTATAACAATGATTCAACAGGTTGTATATGTTCTAGATAGCTAATTAAGCATAAATGACATTTTAAGCATCATGTTGACTTTTTAATTATAAGTTTGACCCGACTTTTGACCTGGTTAGAGTGGTGATCAGGGGAAACCCTTTTGAGGTTTTATTACCCACATAAATACCAACTCATAACTACTTTTAATTCGAGATATGACTGAGCCATTATTGACTAATCTCGAAGTCAAACCGTAATTACGACGGTTTGACTTTTAGCTAATTAAACAAGCTAAACTCAACTAAAGAAGGACTAGTAGACTTACAAGAGTCCTATGCACGACTTAAGATCAGTTGGACCTGCTTGAGAGCTCCAGGAATGATCAAATTATGCAAATGAAGGTGTGAGGAGTTGTGTTGCACAAAGTGGCCTTTTATAGTGAATTACACACCACAATTGGGTGACACTTGGGTCTACAACTGACCACAATCCTTCAACACGTGTCCCTAAGGGTTTAGGGGGTGCCTAGGGGCCAAGAAGAATGAGGAAAATCGGATAAAATCGCGCATTACAGCCCTTGCAGACAACAGCCGTTTTTCCGGAACTGGGCATCCCTCGCGTGGCGCGAGGGACCCCTCGCGTGGCGCGAGGGACCCCTCGCGTGGCGCGAGGGACCCCTCGCGTGGCGCGAGGACCTGCAGAATCAGCACTTGATTTCTTTTGCGATTTAGTCCTTGTCTCTTCAAAACTCGAATAGGCACTTGATTCTTGCATGGTAAACCCTTATAATTGATCTAGTAAGGCTTTAAAACCTATACCCACTTTGCCAAATCCCCGGGTAACTTTATTATCACCCGAAAAGTCCTAACTTCCAACGTTTACGCTTTAACACTTCGCAAACGAATTTGATCATAACTTTCTCACACGTTAACGAAACTTTATGAAATTTTTATAGTGTATTCTAGTGAGCATAATTAATATTTACAAAGCTTCGGGTTTGTCAAAAGGTCACTCAGAGGTATAATTTAAACATGTTGACACATTTGGTCCCTGTAGTTTGAAATCACTCACATTTAGCTTCGTATGATCCATGATTTATTCGTTTGAAGGTATGAGCATCGTGTAGGGTTAATGTACATTATTTTTATTCACAGTTGACACTTAGAATACGTATATTCACATACTTTCCATGTTTGTCAACTTTAGTCCTTCCATAATATTTCTTTCACACGTTTAAACATTTGACACGTGTCTACACATTATAGGACGTGAATTTTTCGAGGTGTTACATTCTGAGATTCGGGTCTGAATACATCTGTAAAATAACTTATTTTAATAGGTCATATCAGTTGTGATAAGTCTTATATGACAAAAAGGGTTTTAAACATAAACTATGTGTTTAATACGCTTAAAAAACCATTTTAAGCGATTTCCGGGTTATACAGGAAATTTGAGTTTTCTGATCAAGTTATAAAGTTCCAAATATTTTATTTATCATACAAAACCAGTAGCAATTGGATTGGTGCCAAAATACTATTTAAAACTCCTTTTATACACAAAAAGGGTATATTCGGTATTTACCGAACCAACGCCATAACCTTAGGTTATCAGCAGGTTAAAAATAATTAAAAATCTTTAAAAAACACAAAATATTATATTACATCAGTGGGTAAAAGGTTTGGTGTCAAAAATTGGGTTTAGATTGGCTTTATGCTAATGACGCCGTTTAATTACTAAAAACGTTCTAATTACGTCATTGAGCATAACTCCTAATCTAGACCTCCAACTGATGTGAAAATTTAGGGACATGTTTATAAATCAGTAGCAAAGATTATTGTCCTCTCACATTTCCAAAATTCTCATTTTATGGTCAAAAGGGCATTATGGTCAACATTAGGCAATTAACGGAAACATGTAAACGAATCGGTCAAACAACGAACCAACCACAGAGGGTTATACTATCATGTAACCTGGTCCTAAGGAAGCTCTAAGGCGTTTCCAATTCATACTAAATCTGGTCAGAACTGAAGTCAAAGCAAAAGTCAAAGTTTTGCGACTTTCGGTTCCGAACCGGGTCTAAACAGAAAATTGTCGGATCAAACAAGCTTAGACCAGTTATTATACTTATTACCAAGTTATATGAGTGATAAAATAGGTTACATGCCTTCTACATTGCTAAACACATGCTAATTCGCAAATTAAGCTTCTGTTGACTTTTTCTTATCAACTTTGACCCGACAATTGGTCTAGTTAGAACGGGAATCAGAGGGTGCCCTTTTAAAGGTTTAATGCCCACATAATTACCAACTTATAACTACCTTTAATTTGACTAATCACTGGACCATTAATGATTAATCGCTAAGTCAAACGTTAATTACGACGGTTTGACTTTTAAGCTAATAACTAAGTAAAACTCAATCAAGGAAGGTCAAGTATACTTACAAAAGTCCTATGCACGATTAAAGATGACTTGGAAAAGCACTTGTGCTCCAGAAATGCTCAGAAGTGGAGTTGTGATGGGATGATCAAAATGTTGCAACATAAGGGGCTTTATATAGTGCTTAAATCTCACTAGATTGTTGACAACCAAAGCTACAACTGATCATGGATCATCCACAAGTGTCCCTAGTGCCTAGGAATTATTAGGGGTCGCCCATGGAAGTGAAAATATATGTTTTAAGTCGGTTAAAAGGCTGAACAGGCTGCTGCCTGTAATTTCTGTATCTGGGGATCGCACGCGGCCCGCGTAAAGTTCTGTCAAGCTTTACGCGGCCCGCCTGAGGCCTGCTGTCAGGTTAAACATTTTTCAATTATTGCATCCTTGGCTCTTGGTCCTTCGAAAGGTCATTCCACTTTTATTTCTTGCATTATGAGCCTTTCAAATTGACTTATGAGGGCTTCAAGACTTATACCCACTTTGTTAAGTCCTTGGTCACTTTATGTTTACCCGAAAAGTCATAATTTTCAACGTTGACGCTTTAACCCCTCCTGTACAAATTTTATCATAACTTTCTCATATTATAACGAAACTTGGTGAAATTTTTATCGTGCATTCTAGTGAGCATAATTACTCGTTACAAAGCTTCGGGTTTGCTAAAAGGTCACTCAGAGGTATACCTTAAACATGTTGACACATTTAACCCCTGTAGTTTGAAATCTCTCACTTTCTTTCACAATTAGTTTCGTACGATCCATGATTCATTCGTTTAATGGTATGAGCATCATGTAGGGTTACTGTAAAGTATATTTATCCCTTGTTGACATTTTGAACCCTTATATTCACATACTTTCCATGTTTGTCAACTTTAGTCCCTCTAGAGTATTCTTTCACACGTTCAAGCTTATGACACGTGTCGATACATTATAGGTCGTGAATTTTCGAGGTGTTACAGAAACCCTATTGCCAAGCAGAACCCAACAGCAGAAAAGAAGCAGCCCAAAAAACTTAGCCCACAGCAACAAAGAAGCAACCCACATGAAACAAAGAAAAGGAAAAATTATACGGTGCATATAGAATTGACAAGGAAAAAAGGAAATATAACAAAAGTATATATATATATATATATATATATATATATATATATTTCAACACCAACCCATCCAACTTGATCAGTTTGGGTGAACGTTTCTCAAAGCCGTAGTTAGTGATTCATCCTATAATGTTTGTCAAAACCGTCAATAATAGGACCTGTATCTAGGACTGTAAATGAATCGAATGTTCAGCGAATAGTTTGTGAACTGTTCGGCGGGAAGTTCATTTACGTTCGTTCGTTTGATTAATGGACGAACATGAACAAGAAATTCCGTTTGATTTGTTAAATGAACGAACATGAACAAATGTCTCGTTCGTTCAGTTGCGTTCGTGAACGTTCGGTAATGTGTTCATCTACATTCGTTCATGTGCGCTTGTTTATGTTGCTCATTAAAGATTTCTTTTATAATTTATTTATTTTATCTAAACTTTTTGTATTATTTAAATCTTATTTATCTCCTTACCCAAATAAATAAAATAAGAAACTTTGTCTCCATTTTATTTATGTGTCGTTCCACTTTCCTTCTCATTATTCACATCGAAAAACACTACCTCCATTCAACGATTAACCTTTCAAGGTCTAGCGCCACTCCCTCTCACCTTCCACCTCTACCCGCCGTCTTCGCCGATTTTATTTTTGTTCGTTTGTGTTCGTGAACCGTTTGTGAACACCTTCTTTTTTAATGAACGAACACGCACAACAAATCTCGTTCAGTAAGTGTTCATGAACCGTCCGTGAACACATTATATCATTAATGAACGAACACGAACAAGGCCTTATTCGTGTTTGTTCGGTTCGTTTACAGCCTTACTAGCATCCTCTTCTTTAATTTGATTTTCTTATATTTTCTAATTTTAATAATTATAATTTAAGGGACCAAACAAGACAATTAAGAAAACCACATGGACCAAACATAACACAAACTCCAATCGCTCGAAAAAGTAGGAGTCAGGTACACACCGCAATGTCGAGTTTTTCATCGATCATACAAACCGCAATGTCGATCAACCTCAAATCATGGGCTTGTTTAACCGCAAACCCAATCGAAACCCTAATTCCGTTCCTCTTTTCGGCGTTCTCCTCGTTCTTCTTCTTCTCACCACCATCTTCCTCTTCGAGGTATCTTCACATAATCACATTCTCCGTTTATATTTATTTACAAACCATTTGCATAAACCACATCACCATGCTGCCATTTAAGTGTTACCCATTTAAAATTCACGTTTAAATCTTGTGTTTTAAACTTTATTTTCTTTGCGGCATTTCGTCGAACAACATGTGGACAACTTATCAACACAGACCAATTACGTAACCCACACCACCATGCTGCCATTTAACTGTTACCCATTTGGAATTCGCGTTAAAATCTTGTGTTCTAAACTTTTTTTCTTTGGGGCATTTCGTCGAACAACAGGTGGGTAACTTATCAACACAGACCAGTTACGTAACCCACACTACCATGCTGCCATTTAACTGTTACCCATTTGAAATTCACGTTAAAATCTTGTGTTCTAAACTTTTTTTTCTTTGGGGCATTTCGTCGAACAACAGGTGGACAACTTATCAACACAGACCAAAACCATCATTGGGTACAACTTACAACCAACACCTTGGCATGAGTTTCCCGCCAAACAATTCAATAACGAAACAAAGATTGCCAGAGCTTCAAAGATCATACAATGCTCTTATTTATCATGTGGTATGATGTCTCACAATGATAAAGTTCCATTCACTGGTAAATCAGACAAGTGTCCAGGTTTTTTCAAATGGATACATCATGATCTCGAGCCATGGTCCGAAACCCGCATTTCGTATGACCATTTGATGGAGGTTAAGAAGTTTGCTTCTTTTCGGGTTGTGATTATTGGTGGGAAGTTGTATGTGGAGTATTATTACGATTGTGTGCAGAGTCGAGCGATGTTTACGATATGGGGGCTTTTGCAGCTGCTTAAGAGGTACCCTGGGAGAATCCCAGATGTTGACTTGATGTTTGATTGCATGGATAAGCCTATAATCGAAAGGAAAGCGTCGGTTAAACCCATGCCTATTTTTCGATATTGTACCACGCCTAATCACTATGATATTCCGTTTCCGGACTGGTCTTTTTGGGGCTGGTAAGAATCTTGAACCCTTTTTACTAGTAATCGTGGTTTTAATCATTACGTGTTTCTTGGTAACTTGTATGTATTTTGTAGCATCTTCGCTAAGCGGTTTAGAATTTTGATAATAGATGATTGTAGCAAAAGACTAAAAGTTAACACAAGTCATTATGTTTGCAAGAATCGATAAATGTTCATGTTGAGATAGCACTTGCCTGTCATTCTTTTGGTAAAAAGTGATTATTTTGATTATGATTAATTGATCATTCAAGTCATAATAGTCAATGATATTTTGGGGTTCACTTGTATGTATTTGTAGCATCTATCGCAAGCGATTTAGAAGAGTAAAATGCCATTTTCGTCTATGAGGTTTGGTCATTTTTGAGACTTTTGTGCAAAGGTTTGTTTTTCCGCTTCTGGATCCAAAAGGTTTGAAATCTTGCCATTTTCATCTGGCTCATTAACCCCATCCATTTTTCTCCAATAAGTCAGGGGTATTTCTGTCTTTTTTGTTAACTTAAAGGGGAATTCAGTCTTTTTCACTTTATGTACAAGCATGTCGCATAATGTACAAGTATTCAAAATACCTTTAATGGAGAAAAAAGACGAAGATACCCCTGACTTAACGGAGCAAAATGGATGTAGTTAACGAGCTGGATGAAATCAAACTTTTTGGATCCAGATGCGGAAAAACAAACCTTTGGACGAAAGTCGCAAACCTGGCCAAAGCCGCCAAACCTCATGGACGAAAATGACATTTTACTCGATTTAAAAATTTGATAATGGATTGTTGTTGTATAAGTTAACGTATATATTTTTCATTATGATTGCAAGAATTTACTTGTGTTCATGTAGATATAGCACTCATCTGCCATTCTTTCGGTGAAAAGTGGTTATATTCAAGTTGTAATGATGTTTTGGGGTTGACTTTTTCCCGCTAACAAAAACTACAATGAACATATTGACCAGGTCAGAAATTAATATTGGACCGTGGGAAGAAGAGTTTCGAAGCATTAAAGAAGGTTCACAGAAACAAAGTTGGAGTAAAAAGTATCCGTATGCGTATTGGAAAGGAAACCCAGATGTTGATTCTCCAATTAGAGAAGCGCTGCTTCAGTGTAATGATACGACACAATGGGGTGCGTTAATCATGCGTCAGGTACAATTTTGGGAAAATCACAAAAATGACCTTTGACCAAACAACTTTACGAAAATAATCATCGTTTGCGTCTAGGAGAGACGCAAACACGGAAATAAATGCAAGTTTTGCGTCTGAGACTCACACTTTGCGTCTGAGATTGTGCCATGGGTTTCTGCGCCTACTTATTTTTTCTTTACCACCACGATTTTTGAACGAGCATAACTTTTTCATACGATAACATTTTTATATAAAAATGCACCAAATTAAAGATAAGAAAATTCTCTTTAGTTTGGTGTAAACTTTTTAAAAAAATATTAATGTATGAAAAAGTTATGTTCGTTTAAAAATCATGGTGGAAAAGTAACAAAAAAAGCCTAAGGATGATGACACGTGTCAACTTCTTATTCACTAGGATTCATGAGGCTACCACAGACGCGCAGCATGTACATTTTCGTAATTTTGACCAGTCAAATGTCCATTTTCGTGATTTTCCCTAATATGAATTTACTTTTTTGTTTTTTAATTTATATCTGCATTGAGCTTTCTTGTCGCATTTGAAATTGTGTTGCAGAATTGGACACAGGAAATACAACACGGGTTTAAGCAGTCAAAACTATCAGCCCAATGCAATCACCGGCAAGTTACTTAAAATCAACAAAACTGATTTACAACACATTTTTATAAAAAAAAAACCATTTTATTTAGGTTGATTATCTAATCTTTTAAACATTCAATTGTAGGTATAAAATATACGCGGAGGGGTATGCATGGTCTGTAAGCTTAAAATATATCCTGTCATGTGGTTGTGTTCCGCTTATCATAAACCCAAAATACGACGATTTCTTCAGCCGGGGCCTTTTCCCGAAGAAAGATTACTTACCGATCTCTCCCGAAAACATATGTCCATCCATTAAAACCGCAGTCAAGTGGGGAAACGCACATCCAGCCCAAGTGAGTTTTCATATATCTAGCTAATATGCTTATGGGCCCGAGCTCGAGCCTGGCTCGAGCTCGTCTAACTTATGAAAGCGCGAGCTCGGCTCGATTCAAGCTTTGTTTCTAAAGCTTGGGCTCAGCTCGTAGGTAGTTTTTCAAGCTCGAGCTCGGCTCGTTTATTAGTTATTGATTAATTTATATTAATTATGATTATTATTATATTATTTATATACAATTAATTATTTTTTCATAATTATATAAATAGTAATTATTATTTAATAAGGGAGCTACTAAATACACCCCCCTCCTCTCACATACTTACGTGCGGGACCCACAACTTTTTCTCTCACAAGGGGGTGCATTTAGATCAAGCCGTATATAAATAGCGGGCTCGTTTAGGCTCGCGAGTCGGCTCGAGCTTGATTAAGCAAAGCTTGGGCTTGGGCTCGTTTACTGAACGAGCTTGTTTTGGGCTTGGGCTCGTTTAAGCTCGGCTCATTTTGAGCTTTTTTCGAGCTGAGCTCAAGTAGCTCGGCCCGTTCGCACCCCTATTTTAACGGTGAGAACCCGTTACCGGTTAACTCACGGAACTCCACTGATACCCTGCTAACAAATGGGATATTTTACCAACTTGTGCTGGGTAGGTGGCCTTCAAGGGGGTTAAACTTACAAAACCAGTGCAGGGGTCAAAACTTAACTGATTAATCACTTTCAAGACGAGATCAAACATAACCGATTGATCACTTTCAAAATGAGATTAAAACATCCCCTGTGTGGCATTTTCACCTTTGTTCAGTACGGTCATTTTCATTCTCCACAGGCAGAAGCAATAGGAAAATCAGTGCAGGATTTTATGGAGAGTTTAACCATCGATAGGATATACGATTACATGTACCATTTGATAGTCGAATATGCAGAGCTACTGGATTTCAAGCCAGTTCGACCTGTATCCGCATTAGAAGAGTGTGTGGAATCTTTATATTGTTTTGCTGATCAAAATCAAGCACAATTTCTAGCGAGATCTGCAACTTCGCCTTCACAAACCCCTCCCTGCAAACTCCCCGCGCAGGCTAACAGAAAGATCGACAAAATGATAGAGGAGAAAAAGAAAATTATAGATTCTACCCAACTTTTAATATAATTATGTATATGAATAGCTGGTTTTCAAGATTGATCGTTTTATTAAAGTTTAGCGATTGCTATCAACTTGTTTATAATCATGTCTCAAAGTTTGTATACTTTTTTTTTCTTGCGATTTCAAACATCATTCACGAAAGCTTGCAGGTTAACGGTGGAGGATCCGCCGTTTTCGAGAGC